>OZ020228.1:16547554-16952917 GCA_963971325.1 Aphodius granarius | reverse complement strand
CACGAATAAATCAGGTTGAGTGTACAGTAAAGGAATCATATTGTTTTTAAGTTTGACGCACGCACGCACGCACGCACGCACGCACGCACGCACGCACGCACGCATACACACACACACAGACACACACAGACACACACAGACACACACAGACGCACACAGACACACACACACGCACGCACACACGCACGCACGCACTCACGCACGCACACACACACACACATACACACAGACACACACAGACACACACAGACACACACAGACACACACAGACACACACAGACACATACAGACACACACAGACACACACAGACACACAGACACACACAGACACACACACAGACACACACAGACACACACAGACACACACAGACACACACAGACACACACAGACACACACAGACACACACAGACACACACAGACACACACAGACACACACAGACACACACAGACACACACAGACACACACAGACACACACAGACACACACAGACACACACAGACACACACAGACGCACACAGACACACACACACGCACGCACACACGCACGCACGCACTCACGCACGCACACACACACACACATACACACAGACACACACAGACACACACAGACACACACAGACACACACAGACACACACAGACACATACAGACACACACAGACACACACAGACACACAGACACACACAGACACACACACAGACACACACAGACACACACAGACACACACAGACACACACAGACACACACAGACACACACAGACACACACAGACACACACAGACACACACAGACACACACAGACACACACAGACACACACAGACACACACAGACACACACAGACACACACAGACACACACAGACACACACAGACACACACAGACACACACAGACACACACAGACACACACACACTCACACACACACGCACAGACACACACACGCACAGACGCACACACGCACACACGCATACACGCACACACACACACAAGCACACACGCACACACGCACACACGCACTCACGCACGCACGCACGCACGCACGCACGCACGCACACACACAGACACACACAGACACACACAGACACACACAGACACACACAGACACACACAGACACACACAGACACACACAGACACACACAGACACACACAGACACACACAGACACACACAGACACACACAGACACACACAGACACACACAGACACACACACACACACGCACGCACACACGCACCACTCGAAACAGCGTTGCCACAATTCGCCTCAACAAGCGATGTCTTCGGGATAATTTTCATAATTTATATGGTGTGGTATAGGACTTTGAGTATAATTTTGCCGGTATTTAAATCTAAAAGATGAAAAAACGAGAAAAAAGAGGTAGCAGAAGTAAGAGCTATTGTTTCCTAAAGGGAAAATGTTACATAGTGAGTGGTGACGTGTACTAAAAATTGGTGTGTGAACTAGTGTGTTCAAAGCATTTTCTAAAAGAAGATTTGTACACGAATAAATCAAGTTGAGTGTACAGTAAAGGAATCATATTGTTTTTAAGTTTGACGCACGCACGCACGCACGCACGCACGCACGCACGCACGCGCGCACGCACGCACGCACGCACGCACGCACGCACGCACGCACGCACGCACGCACGCACGCACGCACGCATGCACGCACGCACGCACGCACGCACGCACGCACGCACGCACGCATGCACGCACACACACACACACACACACACACAGACACACAGATACACACAGACACACACAGACACACACAGACACACACAGACACACACAGACACACACACACGCACGCACGCACCACTCGAAACAGTGTTGCCACAATTCGCCTCAACAAGCGATGTCTTCGGGATAATTTTCATTATTAATATGGTCTGGTATAGGACTTTGAGTATAATTTTGCCGGTATTTAAATCTAAAAGATGAAAAAAACGAGAAAAACAGAGGTAGCAGAAGTAAGAGCTATTGTTTCCTAAAGGGAAAATGTTACATAGTGAGTGGTGACGTGTACTAAAAATTGGTGTGTGAACTAGTGTGTCAACAAGCGATGTCTTCGGGATAATTTTCATAATTTATATGGTGTGGTATAGGACTTTGAGTATAATTTTGCCGGTATTTAAATCTAAAAGATGAAAAAACGAGAAAAAAAGAGGTAGCAGAAGTAAGATCTATTGTTTCCTAAAGGGAAAATGTTACATAGTGAGTGGTGACGTGTACTAAAAATTGGTGTGTGAACTAGTGTGTTCAAAGCATTTTCTAAAAGAAGATTTGTACACGAATAAATCAAGTTGAGTGTACAGTAAAGGAATCATATTGTTTTTAAGTTTGACGCACGCACGCACGCACGCACGCACGCACGCACGCACGCACGCACGCACGCACGCACGCACGCACGCACGCACGCACGCACGCACACACACACATATACACACAGACACACACAGACACACACAGACACACACAGACACACACAGACATACACACACGCACGCACACACGCACGCACCACTCGAAACAGTGTTGCCACAATTCGCCTCAACAAGCGATGTCTTCGGGATAATTTTCATTATTTATATGGTGTGGTATAGGACTTTGAGTATAATTTTGCCGGTATTTAAATCTAAAAGATGAAAAAAACGACAAAAAAAGAGGTAGCAGAAGTAAGAGCTATTGTTTCCTAAAGGGAAAATGTTACATAGTGAGTGGTGACGTGTACTAAAAATTGGTGTGTGAACTAGTGTGTTCAAAGCATTTTCTAAAAGAAGATTTGTACACGAATAAATCAAGTTGAGTGTACAGTAAAGGAATCATATTGTTTTTAAGTTTGGCGCACGCACGCACGCACGCACGCACGCACGCACAGACACACACAGACACACACAGACACACACAGACACACACAGACACACACACAGACACACACACAGACACACACACAGACACACACACAGACACACACACAGACACACACACAGACACACACACAGACACACACACAGACACACACACAGACACACACACAGACACACACAGACACACACACAGACACACACACAGACACACACACAGACACACACACAGACACACACACAGACACACACACAGACACACACACAGACACACACACAGACATACACACACGCACGCACACACGCACGCACGCACGCACCACTCGAAACAGTGTTGCCACAATTCGCCTCAACAAGCGATGTCTTCGGGATAATTTTCATTATTAATATGGTCTGGTATAGGACTTTGAGTATAATTTTGCCGGTATTTAAATCTAAAAGATGAAAAAAACGAGAAAAAAAGAGGTAGCAGAAGTAAGAGCTATTGTTTCCTAAAGGGAAAATGTTACATAGTGAGTGGTGACGTGTACTAAAAATTGGTGTGTGAACTAGTGTGTTCAAAGCATTTTCTAAAAGAAGATTTGTACACGAATAAATCAAGTTGAGTGTACAGTAAAGGAATCATATTGTTTTTAAGTTTGGCGCACGCACGCACGCACGCACGCACGCACGCACGCACGCACGCACGCACGCACGCACGCACGCACGCACGCACGCACGCACACACAGACACACACAGCCACACACAGACACACACAGACACACACAGACACACACACAGACACACACACAGACACACACACAGACACACACACAGACACACACACAGACGCAGGCGCAGGCGCAGGCGCAGGCGCAGGCACAGGCACAGGCACAGGCACAGGCACAGGCACAGGCACAGGCACAGACACAGACACAGACACAGACACAGACACTCACACTCACACTCACACTCACACTCACACTCACACTCTCACACACACACACACACACACACTCACACACACACACACACAGACATTTCTTTGTACCTTGGTGGAACATGTTCAGGTGACCAAAAACGACATATTTCCTCTAAAATCTCATTTTTTTTTCGACACGATTACAATACTTTTTCATACTACGTATGATAAAGTAAAAATTGAAACATCAACTGTTCAGCTTACATTTAAATCGGTTACGGACTACTCTGCATTATTACGTTAATCAGGAATGAATTTTACAATTTTAGGAAAACTTTAGGTCTTGTCTATTGTTAATGTCTAGCCGATCCAAACGAAATAATCAAACAATTGAGATGGTTGGTTAGTTACTTAACTGCTTTTTAAGAATTGAAGTTAGTATCGTTTAAGTAATTTTGTGATTTATTGCTATGGGACGCAGTACTATGACGCGGCGGAAGAATTCCTTGCAGTAATTAAAATCAAAACTGTGTATCTCTGGGGGGGAGGGGTAAAAGAATACAACAAAGCAGGGTGTACTTAAAATGATAAGGGTAGCAACGGGATGCAAAGAGAGAAAAAAACAGAAAGTTTTCCGATGTTGTTATCAGTGGTGTCCTGGGAGTCCTTCGTTCTTCGATCGAATTAAGTAAACGACGCCCGCGATTTGCAAATCTAATGATTGCGTCCCCCGGAAGCAGAAAAAAATCGCCTCCTCGGTTAAAGATTTATCCTTTGCATCTCCTGGGACAGGATAAATTAATGCGTTAAACTTTTGCTTTTGGCGTGCCACTCCCCGGGAGTTCTTAGCAATTTATTTTGTCAGAAGATAAACATGAAATATCCTGAATGTATTATTCAGGATATTTTATGCTTACCTCACCAAAAGATACAAGTAAAGGTACAGCGAAAACTTATGTTAAACAAGAATTAAGTCCAATATTACACAAAAACAACCACAAACTTAAATTGACAACTATCGCTCAACCAATTGAGAGCTAAAATCGATATTAACAAATATGGTGGAGGCGCCGCATACGTAACACCTTAATAGTTCGCCTATATTATGGTGCAAAAAGGGTGTGTATACCCGCTACACGTGCAGTTATAGTATCGTGTGTTTAATACTAGCGAAGTGCATGTTGTGTAGGGTTTCAGTTGCATTTGAAATCGTACCTGGGAACGCGTTTGGTCGCATCAAACAGAGTTCTAATTGCAAGGACCGGTCGCCAGACTAGTCCCTCGCTACTTGAATGGAAATGGAATTGCATAACAGGGCGAAATATCGACGTATCGAATGCGAGTAAAAGGGGGTTCAGTGAGCAAGGTATGACTCGCTTATTGACTGTAAAACAAGCTGTACAACGGTGAGTTCCACCGTTTGATGTTCTAGCATCATTATTTTACAATAATGATGAGTAGTCTATACAAGTGTAAGAACCGTTTTTTTAGTAATTCTAGTGATTAGAGTCTTAGAGGAACGTCTCATGTTGACGTCTGGATTTTACGCGCGAGACTCGATGCATTAGTAACTGAGCAATTAAGACCAATTAATCATTCGTGTGCTAAATTATAGCGAGCGTTGATTTAATGGTGTTGCTCTAATTAGGGTCGGGAAGTGATGGATCGGGATTCCCCCAAATTATTATTAAGAAATTTCGTTCTGCAAAGCAGAGAGAGCGAAACTTTCCGCGAGGAAGGGGAGGGGAAGGGCGTACAAGAATTGCCATATCCGATAATGGATCGAGTTGTTACTTTATCACCCCAAGTAATATTATAAAATTAGAAAATAAACACTAACCTTGTTTAAGCAAGAAATGTGCTTTAAAAAAGGCTGTTGCGCCGGAACTGTATTGTCATTTTTACACATAAAACAGTACAAAAAGCAAGAAAGCGGAACAACGGATCTCGCTGAAATTTTTCATACTTATTTAGCATTACCGGGGGACGAACTGGATTGTTTTTGGTAACAATTTGACAACTGAAAGTGGCAACTGTTACATGCATCTTCTTATGGATTAATCCGATTTTGGCCAAACTGATACAAGCTCACCCTCCAGTGACTTTAAATATGTATACCAACTTAGAGATCAATAGGATGAACGGTTTAGGCACTATAAGCTTTTATAGAAGCGGTTTGGCAGAATCCACGGCCTTCGTCGCTGTAGTTGCAAATTGTCAGATTTTGACAAACGTCACTGCCACTGACATGATATGACATTAAATATCTGCATGGCAAATGTCATTATTTTATAGAAAATGACGTTAGCTGGCGTTGCTCTGACATCACAAAATTGAGTAATGGCAAAAGTGTTCAGACAGACTTCATTGTGACCACGATATAGTCGGAAAGTTGGGTGAGCGCCACCCCAGATATTTTGTACTGGGACGACGGAAGGCAGATTACGACCCCTTCACTTTTTCCACGCCAAGTAGGTCGCGGGGACTATATTTGATTAAATGTGCCCATCGGGGAAGTCACAGTTTAAAACTAAAATACTGTTCTCGAAGATAAACGAAACAGGTTTTCTATACAACGGGATGTTCCGTTTCATATATTTAGATATTCTGTTTTTTTCCCTATCTTTTGTTTTTCTATACGATCTTGGGTTGCGTGTTTCTGTCTTGAGTAGCAGAATGATGTATTTCTAAATCACAATGTTTTATCTAAGAATCATTTAAAAATAGTTCGGTCGGAATGGTGGATGCGCCCAGTTAGAGCAACCACAGCATTTCCTTGCTATTCTATGCCTGTCTTCTGTTTATATGGCGTGTTTTGAGGGCCTTAGGGTTACTTGTTTGTGTTTGCAGACGACACAGTGTGGGAGAGGAAGTAACGCGTTGGAATGTAGCTACCATCACATAAACTGGTGTTTATTTTAGAATCGTTTCCATATCGTCTAGTGGTCTTCTTTCACTGAGAATGTGGTGGTGACTGTAAGCCAGTTTGTGTTGGCAAACATGACGTGTGTGTGTGTGTGTGCAGAGCAGCCGTATAAATCTGGGACATTTTATCCCCGAAAAATGGAGTAAAATGCGGGGTAAAACCAGTGGAGAAATTACAACTGGATAACTAACGAAATTTATGGTGGTTGTTTATAGTCCAGGAGGCAGTGAATTTTTTTGGACCTTATTTTCGCAGTCAGCAAACATCGATAGAATTGTTCAGTTAGTAATTCGGAGCAATATTTTCTATATGGATAGCGGGTTTGCGCAGAAACTGTGATTAACATCATTCAAACTGATCATACAATGACTTTAGAAGATACGATATTGCGCAGGTCGGTCGCCATATTGATGACGTAGTGTGGTACGTAAACGTCAGATGAATGTCAAGCACAAAAGTACAACGTGAATAAATGAAACATTTTATTAATACAAACAAAAATACACTAATTATATGCTTACATCTGTTTTAATTATTTAATGAAACCAGTATTTTTCCACTGAGTGAGTATTTTTTTGTCAATATCATTTTCTAACAGGATATGTTTTGGAAATTTAGGAGCAAGAAATATCCTTTATCTTGAATTTTACGGTAGTTGTTCCAGCAAGACTATCAACATTCAATCTTGATTTCTCACTTGTCTAAAAATCACTACCAATTGAGAAAAAACTCTGTTAGCTGCAGCATTATTTACAGGGTAGCACAACGTAAATTCAGCAAGAATAATTAAATTCTCATATGAAAAGTGTTCATTTTTGAAATGGTTAAATATTTCCACCTCTTTTATCAGTTTCAACATGTTGAATTTCCCATTGTTCTAATTAATCAGAATTTAAATATACATTCAGTCTTACTAAGGTCTTATTAAGGTGACCAAATAAAGTAATAATTTCCAGTATAAATAAAATCGTTGCAAATCTTCAGATGCAGTGTTCACAAATTTAATATAACAAGTTATGAAATATCAAATTTTTCATATCAGCACGTACGGGCGTTATATGCACACTATGACCAGTGATGCATATTAGCGAACGATATGCAATATCAAAATACCTCGGTAAGTTTTTATAACGTTCTCCCTATGAAATATTATCGTATTCATGGGTGTTTTTATAACTTTGACACCCTACAGAGTGTAGACCCTTTTTTGTAGAACTTCGTAGCACAAAATTGTGGATATATTCATAAAAAGTAAACACATGGTATGCAATTTTCGCCCCAAAAATTCCATCTATGAAATAAAAAAATAAAAACTAATGCCTCGAGAAGATTGTGGTTGAAATTAGGGGTTGGGCAGGGAGGCGAAGAGTTGATTAAACATTATCACTGGTTCGTGGGGTATAATTAAATATACCAAGGATGGCATTACCAGCCCAGCATCACCACCCATCCGACTCAAGTCCAAATTACAACCCTTCCACGCCGCGCCCCCTCACCCTACAACCCTTCCACCCTCTCCCAAGCTGAAATTTGCGGTGATAGATGTCGCCATCGGTCGTCTAGCGGTTCAGAAAAACGCGCAAATTAAACCGTATAGGGTTAGCTGTAACCCTTCAAGTCAGAAACCCATCAAGTAAGTGTTGAACGATAACCGATCCAATCATTGAAACGGTTAGCCATCAGAATTTGACCGATTTCTTGGCTATATTTAGAATTTTCGTGCGCAAATGCAGTAACAGAAAAAATAAATTCCGACACCTCCACCAAATTTACAAAACTCGCTTTTTCAACATATTTTTCACCAGTTAAACACACTCGTATTAATCATGCTTTTCTTTAGAATTGATACCATTCTGGAGAAACATTCAAACCAACTAATTCACACTGTAAGAGCGGGAGAGTTTGGTTTGGCCTGCAGTTGACAGATGCAAAGAGGGCTTATTCGCGCAAAACGCGGCATGACGTAATTTGTCAGTGTTTATGCGGTATTGTGTCAAATTAACTAGGAAGCGTTACCAGTGCTGCCGCTGCCGGCTCTAGCCGTTTCTCAATAATGCACCAAAGTTAGTTTCGGATTACTCTAATTGGCCCTCAGTGTGCACATGCACAATATAATTGAGCTTTTGTCAAATAGCCCAAAAAGACCCTCTGGGATTTTTACGCCATATTATACCTCTATTATTTTACTACTTGTGCACATAAATATTTTTTGCAGAAACGTGCATATAGTAATCAAAGTATATATTTTTAGAGTAGACTTTAGACTTGGACTTTCTTCTTTTGGAAGCTGCCTACAAAGAAATTCGAAAGCATCGTTTAAGTCATCCAAGAAGGGCATCAAGAATACATTGTAATCGGGATCTAATTAAAATATTATTGCTTCGGTCAGATCCATACATATATAGTCTTAGGAAAACTACTTCTCATGCAAAATATACAGACAATGATATGTTCCACATACTGCGGTATGTGGAAAGCCAGATATTTTGGAAAGCGATATTCCTTTTACTTTGCCCGATCAGTTCGATTTATTTAGTACGAAGAATGATTATCCTATGATGAGGATTAAAAATATTTGTTTTCAGTGTGTTTCATAGTACTATTAGTATTTCAAATTAAATATAAAATGCGTGTAATAGTTAGAACTTTTGTTGTTATTCTGTATCAAACAAGGTGCAAATATTTGTTTTCATTTAGATTTTGATATTTTTATAATCTTTGACGCAATTGCACTTAAGTTTAAGTAACAACACAAAATCGAATAAACGTCGAATTAACAATATTTATTTTTTTTCTACTCAACGAAACACGATGAAATAAAAAAAAAGATTTTTTTTTTACGGTAACTAGTACTCACAAACCATATTCAGTTTTGAAGTCAGCTTGTCATTACACCCTTAGAAATAAAATTTCATCAAATTCTACCAACTCTTTCTATTTTTGTCCAACATTTGTAATGGGTCGACGCACTGTGCGTCGGTCTGTATATTCAGGACGTACATAATGTCACTGATGACGTTTAGCACTTCCAAACACTTGAATAACGACCAAAGTATTAAATTTCTGCACTTTTTCTACTTTAGTGGAGGCGGTAGGCAAGATGTAGCAATCTTTGGCACAGTTAAAGAATATTTTATGAAATCAGACAAGGCGTGTCTTGAGACATATCTCAAGTTATAAATTCGCAGAAATTGTGTTGTCTAACATTTTATGGACGGGGGTAGTGATCTGAGACACCCCAACCAATGAATCAACTGGCAGCCTCAGGCGACTAATGTCACTGTGGCGCCCGCACATTCCGACATTCCTTTTTCCCTGTCTGTTACAGCAGATACAACGATTCATTTCACACGACAATACCTATAGTTCGGTTTTGTATTCGTTTCAAACTCATCTTGTACGTTTTAGACTTATCTACGCAGGTACTATTAAAAATGAAAAATTAAAACTAAAGATTTTTTTTGGAAAATGCATATCAAAAATAAATGCGTACTAAAAATAACCGCGTTTAATCATTATTGGGCGATTAGCCCATAACTAAAAGCAGTATAAATTTCGTCCATAAATAAGCCGACGATTCTTTTTTTTATTTAAGTGACGATTCTGACACGGGCTTTTCATTCATTACAGCTGTGCGCGTTCAAGCCTTTAATCCTGACACGAATGATTAATATTTCTTGATTATTAGACGCGTGGGAGGACGATTGGTTGCCTGGGGTTTTACCATACCTGGTAATTGGACGCCGATCAATGGGATTTGGTACATAAATTCGTTATTAGAGTATGCGCAGTGAGGCTGCACTGCGTGTGGGAGTTATTTTCAGTTTAGCTGCCGTATGGGGTTAACGTGTAAGAAATATGAAATTGGTTGAGTAAGAATACTGATTTATTAGGGATAGTTTTTGACATATAGACCTCAATTACCACAACAACAGGCCAATTTAACAAACTATAATTGTATTATATAAGGTTAGTTCGTGCAGTAAAATACCAAACTTCTTGACAGCTGTTCGAACAAAGCTACAATTCAACTCGTGATTAGCTAAAAATGGCAATAAGTTTACATTACTCGTATGTCACTATTGAAAGTTGATTTCTAAAAAGTTTTTTTTTCACTGTATAATAAATTGCAACACTATAATAAATTACTCGATATATATGGGCATTTTAATGATATAATTTAAATGCGCAAACAAACCATTCTGTGTTAGTGTTATACAAACTGATTACTGTTAAAATAGTCCGTTAATAAATTAAAATTGTCCGCGTGTAGTAACTCTATACGTTAACCAAGAAATAAACAGCATACACATAGCACAACCACCGACAAAATAACATTATTAATATTATGATACCGCGCCGTCTAGCACGAGAATATATAAAAATAATATTACGGTGCTAACTTAAACCTAAATTAACTAGATAAATGAATAGAAATAGTAATATAATCCATAATGTACTATAATCAATAGGGTTGATTATATCAACCGTATTAGAAAAAAAAAACATGTGCTGAGTATTATGAAGTAGTGGTGAGTAGTAATCTACTGAATTCAGTATTATAGACACAATAAAATATTTATTGTAAACGAGGGAGATATCAGATATATGAAATTTGCCATAACATAATGACATTACTAATTTATTTATGGAGTTATTATTTATGTATTATCGATGGAAAAAAGAATGGTAGACCAGTTTCAAACTAAGTTGAATAGTCTATTGGTACAACAATGTCACAATATATAAGAGATAAAACAGAATTTGGCTATGAATACTTCTAAATGAGAAGGAGATCCGCAGCTGTCTCGTTCCAAAGGGGTTTTAAAACGGAAATAAATAACTTATATTTCCCATATTTGAAAGCTTAAACTATTGGAATGTGCTAAATTTTATGTTCCACTACCTCAATGTTTTACTAACAGAATTACAGTTGAAGCGAGTTTTGAAAGTATAGGGAGGCGCCCTATCTCGATTTCAGGTCCTTATATTTAGGATCTTGCAACATGTTTTGGCCAACCTTCATTCAACACTTAATAAAAACGTCAAAAATATTATGGAGCCGGAGAGATTTGGAGCATGGGAGGCTGAAGTTTTTAATCCTTTCGGTGAGACTGGCGCGCCTTGCAAAAGTTGAATGGGACCACCGGTAAAGTTTTGAGGACTAAAGGGCTTGCATCTAGCATATTTCTTTACCCCGCTATTTATCTGACGACGACGATGGAAACATATTCAACTTTTATGATGGTATAATAAGGCTCACTTACTACGAAAACTTTTCAGAATAGTTTTAGGATTAAGGAGTGTGATGGTACTATTCTAAAGGTGTATAATTTTGAAAAGAAACAAGGATTTCAGCGAAAATATATCTAAATCACAGTTCTAATTCACAGTTTTAAATCGCAGTTTTAAGTCGCAGTTCTAAATCTCGATTCTACATCGCAGTTAAAAATCGCAGATTGTGAATTCACGTAAGCATTTCGTGATCGAACGCTTATGAACACACTGCAGCAAGATATTATAAACCGTAGGAGAGACCACATTGTGGTTGGCGACTGCAACGTAAATTTACGGAACAAAGATAAAAACACTCACGAATATCTCAATCTTCTAACCGAAGACAACTATCCAATGGTTAACCGATCCACAGAAAAACATTGCACGAGAATAAGCCCGAACGGCCAAGGATCAATATTGGACCATGTCTTTACCAATAAAAACGAAACCATAAAGAACATAAGGATCATCACCACCGACTTATCAGACCATAACAGAATTCTAAGAACAGTCAACAGTGAATGGAAACAAAAGCCCAAATACATACATCAAGATTTTACCAAAACAAACATGACTAACATCAACAACACAATAACTGGACTGAGGGAAGGCGAGATACACACATTTGAACAATTCTCGAAAACGCTAGAAATAATAATAACAAATAATCAGCACAAAGTAAAAATAAAAAGAAGGCAACACAACGACTGGATAGACGAAAACATAAAACAAATTACAGAGAGAAACAAATTATATAAAAGACTTAAAAAGAATCCACATAAACATTACTGAACGAAAAGTATCATAATAAAAAACAAATCACTAATAAGACAATAAAAGAAAAAAACAACGATACTACCAACAAAAACAAGAAAAATACAAAAATAATCCAAAGAAAATGTGGAACACCATAAACACCATAGTCGGAAAGAAACAAGATCAGAAAGCAATAGAAACCATGACGAGTAAAGACGGAACACTGGCCACAGTCAAGAAAGAAATTGCCGAAATAATTAATACCATTTTATACAAATATGAGAGACACTAGCTGAGAACACACTCGGAGCATCACTAAAACCGCAAAGAACCACGACAACAACAAAGTTCACTCGACCGATTATTTTCAAGGCGACCGACAATGCAGAAATCAGCAACATAATAAGACAATAAAAAAAAGAACACAGCACCAGGGTTTGACAAGATCACATCAAACATGTTGAAAGAGAACATCACAGCCTTAACACCTATCCTAGTAAAACTAACAGACAAAGTATTAGAAGAGGGAACATACCCAGAACACTTAAAACGAACTATCATAAAGCCAATCTACAATCTACAACAAAATCAAAACACAAATCTTAGACTAAATCACGAATTTCACAACTATCAAACCAGAACGTGGACACACATACGACCAGAACGATACAGTACATAAATACAACAGACTGCTGAATAATGTGAACAGCCTCTCAGTGGTCACATTCAAGTTGAAGATCAAACACCTATTGATGATGCAATAAATATAATCAACACATAACAGACATCCAGAAGAACCCTCAATACCGTTAACCCGAGGTGGATTCCATGCGGAGATCCCAACCCAGTGGCGAGGACAGAGGGACGAAGAAAATGCATACTTTATTTGGTTATATTGAAACTAATATTTTGATGTGTGATCTCTTTTTTCCAAATAAACCTTTCTTTCTTTCTAAATAGTCTTATCGCCACTTTAGGCAGTCAGATGCAGATAGCACCGTATACAGATAGTGGGCTTTACTTCCCACAGGAATAATGCCGCAAGATGGCTCTCTGCACTGAGGAATAACGTAAATTACCTATTCAATACAACGATGTTTTATAAAAGTAAAAATCCCTTTAAATTTTCCCAAACCGGCGCCGGCGCATCCGCCAAAATAGTCTTCAATATTTTAAACCCCTTTTCGTCACGTTTTCTCTGATTCGTTCTCCTAGTAATTATTAGTTTTTGACTTACCTCTCACGACTAATCGAACCGGATAGCTGGTAAGTGCGTCTTGTGTGTGAAAATCGCTTGCGGTGACTTGACATTCCCAACTGCCGTCGTCGAATTCTAGTGTAGCCGCCCTAATCCAGATGGAGCAGTCTCCGCTCTCTTGGGTCCTGGACCATTCGTACTTATGCATGTACATTCCGACGGGCTGCAAAAAAACCAAAGCGTTAACACGATATATCTGAAGCCGCGGTCACACTAGGCTGTTTTATTAGTTTCTAGTTACTGGTGCTTCTAGCAGCAACAGAAGCCAGCGGCTATTTTGTGGTTTCATTACGCTGTTTACCAGCAAAAGTACTGCTGCCGCTGCTGGCTGCTAACAGCAAGCCTCAATTCAAACCACAAGGTCACTATTTCTGGTGCATTTTATATGTCACCAGGCAGGTGCATACAATAGTGAGACAATGTATTGTCTCTTGTCAGGTGAAGGCGTCGCAACCATAAAATATTTCATATTTGATACCTATTGACTACCTACCTTGAACCTACATAACTTTTGAAATCCCTGTACGCGAGTGTAAATAACATAAGTAAAGCCACGATGGCAATACAATTAGAAATTCTGTAGTTTAGAAATACTTTGTTGAAAAGTCAATGGCTCAATTATTATTAATAAAATCATATATTTTCATAAAAAAAACTCTTTCAGGTCTTTAATTGTTTCCTAGTATATTTCTAAATAACAACTTGTTCAAAAGTTGCTGCTTTCATCCGTAATTTAATTTCTTCTTTATATTTAATGTTTTATTTATATTAACTTCAAACATAAAAGTAATTCAATCAGTTTTCGGTCCAATTTACTAATTAAAATATAATATACAATTATAAAATTTAATATACAATTGATATAACTAAAATCCGATATGTTTTCGAAATATATTCGTATACATGCATTTCTACTATAAATAAAGCTCAACACGTCACAACACATTGTATGCATAAAATGTATATGTAATAGGTTAGACCGGGGTCTGTTTTTATTGGTAGCATGGAAACAGAGTGGCCAAAAATGTAATTTAATTTAACTCAAATTCAAAACGGAGAACGCGAGATCTTACATCCAAACCTTGAGCGTTTGGTATCGCTAGATTTTTAGAAGCCAAAATAATCGTTAATGAATATCGAGATTAATAACCTCAGGGTGATTAAAAGTCAAATTCTAACCAAAACAAATATATTTACAAAATGAACAAGAAGATTAAATACCCTTCAGATCGAGTGTACAAGAATCATTGAAACTCTTGACACAATGCAAATAGTTGGAGAGAAAACGGATGACAGAGACACAATTAAACCATAAAAATCACCTAAATTGTTATTGGCAAATTTACACACAGAAACAAGACACAAGATAAGGGCCTATCGCCTTAAAACACGTAACGACTACATCGTTCGACTTCTAAATTACGACTTCGACTGACATTCCCAATATTTTAAACCAAGAAGACTTTTTCTCCCTCCACGCACAAAACCAGAAGTTCGTTACACATGCACAGGCAAAAACCTACATCCGCCCCCAGACCACACAGAGAGTTGCCCAAACTAAATAGAAAAAATCTCCATTCACACCATATTCCCGCGAACTGTAGACCTCCGGCAGGTCAAAACGTTTTCCGAACAAGCTACCTTGCGCCACCCTTGAGCCATCTGTTTATTATATTATTATTCTACGCGAACTCAAAAGAAAAGACAAAATCTTACTCATCACACATAAATAAGCATACTCCAGGTTATTCAATTTTGAAGAAATATTTGAATATATTATTGAAAATAATCCAGAGCCAGCAGCGCAAGCTCTAAATAGCGGCTAATGAAAGTTCAACATATTCAACTTTACAAGTAACAGCCAAAACCATTCGCAGGCATGCAAAAATAACGGCTGTTGAGTGATCACACTATTCTGGTTAACAGCGGCTAATAATCTGCAGCAAGCAGCAAATACTAAAACAGCGTATTGTGACCACCCCATGTTTTGCATTCCAATCAACGTTGCAGCATAACTTTTCGGCCGACGACTATTCATTATGTGATCAGCATTTTAACAACTGTATCGCTTAAAGCCCTCTTTATATATTGGGAGAATATTACCTCGCATAATATTTATAAAAGATATTTCAAAAATACATAAGTTCCTGAGTTAACATTCATGCTGATTGCGGTAAAAGTTAAACAAGCGCTGGTGGGCAGGCTGCTGCTCACTCGTAAACTGGTAAAACAGCGCTGCTGAGTGGTCACTCTATGCTGTTAGCAGCCAGTAGCAAATAGCACGCTAGTAAATCAGCCTACTGTGGCCAGGGCATTATAGACAAAGTGTAATGTTGCCTTTTGGGATTCGGTTGTATAAAAAATGTGTTTGTGCATGCAAATCGGATCGGGGCGGTTGAAAGGGCGAACGAGAGTGCATTGGAATATGTACTTTGACAACTGGTAATTGGAGTATTTGGAAAGAGATTAAAATGTTGTTTGTGAGAAACGAAATTTCATCAATATTATTATAAAGAGTGTTATTTATTCCAACAAACAACCAGGATTAACTTTGTGTCGTGTGATTCATTTACAATTTATATCTACAAAAATGCCACAACAATAATTTAAAAGTCATATCTGTAAGCTAATATAAACACTGTAAAGATATAAACAAATTCCATTATTTTGTATAATGCTTACACATATTTACAATCGGGGAGAAGTTAGTAATAAAAGTTAGCAACAAAAAAAATTTCAACCGATTTGAATGAACTATACCTCTTAAGAAAGCCCATAACGTACTGAATGTATGGTAGTTATGGCAACTGGATAAAATCATAATTACTATCTAAAATATCTGGGGTGGCCCTCACCCAACTTTCCGACTATATGATTGGCACAATGAATTGTCTAAACACGTTTGTACTTCAATTTTGTGAAGCCAGAACGACTGTACGGTGTACACACAAAGTGTTTAGGCTCGTATCGGTCAATGCTAATTGGTTGGTGAAGAATAATTTAAACATTTGCGTTCAATTTTCTGTTTTTTTTTTTGGTCCAATAATAACTTTTTCCATTAAAATTAAGTTTTTATTTGTTAAACTAAATGTGCTATTTTTTTCAAAAAAAAATCTTATGTAGGGTACCAATTATTTTACATCGTCAAAAAAAATGGGGTTACCATTTAAAAAAATTATGGATGACGTCATCGCTCCGAAGTAGGTGACGTCAAAGATAAAATTTTTCCGCCATAACGTGGCTATTTACAAGTTAAAATTGACCTGTCCGAGCGTTCTTCTTGAAAACATTAAATAACGATATTATGAATTTTGTTCCGAACTTTATCACCACTCTGTACCGGGTGGCCAGCTAAGAATGGACGCTGGTCATAACTCGGTAACCGTTAGTCATATAGTTTGGAGAAAAAAATATTGTCGGGTAAATCGGCCAAGGAAACCGCTGGAAATTATTTTGAAGTTTGTAAGATGGCCGCTATGGGGCGCAACTGGAATGGTAAATTCTCCAAAAATATAAATGTAAAGATATACTATAATTATTACCATCGTAAAAAGTAGAAAATTTGTGACCTCAACTTTCTATCTTTTTTCTAACCGGAGACATACGTAGACTATCCCCCTCAAATTGCGGCACCGTTGCATAACCCAGCCACCTAATAATTGTTTTAATGATATCTCCGGTTGGAAAAAAGATAGAAAGTTGAGGTTTGCGCAGAATTTTAGGTCATTTCGTCTTCTATTTAACAATGTAAAAAGAGACATAGCTAATTATTTGAAATTTTCATGAAAATCCGTAATAACTGTTGCAATGATACACAGCGCCCTGTAGTGATAACGATAATCTATTCGGATAATTTTTATGCAGCACATTATTAGGCAATAAACGCTCTTTCTAACGAGATCTAGTTCGTTCAATTCTGTTAACTCATACCAGAGTTATTGCCCTTTAAATGAAAACATGTTTGACGTTTCCCCACCACTATATTTTATGAGATAGAGCAAAATACTTTTAACAAAAAAAGTCACAAATTTTCTACTTTTTACGATGGTAATAATTATAGTATATCTTTACATTTATATTTTGGGAGAATAGGCCCTATTTTGATTTACCATTTTAGTTGCGCCCCCTAGCGGCCATCCTACAAACTTGAAAACAATTTCCAGCGGTTTTCCTTGGTCAATTTACCCGACAATATTTTTTTCTCCACGCTGTATGACTAACGGTTACCGAACGGTTACATACATTTTCCAGAAATCTTGCAATTGATTCAAGGGGCCTCAAAACGCGTATTTCCGCGAAAATCTCGATTTTTTTTTTCGTCGATTACAATACTTTCCTTCTAGGTTACTAGTCGGAAATTAAAAATGAAATATCTGGGGTGGCCCTCACCCAACTTTCCGACTACATCGTTGGCTCAATGAATTTTCTAAACACGTTTGCAATTATCCAATTTTGTGAAGCTATAGGCGGCTTTCACACCGGAGTCGCATGCTACTTGCGACATGCTGCCTGGAAGCGCAAACATTGCTACTCGTTATAAAACGTCCATCACTAAATGAATTCTTGAATGCCAAAGTCGCGTCGCATGGATGCAACGTAGCTTTGATGACGCCATTGCTCTGAAATAGGTGACGTCATAGATGAAATTTTTACGCCATAAGGTGGCCATTTAAAAGTTAAAATCGACGTGTCCGAGCGTTTTTCTTGAAAACACTAGATAACGATATTATGAATTTTGTTCCGAACTTTATCACCACTCTGTATAGCAGCAAAGGAAAGCACAAACCTTGATTTAATGCCATAGTTATGGCAACTTCAAATCAAAACATTACTGGTAGAGAAAAATTAATAAAAATTGTCTGTTTTACGCTCGACGATAACTCAGATCTTCATCTGGAGCCTTATTCCGCAGCATTTAGCGATATCGCAATACGTCATATCGAACAGTTAGCGACATCGATAGCGGTATTCTACGGTTTTAGTCGATATCGACTGACTTCATCACTTCTCGACATGTCGATATATTTAGAGAGTGCTTCGGAGGTGTCGCTAAGTTGATTCGATGTCGATACGCGTACATAACCTCACTTTTTATAGTTTTTATGAACAATTTAGCCTGTTGTATCGTGGTTTCTTTAGTATAGTGAAGTAGTACATTAGTAAGCGTATTGAGTATAGTGAAAACTACCCTTAAATAAAAAAGATCTTCATAAAATTTACCCTTCTAATTATTTCATTATCTTTTTTCTCATAGAAATCATTACATACTATAAGTGTAGTATTTATAAAAATTTGTCAATTAATATCCATTTGTTTAAACAAATTCCATTTGTTTAAATAAATACATGGCAGTTCATTATCTTAGAGTGACATTATTCATTAAACAATCTCTTCCTATTGCTTAAATAACAAACTATTATTCATTTTCACCTTTTTTGTAATTATGGTAGAAAAAGCTTTTTTTGTGAAATTGACTTATAAATTGCATGTTCGAAATATCTTAATTTATCTTAAATATAAATTCCATTTGTCTAAACATTTTTTTTGCAATTTACCTAAAATTATTTTTTTAGATCGGACAATTCTAAACTTGAATTGACACTTACACCACCGCCGGTAATGTAGTATTCTTTATACGCAGCGATATAAACGCTGATCATAACAATATGTGTACCAAATGAGAGAAGATTACCGATACCTATGGGAGTTATGGCAACTCAATAATACCCCAATTAATGCTAGGAAATGCCAGCCATAAAACTTTTTTTTAACCGATTTCAATGAAAAATTGTTTTAGTTGCCATAGTTGTGGTAACTTCAGATTAAAATGTAGAAAAAAAATAATGAACATGGTTCGTTTTTGCGCTGGACGAGTTGCTAAGTCATTTTTTCACTTAGTCATAACAATTACCAAACGAGAGAAAAAATTTACCGTTAACCTATAAGATTTATGGCAAGTCATATTACCCTAATTTGTAGGAGGTCAACATTTGCGGGGGAAAATGTTTGTCGCGCGCGGTCTAAGGGTTTAATTACTTGATCAAGGCTAATCGGAAGCAAAAACTAACTGGATTATTTTCCTGAACCTTGTGAACACATTATATGGCTGCTAAGTGACACTTGTAAGCTTCTACATTTAATCAGGGCTGATAAAGCACGACTACATATAAATCAAACAAAACACTTCTCAAAACAACATCTATTAACAATTAACATATTAACAATTATTAATGAAACAATATGCGTTTGGTGCATTACAATGCTTAATTGAAACTTTGAACATATTGACGCTTAATTGAACCTAGGGGTTGATTTAGACAGACACACCTTTTAGCAGAGATACCAATAAATAATTCTAATTTAAAATGAAATGCGAGACAAGTTGAAAAGACTTACCATCAGAGATAAAAAATACTTTAAGCGTCCGAGTACGCTTTACAAAAACGTTTGATCTACATGGCGGTTTGAATAGAAGAGAGCGAATTAGGGCTCCTAGTGTAGGCGTCCATTTCCACCCCTTACTTCATTAACGCGCGAAAATACCCTAACTGCCCTTAAATTCTTGGGAATGCACACAGGCAAGAGATGTCCTATAACAACACAACGCCAACGTCCCTATGCACAGTTTAACTTTAACTCAAAACTCGTGGCATTCCGGATCAATACAACATCTCATTTAACTTGATAACTTATCCTTATAAATAAACAATGGGTTTCCGACCCATTACAAATTAACGCTACTAAATAACATATCGGAACCGTCGAGCGTAAAAAACTGACAAGACTTATTAATATTCTTTCACTATTAATTGTAATAATTTGAAGTTGCGCTAATTACGGCAATTAAAGGAAAATGTGTGCTGTCTATTGCTCCTACGTATTCGAAAATCTGTCAAGTAATAACGGAGATATGAGATTTGTAAAAATAATGACCTTCTTTTTCATTTTTAGGTGGTAATTATGATTTGATTCAGTTGCCATAATTACTATACATTCAGAACGTTAAGGGCTTTCTAAAAAGTTATAGTTCATTGAAATCGGATAATTTGTTTTTTTGTTGCTAACTTTTATGGCTAACATCTTCCTGGTATATTTACACACATCTGCATTTTGTGTATTGTTGGTTTTACAAAACTACTTAGTACAAGATCCGGGATCGACCTTCCCTCATCCATTTTCCTAATCAAATCTATATTTTATACAATATAATGTATAAGTGAACACAGTGTCCTAGAGTTGCCGCCCCATATCCTGGCAAGGCTATTTTTAATTAAAAATTATTTAAGGTATTTTTTAAGAGTTGCGGTCATTCTTTTTCTCAACAAAAATTAGTACCAATCGAGAGCCAAACCGTACCCTTTTACTCAATTATTCATATTTAAAAAGGTCGATCTAGGTCGGGATATTTAAACAAGACAAACCTAAGATATGCCAACTTTTGTAAAGGCAAGCCTACAATCGATTAGGAAAAAACGATGAGGGTAAATTACTAGTATGTACGAATATACCATAAATATTTTTTGATTAAAAATAGCCCTAGGGCATTGTGTTCATGGACCTTATATTGTATGAAATATAGATTTGGTTAGGAAAAAAGGGCGAGGGAAGGTTGATCTAGGTCGGAATATTAGACTATTATTTATGTTTTTCTACAGTAATACTTAAATCTCTGCATTTCTCGACAACAATTTCAAGTGCTCAGATAAATATATCTCGCAAAATACACAGTAAAGCTCGTCTGTAACAAGTCTCTCTTCAAAATGATCTAGATTATCAAAATTATCCGAACAGTATTTTTTGTTCACCTGATAGCTTCAGTGTATTTTTAGAATTCACTTAAATACTTATTAAAATACATATATAAAAGGCTTATCTTATAACATATGTGATTGCTGCTGTTAAAATATATTATTTGCGACAGCAACTATTATAATATATTACTGTATCGTTCACCATTATTGTTCGAAGATGTATATTCTACCAGGACTTGTTATCATTGCGTTTTTGGGTTTCTGTACAATAGTCCAATACACACATACATTAGAATGTGGGTTGACGCCCCATAGGGGTCGTCGCGCTGGCCCGCCTTTCGGCATTCAGCTTCCACTGGTCCTCCCTATCCAGGAAACGTAGCTGCCCCCGAGAGTCCTACTCCAGGTGAAAGAGGCCATGGCAAGCCATGGGGGCCCTCCTCCTTCCCCTCGGTACTTGTGTTAATCGGATTCCTCCGATACCGTTTGACAAGTCGCCGGCGAGGTCGCATCTCTAAGCGCGTTCCTCTACTCTACATCTTTACACACTGCAGAGCGCCCATTGACCCACAGCACAGGATGCCATGGTATAGGGTAGCTCTGAGTGGTTCTAGGGGTCGCACCGTAGAGTGTGATGTTAACCCACAGCCTAGAATTTCTTCAAGTACTCGTGTCGAAAACCTTCCGGAATTCACGTTTGACGAGTCGCCGTCCGGAAAACGCTTGCGCGCTTCCGTACCCAGTATTAGAAAGGTTCCCCTTTCAACGGTAGATGGGTTCACCGTCGAGCACGCTTTGAGCGACAACTCTACCACATATCATTACTGTCGGCGGCATCACATTGCCCACATACGTGGGATAGGGTAGCTCCTGAAGACAGTTTTAGGAGTAAACGTCATGTGGTCTAAATCATTTATCCGCGCTTTGCCTTAATCCCTGTTCGGATATAAATATCATATCGTTAAGTGCTCATTTTGGCACAACTTCCGAAGGCCACGGTTGATGAGTCACCGCCGGAAGCCAGATGCCTGGTGTCCCTCCCTCACATCTACTAAAGGCAGTGGTCGCCGTTGGCCCGGAAATCCGGTATTGGTTAGACCGAAAGCCAGTTTTCAGGGTGACCTCGTGAGGTCTGCCAGTCCCCCGGAGTCTGCCAGTCACCCGGATATACAGACGGTAAGATACCACACATACAGACGGTAAGCATTCTTTGTAGTTATTTTGGTTCTTTTTGCTTCACAACAATTTCACAACCTTTATAAACACAACAAATAATACACGTTATTACAAAATATAAATATAAAAAAATATCAGAAATTTTCTTCAAGTGACATTTGATTTTAGAGTGCAACCCCGTCTGTGGAGCTATAAGCATCGGTTGTAATATCTGTTTGTGCGATGAAGGATGGGTATGCACACACATAGGTTGTCCTTACGAAGGTATTATTCTATCCTGCTATAAATGAAGGTATTATAATCACTTAATTTATGTTTGTTTTATTTAGAATGTGACCCAAAAGAATATACAATGGATTGCTCAGACTGTGAGTATGTCGACGCAGAATGGATATGTTAATGTTGAACAAAACAAAAGACAGAGAAACGTACATAAGCAGAAGTTGTCAGTATTGCTCAAAACTATGTGTCCATTGCTTAGAAAACTTGTATTATAAGGGAATTATAATTTTTTACTATTATAAATACTGGTGACCAATTATCTATTTATGTTCTCCGAATAAAATAAAATTTTGGATTTATAAATAAAACATTAACTCTGGCTCAAAATATAAAGAACTGAACTGGTATAATTCTTGAACAATATAATCCTTAAACAATATACATTGAACAATATAATTTTTGATCTTATTGATATTATAGAAAAAACCAACAATAATTTAAAAATCATCCGCAAGCAAATATAAACAATGTAAAGATATTAAAAATGTATTTTATATTAATATAATATTTACACGGCATCTGTGTAAATATTGTGTGATATGTTGTAGATTGTGCAAAAATGGTTATTTTATAATTCGCCATGAAATGCTGTTGATGTCCTGGAACGTGTGGAAGTATATGTACATCTTTAATGTATACTTATGTTTATAAATTAAATAAAATTTAGAAAATAAAAGATTGTTCTTTGCAACGTTTTTAAATACATTCTATATCAAACCGCCAATTTAGTATTTCTATAACAACAGAAAAATTGTACTGGTTATTGATAATTAAAAAATGGCCCATACAGACGAACATTACTCATTAATAATAATTATATTATTTACGTTTTCTGCTTACTTTATTGATTCTTAAATATTTTTATTAATGATTCTAGAGAAAGTACTCTTTAGTGTACGAAACCTCTGTTACAGCTAGGGATTGCAAAATTATCGCAATTTGTATTATATTGTAATGGGTGAGATTGTGTCTTTTGTTTTGAGATTGCATAGACAGGCAGAACAAACGGTTGTAACAGATGGAAGAATACCAAAGTGATGTTTGGTTAAGAAATAGTTTGGGTCCTTTGGACCCGATGTCATAAATAGGGACTTTTTTCTAGAAGTTTGTGGAACTCTGTGTAGTCGGAGGGCGGATGTAACCTTTTTGCTAAAATAACGAACTTTGGTTCTGTATGTGGTGGAAGAAGCTTTCCTCGTTTTAGAGGTCGAACAATGTAGTTCAATTTGTTTGGGCGCTAGGCCCTTGTGTTTTGTTTCTGTGTGTACCCGTGATGCCATCTCTGCTGATGTAAATTTGCCAATAACAATTTAGGTAATTTTTATAAAATAATTATGTCTCTGTCATCCGTTTTCTCTCCAATCATCTTCATTAATGCCAAGACGTTCAATGATTCTTGTACACTCGATCTGAAGGGTTTTTAATCTTTTTGTTCTTTTTGTAAATATACTTGTTTTGGTTAGAACTTGACTTTTAGTTATTATATCAAGATTAATTCATTTACGATTATTTTTGACTTCTAAAAATCTAGCGATACCAAACCCTCAAGGTTTTTAAGTAAGAATCTCGCGTCCTCCGTTTGAATTTGATATAACGTAAATTACATTTTGACCGCTCTGTTTGCCATGCTACCAATAAAAACAGACTACAGGTTAACCTATTACAATATTTCTATAATAAATGGAACATGCAAATAGCTAGAAACTAAGTAATTTTTTTATTAATTTCGAAGATGTGGGACATTTTAGTCCAGTTTACGGTTATTATCGCATGTTGTCACATACGGTTACAATGTGAACATAAAATCATGCGATTTCAAGTTTAATGCAGCAAAGGGAGAATGAATGAATGCAGGTGCACTGTTGCGTAATATTCCAAATTACTTGCAACAAAGTAAAATATCGCATACATTGAGTCTGAATAAAATTACTTGCCAATATACTTTTTTAAAATAGTCTTATATTGCAGAATCAATATCACATTCAACAGCAATATTCTTTTCGCTTTTCGCTCGAGTTGATGAATATCTATAAGAAGAAAGCTTATTTCCAACATGGATCATGTCCCTCATAATATGCCCCACATAATATGGTTAATACGAAAGTAGTTCGCTAGGTTCATTCGAATTTTTTTTTATATTCTGTTTATGGGGAATATATGTTACCTTATACAGGATAAGGCGTTTGTATCTCGGTAACCTATATTCTTATGCATAGAATATAAGTTGCTTTTTTATTAAAAGATGCGTTCATCGTTAATTTTCCATTTCTGGGAGCTACACCAGATAGCAGAGTGAATAATTACACCTTAGTTAATGGAAATAAAATGTCCATATTCTGCATTAAATATGACCATAGAAGAATCAGTCAATGAAAAAGGGAAACATTTTGGCGATGAAACAAAAATACTCTGCAACTTCCAGTAAATAAACACCATAGTTGGCACTACCAAATTCAGGGACAGCTTCATATTACAGATCGAAAAAGATGTACATATTTGGAGTAGGGACACAAACAGAAATAAAAATCGAAGAAATTCAGCAAAACAATCTTTTCTGGAAGATAGCAATGGAACAAAAGCTAGTGTCATTCTACATGGGCTGCTTATTACCAAAACTTATTGATCCAAGACATATAGAAAGAAGTATACCAATTCATAATCCACCATATACATATAGTCAAAGCACAAGGCAAGGAATGTGCGTTTGTTGATATGACATGAAATAATTTTTTTATTATTATCTTTTTTTACTTTCCGCTAGTACCCTAGAATAAAAGTTATTGTAATCCACGAAAAAGATGGGATTTCCTCGGAAATACGCGTTTTGGGGTCCCCTGAATCGATTGCAATGATTTCTGGACAATGTATGTACGTACGTATGTGTGTATGTCCGTAAACACGATAGTTCCAGACGGAACAACGGATCGGGTTTAAATTTGGTATACATATTTAGAATTACCGGGGGACGAACTGGATTGTTTTTGGTGACAATCTGACAACCGAAAGTGGCAAAAGTCACATACGTTTTCTTACGGATTCATTCTATTTTGACCATGATCTCATTCTGCAGTGATTTTAAATAAGTATACAAATTTACAGATCAATGGGATGGGCGGTTTAGGTGCTATAAGGGTTTTTATCTATTAGTTTATGCTTTAGTCTATGCGATTAGAGAGTTTATAAATGTGTAAACAATGTGTCAATGTAGTGAATGTAGTCGGAAAGTTGGGTGGGGGCTACACCAGATATTTTAGATTATTAACTTGACCTTTCCAACAAAGTGTTCTGGCAATAATGGCTTGTTTTTCCATTGGAGTTTTTTACTAGGGGAGACTGGGGCAGGTTGTCACACGGGTTGGTTGTCACAAAGCTCACTGCGCAGCCGCTGCTGTCGCGTAGCGACAATGACGAATACCACACGTGACCAAACATTGCTTATGTCAGTGCGTATGTCTGTAGCTATTGTCACTTCTCGTGCTATAATTGTCTGAATTTTATGGACATTTTTGTGATTTTGCTGCTGTAAGTATACTCCTAAACGCTCCTACATGTCATTGTTTATTCCATAGTTCATTATTTTCTATCAGTGTTTCAATTATTTTTCTTGATTCAATGACGTTTCGGGATGTTAATAGGTGTTAACTTTGAGCTTTGGTTAAATTCTATTCCCGCCAGATCATTTTTTATCTAAAATGACCTTTCGGGGCAGGTTGTCACAAAAAATGCTGGGATGGTTGTCTCGTGTGACAACCAACCCCTGCAGTTTTTTTTAATTTTATTTCTTGTTATTGCAGATAAAAGATGGTCCATGGAACATTTCAAAGAAAGACCGAACGAGGGAACACTCCTGCAGTCGTTATGCTTACGGCAGTACGGAGTGTTAAAATATCCGAACTTTCAGTTCGTCAAGCTGCCCGTCAAAATAATATAAATTATCGTACTTTAGCGAGATACTGCAACAAAATTTCTCAAGAGGAAATTAATGATGCAAATCGGACCGAACCTTCTATCCCCGTTGGTTATTATCCAAACAGAAAAATATTTTCTGATGAAGATGAAATACAATTGGCAAATTATATTGTTCAAGCTTCGGAGGCTTACTATGGGTTAACGCCAAAAGAAATAAAAAATCTTGCTTACAGTCTTTGCATTGCCAATTCCATTCCATGTCCTAAATCCTGGACCAAGAATGAGTGTGCTGGTTCGCTGATTTTATGAAAAGGCACAATACTCTTTCCCTAAGAAAACCAGAGGCGACCAGCTTAGCACGAGCGACAAGCTTCAACAGAACGAATGTCAACTCTTTCATGACCAATTTGGCAACGGTTCTTGAAAGACATCATTTTTATCCTCATGAAATTTGGCACATGGGCGAAACTGGGGCTACTTCGGTTCAGACACCAGATAAAATTGTTGCTCGGAAAGGCATTAAACAAATTGGTGCATTAGTTTCTGCTGAAAGGGGTACGCTTGTAACTTTCGCTACAGCGGTATCTGCGATTGGAAATCATATTCCACCATTCTTCGTTTTCCCAACAGTAAGATTTCATAAACACTTCATGGCTCGTGCGCCCCCAGGTTCTGATGGAACTGCAAATAAATCTGGGTGGATGCAAGAAACCGATTTCTATTTATTTTTAAAACATTTCCATAAGCACGTGAACAGCACTCCGGAGAGACCATGCCTGCTCCTTCTTGACAATCATGGTTCCCACCTCAGCATAAAAGGGCTCAATTTGGCCAAAAGTAATGGAATCGTCATGTTAACGTTTCCACCCCAATGTTCGCTCAAACTGCAGCCCCTTGATCGTGCCGTTTTTGGGCCACTCAAGATATTTGTTAATTCAGCATGTGACGATTGGATGCTTAACAATCCTGGAAAAACCATGTCAATATATGACATTCCACAGCTCATTGCTCGCGCATATCCACTGGCAATGACTTCGTCCAATATTACATCAGGATTTCGGTGCACAGGGATATGCCCATTCAATCGTGACATTTTTACTGATGTTGATTTTGCCCCAAGCAATGTCACGGATAGAGAGTTTCCAAATCAGCTTTCAGAGCAGCCTCAAAACCGCCCTTCTAACCATCTTCCACAGCAGCCTCAAACCACCCTCCTAACCAGCCTCCAGAGCATCCTCAAACCCATCCTTCTAACCAGCTTCCAATGAGCTTCTTGGGCAGTTTCAAACCCAGCTTTCAGATCAACCTGAAAACCAGCTTTCAGCGCAGGCTCAACCCGGCCCCAGCAAACCACGTAAGTCACCGATTGATGTGAGACCTCTGCCGCAAGCTGGAGCTAGAAAAGTCACTAACAGAAACAACAGTCGAAGAAGGGAAACAGCAATTTTAACGGATACGGTCAAAAGAAAACTGGAAGAACAAGCTTAAACGGTAAAGCAGAAAAAAGGGAAGAAAAGTGTGAAAGGCGCAGCAGAAAGATATGACAAGTTGAAAAATAAGAAACAAATCCCAAAGCAGAAAGAAAATCGAGTTGTGAGCAGCGAAGACGACGAAGATGATTGTTTCTGTTTAGTTTGTTTAGAGGCGTTTTATGTACCGAATTATGTACTTCGGGAAGTACTTTTTATGTTTGCCACAACTGTGAAACTGCAGGAGAAAGTGACTGATGTTACTGTACAATTTTTGTTTGTCTTAATACAATTTTTTGAAAAATTAAAAATTCTGTTTTTCCCTATTTATCTAACCCGTGACAACCAACCCCGAAAGCTGTGACAACCAACCCAGGGTCCGGGTTGGTTGTCACAGAAAGTGGCTCTGGCAATTTTGGTAATTGTAAATATCTCTTCGACGCGATAGTCTCAAAATTGTATAAAAATGAAGCCAACGATGTATACTAAAAGATGGGCTACTGACAAAAACAGTAACTGTTGCCAGCTCTTTCGAAGAACCAAAAAACAAATTTTGTGACAACCTGCCCCGGTCTCCCCTACATAGAAAATATCGTCTAATGTTTTTTTATCATACTTTTATTTGTACTCCTTTACTTTACAAAAATAACTTTAAATTAGTCGTTGGTTTCATCAAAATAAATCCCTTAAAAACAGTGCAAAAATAAATGCAATAAAATAGAAGAGGAACGCTAAGGTGCAATGTAGAAACCGCTGATTCAATAATTGAGAGTAGAGCAAAGACCGTTGAGTCTATTTCATCTATTGTGGACCAGCAACCAGGCGCCGAATTGTCGCGACACTGTCCTACGGTCAGCGGAACGGGGTAAGAGGAGAAAATGCTTGCTTTTCGCTCAGAATGTACTCGCATCGAGAAGCACCGCCTTCGCATGTTTCCCCCGACCACCCAACCCCGTAGCGAAACTAAAGTCAAATGGGTGTCGATTCCTCTTAAGAGTGGAAATAAGTAAATGTAACTTTTTTCAGAAACAAATTGCCTATTTGTGTTGCGTAATTGATGCAGAAGGCTTGCACCCTTCGGATGAAAAAGTAAATGCTATATTAAATGTTAAGGTTCCTTCTAATGTTAAACAACTTCAAGCTTTTCTTGGTTTAGTAAATTATTACTCTAAATTTTTGCCAAATTTAAGTACCATTTTGTATCCTCTATATAAATTGCTTAAAAAATAATAAATTTAGATGGGGACACAAAACTCAAGCTGCTTTTGAAGCTGTGAAAAGTGAATTGGTCAATGCAAAGTTTCTTGCACACTTTGATGCCGATGTTCCAATTACTTTAGCTTGTGAATATGGGCTTGGAGCAGTAATTTCACACACTATAAATGGTACATCTAGACCCAATAAAATGCACCCGTCACATATGGGTATAAGTAAAACAAAATTAATTGCTAGGTCATATTTCTGGTGGCCTAATTTGGATGATGACATTGAAAACATGTCAATTAACTGTAAAAGTTTTAAAAACTTTAGATCAAATCCACTCGCTATAACAACAGCGTGGCCATGTACTAATGGACCATGGAAGAGAATACACATTGATTTTTTAAGCCCAATATATAATTTAAAATACTTAATTATCATTGATATGTTAACTTGTACTAAACCAACACTACTACTTTTACATCGTTGATATATTTTGGGTTGAATAATACAATTAAACGTAATAATAGAACAAAGACATCGGGTGCACACGTCTGACGTGACCGTTGTCTAATTCCCAAGTGTCGCTACCTACGATAGGCCATGAGTTCCCTTTCCTAGTCTCTATTCTCCAAATGCCAGGTATTTGCTGGTCAGGCAAAACGATTGCAGATACAGATAGTTACAGATAGTTACAATAAATGGCTAGACGCTAGGCGTAATTAAAATGAACAAACTACTGCTGATAAAACAATTACTGCAGTAAGAAATATTTTTTCGCGTTTTGGCTTACCCGAAACCTCAGTCAGTGATAATGGACCACCTTTACTTCAACGGAATTTCAAGTATTTCTCGAGCAAAACGGTATCAGGCACCTTACAACTGCGCCTTATCATCCTGCTGGTAACGGACTTGCAGAAAATGCTGTCAAATTAGTTAAAAATTTGATTTTAAAAAAGCTAATGAGGAAGGAAGAAAGGATTGGGATGTAGTATTAAGCATATTTTTATTTAATTGTAGAATATCAACGCATTGTACTACTCAAGAAACACCAGCTAAGTTAATGTTTAATAGACAAATACGAACAAGATTTGACTTAATAAGACCCAAAACAGAAACAATAATAGCAGATAAAGTGGAACAGCAACTTAAAAATACTAAATTAAACTGTAAAACGTTTGAGTCAGGCGATACTGTATTTAAGATTTTAGTAATCATGACAAAAAATGGACATCAGGTACGATTGCTGAAAAAGTGGGAAAAATTATGTATCATGTAGATGTAGGAGAGTGCAGAAATTGGCGAAGACATTCCAATCAATTATTATTACCCTCAATTAATAAACCACGCCAATCTATGCAATCTTCTACATCGCCTACGTTGGATACTGTAGAAATTGTAGAAACTAAAGACAATGCAAATGGTAGTGTTCCCGTAACCGAAACCACAGAAAGTGCGGACAGTGGAAGAGTGATTCCGTATAACTTACGATCCCGAAAGTGCGACTATTAGATAAGATTTTTGTATAAATGTTATACGTTCTTGTGAACTTGCGGATGAGTGTTATTTTTAATTAGGTTAAGACTTTATGGTAAACGTAGAAATAAAAATTATAGTTTGGTTTTAAGAGAAGGAAAATATACCTATCTGGTTGCATACGTTTTAGGGTGTCTCTCACCGAAGAGCTGAGTTGTGTATTCCAGTATTAGAAGAACCATTTTTTGTTGTCGTGTACTCTGTATATATATACATATATACAGAGTGTAGAATATATATGTATATATATATATATATATATTTTATCTTTATATATAATTAAAGTAACCCTAAATAACATTTATAAAAAAATCTTCAACAGCCCGTAACTTGAAACAAAAAGCGATCGGACATTAGTGTATAGGAACTTTTTTATTATTTTTTGGCCCTCTATCGCGTGGTGCTATGCATTGTAGTTTGGTCTATGTGTGTGTGTGTGTGTGAAAGTTATTACAATAAATATTCGAATTACAACCAGTATTTAGATTTTTATTACAAGTATACTTGAAAAGAACTGAGCTATAGAAAGCTGGTCTCTCTTCATTTGTGAATAAGTCTATAGTCTTTAATAAAGATTTCTGTAGAGAACAATAATCTAATGTGTCCACCATAATCTTTTATTGTATTTTTCGATATGGGACCTTGATTATAATCCAAACATAATAAAATAATGATTAAATTAAAGAAAGATTATTTATTTCAATTTAACAAAAAATAATTCCCGGTCGCAATATTTAACTAATTTGAAAGTACACTTTACTGAAACTAAACTAATATTTTATTATATCAAAATTTAAATCAACATTAGATTTGGTTAAGTACCGGCATAGCCTGTCCTTTCAGAGGTTAGCTTTTCTGCAGAAAATGCGTTTCCTTTTTTACTGGAGATGTCTTTTCATTTAAAATGTCACCCTAGAGACTACAGGAGCAATTGTTTAGATTTGGATTGCATCAATGGAAAATGGATATCTAGATGTTGTGGAAACCCCGCAATGAGAAACCAGAATAAGAATACGATGAGAAGCGTAACGGTTAAACTTGCCTAATTGTACATCTAATTAAAAAATAAAAATTTATAAGTATATCTTAATCAGTAATAAACTATTTGACGTCTAAATTTTAAACAATTACTAAGTATAGAAGTAGTTTATCATGGTAAAAATGTTTTATAACATTTGTGTGGTTAGAATTTCAGCCTACCACAGTATATAATGATTTGAAATATTAAACCCACCCTTGGTTCGATGGAAGGAACAGCCGTTAATTTATTGTCCTTCCGCCGCCCCCACTCCGGCTCGGCATTATTAATAATATGATCTACGTAGGCATAGCTAGCGGTTAGCCTTCTTATGACTAGCAGGCGTGTCTAATGTTCCAAGGCCTACTTCGCTCATCCACGGCATCACCGATGGCGGTGAGATTAAATTTCAAATTCCCATTTTGCCGCCTGACCTGGCTTATGGCCTCGCAAAGCTCTTATAAGTGTTCTTGGCCGTCTTGTTTTAAGAGTTCTTAAAATATTTCACATGCCTTTACTACTATTAGTAGAAATAACAGAAATAATTATGTCTACTGTGAAATATTTATATTAATATAGGATATACATATATTTAAAAATACTAGACACCTACGCCACTGTCGTGAGTAACGCCGTAAGAATTTAACCTTAATTATGTGTCTTATTTACAAATATAACATTGTGGATGTCCTTATAAAGGTAGAGTTGTTTCAAACTTTGCATATGGTGGAGTTGCTGTTATGATGTCCAGTTTTTTAAGATGCGTATAGTTTTCATTCAACGTCGTACATTGTTTAAGATATTGGAATTTAGCATTAATAAAATTTGTCCTGAGGTAGAAAATTGAATGGTGTGAAATTCTACTATACATGTTGTTTAACTGCCCTATTATATGCGATATACAATCTTGAATATACCAATAAGAATTCAATCTTTCTTATTTTTTAGAATGCGATCCGAAAAATTATAGAGCCGACTGTTCAGACTGCAAGTGCAAAAATGGGAACAGGAAATGCACCTGCTGCCTCATGATGAGCACCCAGAATAAGCTGAATAATGACATATCTACATATAGTCACGTTATATATCATGCATAATCTAAAATAAACCAAGAACAATTACAAAAAGAAAACCCACACACAGAGAAATGTTTGACATTCGTTGTCTTGCGAAAATTTACACCGAACAAATCGATAAAGTTTTCAATTAAGAAGAGCTTTTTGATTCAAAACTCACAAATTCCTCCTTTGAAGCGACAAGCCTTCAAATTTTTCAAATAAAACTATGTTTGATAGCTTTAAATGTTCTTATGAGTTCTTTAAAGAATATAGTGTTATGCATTGAAAAATTCTATATATTCTAATAAAAAGAACCATTGCATTGAATCAAGATTACATATGTAAAATATGAGCTTCAAAACAAGTAAAATTGATTGGTTGATGCAAGACACGTTTTATGTGAATCAAGTAAACAAATACTTAGTTTAAAATATCGAGTGGTTTCATTGTGCGGAAAGCTTAAATAGCGTTCACAACGACGGAGCGGCAAATTGGCGCATGAGTTGTTTGAATGAACGAATGCGCCAATATGTCTTATAAAACGAGTGTAATATACTATTTTTTCTACTTTGCGTCATTAATTTTATAAAAATTTAGAAGTATATTAAGTAAAATTTAGAATATTTATGGGTGCAACCGTTGGTAACACTGTCATCTGTCACTTAAATTCAAATATCTGTGAAAAAGTAATAATTGATAATTATTATATACCATCATATTATTGCTATGGTAGAAAAAGTTGGTACGTTTCTCGTGCGAATGTGAAGGTGTTTAGCGCGCGGTGTCGCTGGTGACAGCGTCTGTCCCCTGACGATCGTTTCTAACGTACATCATACCACGTGTAGAGAGAGTAGTTATGAGATTGGTTGTTTGATTTCTGTATAATCCCAATTAATATAAGTGAAGTTTTAAACGATGCCATTAAAAAAAGAGATAAGTAAAATTTATTTTGTGACAAAATGAAACAAGTCCGGCAACATACAGTTTGTAATTACAAATATGCGCCCATGAGTAATAAAATTGGTAAATATCAACTTGAATGTTGTGCTTTTATTTAAATAAAATCTGCTTTATACAAAAATTCCTAAGAAAGACAATAATGATACATATAATAACTATTCATGACACAAGTGCGAGAGATTTTTTTGTGGAAAAGATTGCTAGTTTGAGGTGCAAGACTTCAAACAAAATAAAAATCATTTTTTCATATGTTTAGAACAATTTGCTTGAACAATTGTTTTGTTCGAGCAGTGAAATAGGTAGTTTGAAGTTAATTTGAGAGAATGGCAATTGCATCATAAATAACAATAACAGATTATTTGTGTCTTCTAAAAAAAAAAAAAACTAATTTCGAACTAGTTCTTGGCAGCTGCTCAAACAAAGCTGTTATTCTGTCTCGAAACTTAATCACAAATAATTACAGAACTTAAAAAAACTGTAAATCGATTAACTGACATAAATACATAAACTAGTTATAGCTATGTATTATGCAGAATGAGAACTGCAGCGTATAAGCCTGGTAGGCTTTCTTATTTAAACATAGATGCCCATTAGCGCCCCATCTGAAAAGCATTATCACTATGATTTCTGTAACTTATTTCGGCCTTTCTATGTTCGCACCTTGCAGTTCTCAACCTATGTACACATCTACCATTGTTTTTATATGTATATAGTTATTCAACGGATGGTTAGTACTGGGGGCCGCCGCCAGTTGGCACAGCGAGCGTTTGGGGGCCGCTTTCAGTCATAAGAGGGCGCCAATATCACTGTATATTTGGTTGCCTGACAAAATATGACATAAAAACACACACCGATGGCGGTCGCGACTTGTAGTCTGTGGCATGTCTGTGGAGCCAACAGAGTAGGTTGGAACTCGCATTAGAAATATTCCTCGTTTTCGATGATATTTCTCCTGAGCATTTTAGCACTTTATGACGTTAGTATCTTTACATCTAATAATTATTTTCAATACAATCTTAAAAATCTAAAGTACAACCTTAGTGAAAAACTTTTCTACTGCCTTATAGAGATATGAATAAAAAATTATTAAAAAAGTGTTTCGAATTCAACACTTGCGGATTTTCCGTGACAAATTTGGATCATATTTTAAAAAATCTAATTCAGCAAAATTGTACTACAAGTAAATCTCTATAAAATGGTATTTTTTTTAATTAGAAAATTATGAACCGTATAAGCACTAGACGTCAGTGCGTTTACGTGTAAATCATATACATAAATATGTAGGCGAGATTGCCGATACAAAGTGCCCAGTAAAAAAATTAAAAAGAAAGTAAAAATTTCAATGAATATATAGTTATTTACAACCGCATATCTTCTCTAATACTTCGGTATATTTAACAAATTATTGAATCGCGAAGTTTTGCTAATTAGATCCTGAAATAAATGAATCAAATATGAGTATATATTTTCAATATCCGGCTACAATATGTTATGCAGTCCCATCTAAAGTAACGTAACGAAATGTATTCCATTTGTTTGAACATATTTGTATATACCTACATCAAAAGGTATCTGAGACCTGCCCCTACCTACTATTAGTACTAGTGCAGAGCAAAATCATAACAATAATTGTTATAATTTTGCTAATGCACCTACTAATTATTAGTGGATGAATTGCAGACATTTTTTTTTCAATTACATACTAAAACAAAATTGTGTTTTCTCCAAAATTTAGTATACATAAATTTATATGCAATACTGTCGTGAATATTCCTGGCAGTAGAACAAAAACGTAAAAAAGCATTTTTTTGCAAAAATGCTCTGCAACTTGCAGTTAATAAACACCATACATGCTATCAAATACAGGACAGGGACTGCTTCATATCACATATATCGAAAAATATGTACAGTATGGACAAAACAGACATAAAATTCTAATTTCTGGTGGAATGAAATGGAAGAAAAGCTAGCGTCATTCTATATGGACTGTTTATTACCAGAACTTATTGAGCCAAGGACCAAGACATCTTTGAAATATGCCAATTCGTAATACGCCATATACAGGTGCTTCTAAATTGATGCGAAACATTTTAAAAGATGATTTTTCAGAAAAAATAAGGGGTCTTTCATATAATAATTTGTTCAAAACCCCTTCCCTTCCAAGTTACAGGCCCCTACAATTTAAGGGAAAAAATGTCCATACGTATAAAGCTCTCTAGAAATTTGAGAAAATTACTGTAATAAAAATATTATTAGTTCATTTTTCTTGACAAACAATATACAATAATAACCACTAGATAAATTTATGTCAAATGGGTCAACATTATTTTATTTTTTTTGTGATTAAACTAACAATTTTAGGAGAAAATGCCAAGCAACAAAAAAGTTCAGGTTGAATCCCTCTATTTAAATGAAGTTTTGAAATAGAAAAATGCAGACGCATTAAAACGTCCTGATGCAAACTATGTATAATTTTTTCACCCCCTTGAAATAACAAATTTCATTCTTCTAAATTCTTGCAAAGTGAATATATTAAATACCAACTTTTTTTTTCCTTAACTTTAGAGGGCTGTAACTTGGAGGGGAAGGGGTTTTGTACAAAATATTTTAAAGCTAAATTTTGCTCAATTTAAAAACACCCTGTATAGTCAAGGCACAAAGCAAGAAATGTGCATTTTTTAGATAGATATTTGTAATTGTTAATTAAAATATCGTCCAAAGTTTTTTATCATACATTTACGTTTACAAAAATAACGTTTAAAATATTGCTGTCGTCAAAATAAATGCCTTACAAACAGTGCAAAAACAAACGCAATAAAATAGACGAGGAACCAATGTAAAACCCACTGAATGTGCAATTAGAAGTTGGGCCTATTCCATAGACATACGGACTAGCCTTGGGCGAGAGAGGAAACCAGGTTGCTTTTGGCTTCGAATGTATTCGCATGGAGAAGCACCGCCTTCGCTTGTTTCCCCCGGCCGCCCGACTGCAGCACGACTCCGTACAAACGAAAGTGCTAAACTATTTTGTACATAAGATTGATAGATATGCAACCAAATATACAAATAATATATTTGCTCTTGCCTAATACCTATGCTGCCACCTAGTAGCACATTCGGTACGTTCCGTTGAATAACTAAATACATACATAAACAATGCATCTACTTAAGATGGGAGTTGAAAGCCAAAATAGAGATAATATACATAATATGCAACCAAATATACGGATCCTTCGGAATCTTGTTCCTAGAGGGCGGTTAAATTCACCTTTGAGATTATATTTGGGCGAAGCTGACGGTTTCACGCGGAGTGTGCACGTGATCCGTGCATTAGCTCTGAGGCGCGTTTTTTCGCCTTCTAGGGTCTCGCCAGGCAAGGCAATAAAATGTTTTTACATACTAATTGACACAATTTGGTATTACTAATACAGGATTCAAAGTTTGGTGTGTGGAATATTTACACACATACATTTAATTATTTAGATTCACTGGACACTAACGCTTCTAATGCACTTTTTTATATAAACAAATTTGAAGGTGCCTTAAAACAAATTTCAAAACCAAATCCTTCCATGTGATGGACCAGATATATCAACGCTATAATTTTAGATGTATTAAAAAAAAACAGAATTTAGGTATATTAAATATACAAATTTACAATTTATATTAAATTATAATATTTATAATTAAATTAAAATTCATTTATCAGCCGTTTATTGACAAAAGAAATAAGAGTTAATAGTAATATGTTTAAAAACAAATATTTTTGCGTAAGTTTTTTTAGTAAATTAAAAAAATCATTAAACTAAATGTTAAATGTGTTTCTGTGAAAAAAACCCGTTTTTTCTTATACACAGCTTTTACATTTTGACTAGTAAAATCATGGCAACTATGAAATAAACTAAACTTATGAAAGAGTTCACCTAAAGTATTTCATGTGACGATTTTCATAAAAAGTTGTGCGAAGAACTGAGAAGATAACATATTAATTTTAAAAAAGTTCTACAATGTAAAGAAATTCTCATCAGGTACTACAATAGTCTAATATCCTATAAATAAAAAACAAATACATATATTAGAATTTCAATTTGTGTATTTCAATTTGTCAGCTCCATTGCAATACGTCCTGAACGTAGACAGCCGAAGTGGGAGGGGTAATTCGTCTCGGATATTTTCAACGCAAAAAGTGTTTATTCAATCTGTAGGATGATTCTGTATTCTCCAGCCGTAAGTTTAGCAAGTGTTTGCGAGTAGTATCTGCTGTGGTTTTGTTGACTGACAGTGTTGAACATCATTTTGTTAGTTTAGTTCGCTTATTTTATAGACTCGATAGTTTATAGTGCGTTTTCTTGATTGACAGTGTTGGACATCATAGTTAGTTTAGTTTAGCGAACCGCTTGTACTTTTCGTGCAATTTCTTTCTTCATACACAACTCAATAAAAGTATCCAGATTATATATTGCACACTGCGTTTTTTTTACAACTTCCTATACATTTAAACTGAGGCTTTATGTTCATCAAATGGTTGAAAACATTGAAATTTTATGTCACGTTATTTGTAAATATTCAAATGTGTTAACCCCACGATCCATGATATTTATACGGTTGCCTCATAACCCAGCTTGGAGGCGAGGTATGAGTTCGGTGAGAGGGGCATATTGATACACAGACTAGATAGGCATATTGTGACGTCGGCGTAGACCGCCGCGTCATCGCTACTTTTACGAGTTTGGGAGAGTATAACCACCATATAACCACAAGAACACGCCTACGGCAGAACGTCATCCGTACACCGCTTACTATTGGTCAGTGATGAATGAGACCACCGTATCTACTAGTGATGGGCATAGTAGAGATATTTTAATAATCGATTATTTTCAATCGAGATATATTAATAATCGATTATATCAGTAGTTAAAATTAGTAGTAATAATTTAGTTGTTAAAATTAGTAGTGCTAATTTAGTTGTTAAAATTAGTACTACTAATTTGGTTGTTAAAATTAGAACTACTATTTTGGTTATTAAAATTAGTAGTACTAATTTAGTAGCTAAAATTAGTAGTAGGTACTAATTTAGTAGTTAAAATTAGTAGTACTAATTCATTACCGGGGAGAACATAGCCATAAAAGATATCTATAACTTTTTTTGTTCGATTTTATTAATGAAACATATGTCAATCGATAGAGCTATTCAAGTAGTATACGCTAGAGTTTTACCCACAAAAAGTATCGAACGGTTAAGCAAAAAAAAATTATTTAATTACCAGTGCGTCTTCTAAAACAGCGCAGGTGTCCTTAAATAGAATTGCAAATAACGCTATCCGCCGATGCCGTAGAATGTAGATGATCGGGGATAACAAATTCAGAATCTACATGAAATTCTGCATCTAGTAATGGCATCGACATCGGCGAATATGTTCGATCGGATTTTAAAATCGTAAGAACAGACGCATGAAAAAGCGTTATGTCCCGTTCTAGCGCGCCAGGATGGCTTGCAACGTATACGCAAAATAACAGCTGAAATCGATCAGTAATTGTCACCAATCGTGGGACAACCCATACTAACAATATTAGTAGTACTGAAGAAATTAGTAATACGAACGAAATTAGTAGTACTAGCGAAATTACTAGTACTAATATACATAATCGATTATCTCGAGATATTTCAATAATCGACTAATTCAATTATTGTATCTCGATTATTCCCAACACTAGTATCTACTTAAACAGCCATGTGTTAACCGAACCGATACAACGCTCTGGCAAGGAACGGAGAATAGCTGAACTAATCAACGTGTTTACTCGTACAGTTCAGCAGGTGGCAGCCCGAAAACAAGCGTTTTTATTTTCCTTAAAATCTCAACTTCTAGGCCCTTTTCAATCGAACATTAAATCGGAATTGAATCAGTGCGTCTCGATGTATTGCATAAGACAATCATCTTGTCTTCATTCGCAAGAACAGCGACGTAATTAGCTGGTAAAAATCATTGAAATTGTCGTATTTTAATAATCTGTTACAACTGAATATTAAGATATTTGCATTCAAGATAGCCTTTATGCATAAATTTGAAGCATTCCTAATAATAACAAAAATACCCTACTTAGTTCTCCTCAGTCTACGGACGGATTCTTAGGAATATTGTCGACTACTTTTTAGTCTACTTGCGATCAAGTTGAACCCCACCTTAAGTAATTATAGATACATATAATTTATATATATATAAGCATTAATGTTTTTTGGTAATTCTTAATTCTTCTTCTTTGGATGTTGTATATACCCATACTAGAGCCCGCAGGCGGTTCCCAATTCTCTCAATTCCTGTGCATCCATTACAGAGTGTGATTCATCATTTCAAGTAAAGAATCTCTACAAAAAACATACTTCAACTAAATGAGCTATATGAAAAATAAAATATCAATATTTACCATTTTATAATAATAATAATTAATCACATGAACGTAGATCTCAAGGTATTCGATCAAATTATGTGATCAAATCAAATCTGTGATATTTCAAGCATAAAGACATGCGTATACAAAAGCTGCACTTTCATCAGATGTAGGATAAGTGTCCGCGCGATACAGAACTATAGTACGCTTTCCTGTGGCCGAAAATGGATCCTCCAGGATTATTGTTTCACTTTATTTAATGTTACCTTCTTGCAACAGTAGTGTAGTCGTCACAACCTGAATAATAGTGATTAGATGTAGATACGTATTTTTATACACAGGGAGGAATGAAACTTACCTCGCATCGGATCATACAGAAATCAAACAACCAGTCTCATAACCTCTACGTGTACAGATAACATGTTGTACGTCAAAAATGACTGACCTGGGACAGATACTGTCACCGCGCGCTAAACGACGTCTCGTGCGCGCGAGAATCGTATAAACTCAGCTTAGAGTTTGTTTGACCCCTCTAGTTGCTATGACAACCTTGCGAGCCGCGTGCGAGCCGTATCCGCTCCGTCGTTGTGAACGCTATTTTAGAGTTTGCGCAGTTTGTGGCACATGTCTGACTCAACAGGGAACGGCGAGAGTTTTTAGATGCGCACAAGGCATATAAAATACGGTATGCTATTGCGCATGAGAGCGTTGTCTCCCTCGCCGCCGTGACGTCACTGTCGAGGAAACACTAGGAACTCGCTCACTCGTTCCAATGCAATTTCGCGGCGCGCCTTCGAATTTTACCGAAATTAAAATTATGGCGATTGATATTTTTGTTAAAACTGATTGTACATTGTACTTTAGATTTGTACATTGTACTTAAGTCAATAAAATGTGTTTTTCAAATTACATGCACGGGCATGTAAGCCTTAAAATAATCATAGTTTTTCCGTTATTATTTTGAAAGTTTTTTTTTTAATTCACTTCATTAGGTATTTCAAAACATTTAAAAAAACGTTGTGTTATAAATATATTATTAGTTCCACTAAAAAATAGAAAAATAATAATAAAAATGCTAAGATTTTTCTAAATATTTTATTGGACAACACAAAATCAATAGAAAAAAATAAGTTAAACAAAAAATACTACTTCCTAAAGTTTGTAAATTTAGATAATTTCTTGTCTAGTTTCCTTTGAGCATTGTTGAAACTGATTTTTCTGTTTAACTCTCGCAGTCTAATATATGTTCGAGTTCTGGCAAAGTACAGCACAACTTCGTAAGGTACAGATGTGGTTTTTATTTGTGACATTGTTTTATCAGCCAATTTCTGGAAAATTTTCTCCTCTTTAGACAAAGAGTTACCATGCATTTTATAAAACTCGGACTCGAGTTTTAAAGCAACTTCCCACAATTCATCATTTGGATGTAAAAGAGAACCTCTAGAAATAGCATGTATCCAATCAGGAGCCTTACTCATATCCATACTTGCTGTGGTTTTTCCCAGTGAGTACTTATTCTTGAACTTGAATGCTACAAAGCCTGCTATACATTTGAGTGATTCCTGACTCACTCTTTCTTTCACCTCAAAATTTTGCATTAGCTGCATTGTTTCTTCGTCGATGACTTCTTTCTCCAAATAAGATGGTTCTACGAAAGAAATTGGCGTCATTTCGTGTTCCACATGTTCCTTTTCTTCCAGCGGCTCGCCGTTTTTTTGATAAGTTGAACAACATTTTCTGCGTTAAGCAAACTTCTTCAGCCTCTACATACGATCTTACGGTGCGAGAATCCGTGAAAATATCCAACAAACACCCCTCGTCACATTCTATTGTATTTCGGTTTTCCGTAAAAATTGCTGCTGAATGTTTGCCTAGTATGTACCATCGAAGTCTATACGTAAAGTCCAGAGGAGAAGGGTGATCGTTACTTGCACCCATTCCTCGAATATAAGCGAAGAAGTTCTCAAGATCATCTTGGTTTAGTCTGGCAGTTAATATATACTCCAAATCATATTTTTCCTTTAAATAATCGTACATTTCCGAAAGAGATCTATTTGTGAGTAAAATCCCTTTTTGAAAGGGAATCATTCCCCTGTGAGTGGCTACTTTCATAGACTTGACGAATACCATCATTTGATTCAGTAGGTTTCTTTGATTGTCAATATCTGTACCGAAAGCATTCCTTCCTGGGCAGTTCTGAGCAAATTTCGAACTTGAGTTGAGCAAATCAAACCAGTCGTTGAACAGTTGGACCATATCAGAGGCTTCTTTCCAAAATCTATTATTGGGCATGAGACCACTCTCTCCACAATATTTTATGGCTTTTGCCACTGAGTTTGATAAAAGTTGTACTGCTGGACGTACCCGTTGTCGCATGGATCCTTTTACATTGACATGTTGTTGGATCAATTTATGGGCATAGGTTAATTCTGAAGTAGATATGTTAAGGAGCGTTTCAAAGTAGTCAATGTTTATTATTTTATCATTAATAATAAATCCTTGGTCTATTAAGTGATTTCTAACGAGTTTTACTAGATGGGGCACGTCTGCAAAAACAAAAATCTTCAAAGCAGCGTCACATGGATGGAGAAAATAGCAACTGTTATCGTGTCCGACATCCAGTTTATTCCATAATGAAACATTTCCAGAATCCATATCACATGCCATAGCAACCACAATGAAATTTGCTGCAAAAAGTTCAGAAATAATGTCCTCAAGAATTTCCTTTGACATTGGCTGATAAAATTTATAATAAATTGGTTGTTTCCAATTTGAAATCAATCCGCGCACCATAACTGTCTGACAAGCTTTGTGTGGTCCAATAGCCTGCTTTTGTCTTTTCTCTATATCCATTTTGTTCGAAACATAAACTTCATCGAATGTCAAAACACATAGCCGATCGAGAATACTTAAATCATAGGACTTGTTCTTCATTAGTGTTAAAACACTTTTTAAAATCCCCTCGTTCACATGAAAATTGCCAGCCCAGCTTCTTAATGTCGACATAGCTGGCAATGGATAATTATTTGCCCTCAAATACCTGTAAGCTTTCGGGCTTACACTATGCAGTGAAATGGCTGAAGCAATATCTTCTGTTGACCAACAAACCCTCATATGTTCCTTTGGGTTTAACAACTTTTTTAGTTGTCCCGGAGTAAACACTCTTGCCAAAAGAGTGTTATATTTTTGGGAAGTGGAATATTTAGCTTCTTCGATTTGCTTCAAAAGATGTTTGTTCTGTGATTGCAATATCTTTACTTTTTGTCTGAGCTCAAGTAGGTCAGCCTGATCTGTCCTGGAAATAATTAAGTCTACATTGGTTAAAACTCCATACAACATAACAACTATAACAATTGTTTTCAATTCTGACTGAACAAATCATTAAAAAATACTGTTATCAAAATGCAAAACATTCAAAACAGTAAGATCATTATTTGGCAATATTGCATTTCACTTACTCAGTATTTGGTAGTGTTGGAATTAATTGTTGTTCGTCACTTTTTGGAAGCTCTGACTCCTCAGTAATTGTTTCAGTGGTACAACTTGAAGTACTAGCTGATGACATCAAGATATCTTCCACCTCTTCTCTGCGTCTTCTTTTTGCAATCCTCAGTGATCGCTGGTCATCTTTTCGCTTTTGAGCAGTGTCTGATAAACTTCCATACAGATTTAAAGTAGGCACTGCATCAGCCTTTAAATGACGAGCATTCTTTGGGGAGTAATTCAAAAGCTTATGCTTCAAAGGAATTTCAAAATACTTCTCTTCGAAATATATTGAGCAAATGGTTGCTGAAAAAAAGTTAGGTACATCTACATTTACTATAATGTGTAACCATCATATAGGTAATCACAAAATACACATTCTTTTTATGGTGTTGAATGCGATTTTTTTCCAAAAACTAGATTTTGAGAAAAAATAGTACTATATTCCTACTTACTACAGTTTTTATAGTGTGTTCCTTCAATATGACTTCAGAATTAATTTCATACTTACCATTTTTCAAATTTATTTTATCTTCTCTCCGGCAAGCAATTATCCACTGTTTTTTTCACATCTTCTTTCTTTGGAAAACTAAAGTATTTTATACCAGCACCCTGTGTACTTTGATTGCAGTTTTTACAGAGCTACGGCACAATTCGGCATTGTAAACTATAATTTATCACTCACCCACATACTATCCCAAAAACACAATAACCAATAATAATTTAGATGTCTTAATACACTCAAAGACTCACGATACACATACACATGCTCTCCGCTGATGACAATAACACGTAAAGTGTCTAGTCAACTCACGATTCCACCTCGAATGTGACGACATGCGCGTGGCGGACGAAATTCAGCACCAATACTGGCATACCGGTGTATGTGTACCGTGGATACGCATTACGAGGGATTTTACCACACATTCTCCAGTCAAAACGTTAACACCTCAATGCGATAATGGTTAATGCCTAGTGGTCGGCGGTCTTGTGCGTGTTATACGGGGTTGTCGGGCTTTGATATACGCTTGATTGTATTGTGACTTATCCATGTCAGTTATCACATGTGATAATGGACAGCGTGGATAATTTTGTAAAATGAATCTCATTAGATCATCGGATACCGATATTTTACAGTAAGTAGGTATATGCGTCTAACTACTTTTTATGAAAATATTAATACACTATGTGCATTCTTTATTTTCAAGGCAATAAAATAACTTCTTCTTTTTTGGAAACATCTTAGGTGAGAAACCATATATTATATCAAACATATGTATATACATATTATATTTCACTTGCAGTGAGAATGAAATACTCTATTGAGAAAACAGAAGGTGTTGAACCAAACCTAAATATCTTTTTCTGAAACATTCGTTTTCCCAAGCAAAACAACCAATTACTTACTCTGACAATTATTATTCTCTTTAATCCATCAAATGGTTGAAATAAAACAATATTAATTTGGTCGAAATGTTTAAATATTTGAAGTAATACTACAAAGTTTGTGAAAACTACATATAGTCCTTTGTATTTGATGACTCATTGCAACTAAATTTATCTTAATCAAGCAATCCCACTTCTACTGAGAACATTTTGTCTTGGATGACGTGGATAGTCATTTCGCGGATAAGGAAATCAACCGTTGTTTTCATTCAAAGTAATTTGACTTGAACTGAGCTTTCTTTTCTCTGTGTGCATGATTGAGTTTAGATAAATTTATCCAAATTAATAGCAGCGACACTAGTTTCCACACAGGTTAAATTTACATAGAAAACCGCAATGGAAACCATCCTGTGCATGGATGTTGTGTTACATATAGTTCACATATGTAACACATGTAGTTCAAATAGTTGGAGAGAAAACGGATGACAGAGACATGATTAAACCATCAAAATTACCTAGTTACTGGCAAATTTACATCAGCAGAGATGGCATCACGGGCACACTCAGATGCAAAACACAAGATAAGAGCCTATCGCCCTAAAACACGTAACGACTGCATCGTTCGACTTCTCAATTAAGACTTTGACTGATATTTCAAATATACAAAACTAGGATGGCCTTCTCCCACCAAATACAGAACCAAAAACATTTGCACATCTGTGTCCGGACCACACAGAAAGCTAGGAAGCATCTCAACTTCCAGAAAAAACAACAAATATTAAACAAATATATATATAAATTGAAAAAATAACTTACCCTTGAGCCATCTGTTTATTATATTATATACAACCATTTATTCTACGTGAACCCAAAAGACAGAATTCCGACCTATGACAGTAGAATAGTCCTACTAATAGAACATGGGAATACATGTCCGTGATTAATTATGTAGTGGTTTTCATTAAACGCGATTCTTAGTCCACTACTTTTGTCATTTCGGTAATGACAAGCTTGGCATGTGGTTACCTATACACCACAACCTTTGATGCGTCAATGTAGGGTACAGTAGTTAGCATCATCAACGGTACACCAATGTTTGATTAGTAACTTCTTGAATTTATATTTATTTGGATATCGATTACATAGTTAATGTTACACTTTGAGACCATATGTTTAATACGCGTCATATCGGTAATGCTCTATGTGATTAGCGCTTGTTGAATGAAGAAAAACTAATGTAGTGACAAAACATGCCATATAAGGTTGAATAAAGCCTCATTTTTATTGTCAAGTATTATCATAGGAGAAGGTGGTGTCCTTCACTTTTCTATAGATTGTCATTTCGGCGATGGTTCCACATTCCACATGACGTAATGATTATCGACATTTCTGATTTTATTTTTTATGGTTTTCCTTTAAAAGTTTTGCGCACAAAAAAACTGCAAAATAGCAAGATTAAAGAAAATTTTGGGAAAAAGTTGATTTAGAGTAAAAAAACGGAGAAAAGACCGAGAACGGTATCATAAGGAAGAAGAACTGGGACTGATAGAAAGTGTAACGGATTGTGATGCAAGAAAAAAAGCGTATTAGGCGGAAGAAGTGGAGAGTTGCAACAGCAACAGTGTAAATATACAGAAGAAAACAGACCTTAGAGGTAGAGACAAGAGTCTTATTGATTGGCAATGAAGAAAGTCATACAAGTGTGGAACAATTAACTGGTAGAGGAATGCGTGGTAGAAATAAGGTGATCGAGCACGAGCATACAGACACTTTCGAACAGTTGATTTTTTTTTCAGCAAAATCTTCTACTGCATTAGTCCGCCATAACAATACCAAAGACTGATCATAACTAGAACTGTTTACTAACCCATACGAGCAAATTGAACTGGTGCCAATGTTTTATTTGGTATGCTAGGGTCTGACCGTATCGGAACCGCATCCATCTAGCGGAGAAATAGATGCCTGCGGATGAAGTTTCTCATGCTTTCGTATTCCTAGACCATCCGGCGCCTTCGCCATTATCGTACGTCTAACGCTAATCCAAATGAGGGAAGCTGAGCGAGCTTCATTACCGATAATTCGAAATGTGTTTCAGGGAGGATTAAGTGTCACCCTGGTAATGGGGACGGTATCCCGTTAATATTACATTAGGAAGAACAAAAAATTTATCTCAGTTTCTCTAGCTAGCTAGATATGTGTCTGATAAATTTTATCCTACTTTTTTGCAATTTGCGAAAACATTTACCTCAGACTTTGAGACCACCATTTACTTCATATTCCCCCTTTTTATATGAATATAACACAAAAGTATCGAACAATCGCATAAAGCCGAATAAACTCAATAATCCCGAATAAATTTAGCAATGGGAACAGGGGGATGCGGACGTACAAGCGAGGGGTGAAGGACGGCGCGGGGGATAAAAACAGAACTTTCCATGTGGGCCACGTACGCTCAACGGCTGTCAATTCAAATTTTACGCCGCACAGGGCAACGAGACCCTTTTTAAGGCTACATTTGCCTGATTGAAGATAGATTTTGCTAACGTGGTTGTTCACCAGCGTAGCCCAGCGATCAGGAATGCCGAAGAATTACCAACAAAGTAGGGTAAGCCAAAAACGAAACATGTATAAATTTTTATTTGCTGCGCGAAGAGATAAATGCGAAGAAATAGCGATTTGTGAGTATTGCAGAACTGTTTTTTAATAGTGTTATGTCGTTTTTAATCGAATGCTTTAGTTGCTTTCGTATGTGTACTTGTACTGGTATATATTACCTCTAGAGAGTCTAGAATTCTCAACTTTGCCCCCTCAAACATGATGTCTCTACATCCAAATTGAGTCTTCATGAGTCTCTACATTCAAACATAAAAAGAGTATTATGATTAGAAAACGCACTTCTGATGGTAATACATCTTTGAATTTGGTATTATTCCTAAATTCAAAGATGTATTTCCCGAAAATTTCCGATATTTCCTTCTAATGAAATTCTAAATTCAAATGAACACGGTATTAACACCTCGACTACGAAGTGAGATTTAGGATTAAAAAAATTTTTTTCGCAGAATAAATTCCGCAATTTATTAGCGATGAAGATATACATAAAATAATAAGCAAAATCATGACATTCTACCATCTAAAGACAATATAAAGTCATTTTGTTCAACAACTTTCCTGAATCAAGCACAGTAGATCACAAGGTGTAATTTTTAATTCAGGATTAATTCCTCAATTTATTAGCTATCTAGACATATAATAATAATTATTTATTTTTCCACCAGTTTGCTTGTGACAGCACTTGAAGCAAAATCATGACATTTTACCATCTAAATACAATATGAAGTCATTATTTTAAAAAGTCATTGTTTCAACAAATCTCCTGAATCAAGTACAGCAGGTAGCAAGGTGTAATTTTAAGAATTAATTCCCCAATTTATTAGCTATGCAGATATATATATATATATATATATATATATATATATATATATATATATATATATATATATATATATATATATATATATATATATATATATATATATATATATATATATATATATATATATATATAAATATAATAAAAAGGATTATCCTTTTTTGGGCATAACCGCTATCTTAAATGCAACCGTAGACACGTGTTTCGGACTTATTAGTCCTCGTCAGTACGGTATAGCCAAAGAGAAAGGATGGAAACTCAATGGAGAACTCAACAAAAGGGACCTTAATCAGGGAGACCAACGTCACCATTTGGAGCTTCAGTCACGACATCCTCGGATTTGAGGACAAGAAGTAACGTCGCGCCGAGGCGACAAGTACACCCCGAGGTGCAACCTTAGCCCTGGTACAATATAAAGGAAAAATGGTATTGTTTGCGGTGAAATCTAAATATAAATATAATAAAAAGGATTAACCTTTTTTTGGGCATAACCGCTATCTTAAATGCAACCGTAGACACGTGTTTCGGACTTATTAGTCCTCGTCAGTACGGTATAGCCAAAGAGAAAGGATGGAAACTCAATGGAGAACTCAACAAAAGGGACCTTAATCAGGGAGACCAACGTCACCATTTGGAGCTTCAGTCACGACATCCTCGGATTTGAGGACAAGAAGTAACGTCGCGCCGAGGCGACAAGTACACCCCGAGGTGCAACCTTAGCCCTGGTACAATATAAAGGAAAAATGGTATTGTTTGCGGTGAAATCTAAATATAAATATAATAAAAAGGATTATCCTTTTTTGGGCATAACCGCTATCTTAAATGCAACCGTAGACACGTGTTTCGGACTTATTAGTCCTCGTCAGTACGGTATAGCCAAAGAGAAAGGATGGAAACTCAATGGAGAACTCAACAAAAGGGACCTTAATCAGGGAGACCAACGTCACCATTTGGAGCTTCAGTCACGACATCCTCGGATTTGAGGACAAGAAGTAACGTCGCGCCGAGGCGACAAGTACACCCCGAGGTGCAACCTTAGCCCTGGTACAATATAAAGGAAAAATGGTATTGTTTGCGATGAAATCTAAATATAAATATAATAAAAAGGATTATCCTTTTTTGGGCATAACCGCTATCTTAAATGCAACCGTAGACACGTGTTTCGGACTTATTAGTCCTCGTCAGTACGGTATAGCCAAAGAGAAAGGATGGAAACTCAATGGAGAACTCAACAAAAGGGACCTTAATCAGGGAGACCAACGTCACCATTTGGAGCTTCAGTCACGACATCCTCGGATTTGAGGACAAGAAGTAACGTCGCGCCGAGGCGACAAGTACACCCCGAGGTGCAACCTTAGCCCTGGTACAATATAAAGGAAAAATGGTATTGTTTGCGGTGAAATCTAAATATAAATATAATAAAAAGGATTATCCTTTTTTGGGCATAACCGCTATCTTAAATGCAACCGTAGACACGTGTTTCGGACTTATTAGTCCTCGTCAGTACGGTATAGCCAAAGAGAAAGGATGGAAACTCAATGGAGAACTCAACAAAAGGGACCTTAATCAGGGAGACCAACGTCACCATTTGGAGCTTCAGTCACGACATCCTCGGATTTGAGGACAAGAAGTAACGTCGCGCCGAGGCGACAAGTACACCCCGAGGTGCAACCTTAGCCCTGGTACAATATAAAGGAAAAATGGTATTGTTTGCGGTGAAATCTAAATATAAATATAATAAAAAGGATTATCCTTTTTTGGGCATAACCGCTATCTTAAATGCAACCGTAGACACGTGTTTCGGACTTATTAGTCCTCGTCAGTACGGTATAGCCAAAGAGAAAGGATGGAAACTCAATGGAGAACTCAACAAAAGGGACCTTAATCAGGGAGACCAACGTCACCATTTGGAGCTTCAGTCACGACATCCTCGGATTTGAGGACAAGAAGTAACGTCGCGCCGAGGCGACAAGTACACCCCGAGGTGCAACCTTAGCCCTGGTACAATATAAAGGAAAAATGGTATTGTTTGCGGTGAAATCTAAATATAAATATAATAAAAAGGATTATCCTTTTTTGGGCATAACCGCTATCTTAAATGCAACCGTAGACACGTGTTTCGGACTTATTAGTCCTCGTCAGTACGGTATAGCCAAAGAGAAAGGATGGAAACTCAATGGAGAACTCAACAAAAGGGACCTTAATCAGGGAGACCAACGTCACCATTTGGAGCTTCAGTCACGACATCCTCGGATTTGAGGACAAGAAGTAACGTCGCGCCGAGGCGACAAGTACACCCCGAGGTGCAACCTTAGCCCTGGTACAATATATTTATATTTAGATTTCACCGCAAACAATACCATTTTTCCTTTATATATATATATATATATATATATATATATATATATATATATATATATATATATATATATATATATATATATATATATATATATATAATAATTGCTATACCCACTAGTTTCCTTGTAACTGCACATGAAACAAAATCATGACAATCCACCATCTAAAGACAATACAAATTCATTTTTTAACAACTCTCCTAAATCGAGTACAGCAGATAGCAAGTTGTAATTGTGGTAGGTCGGAATTTTGTCTTTTGTTTTGAGATTGCATAGACAGGCATAACAAACGGTTGTAACAGATGTAAGAATACCAAAGAGATGTTTGGTTAGGAAATAGTTTGGGTCCTTTGGACCGGGTGTCATAAATACAGATTTTTTCTAGAAGTTTGTGGAACTGTCCGTGTGGTCTGAGTGCGGATTTTATTATTGAGGGTTTTTGCTAAATTAACGAACTTTGGGTTTGTATGTGGTGGGAGAAGGCTTCCCTAGTTTGGTATATTTGAAATATCAGTCGAAGTCTTAATTTAGAAGTAAACGATGTAGTCGTTACGTGTTTTAGGGCAATAGGCCCTTATCTTGTGTTTTGTTTCTGTGTGTGCCCGTGATGCCATCTCTGCTGATGTAAAAGATAATATAGTCATTATTTCAACAACTCTCCTGAATCGAGTACAGCAGACATTAGAATGTGGGTTGACGCCTCATAGGGGTCGCCGCGCTGGCCCGCCTTTCGGCATTCAGCTTCCACTAAGTCCTCACTATCCCGGAAACGTAGCTGCCCCCGAGAGTCCTACGCCAGGTGAAAGAGGCCATGGCAAGCCATGGGGGCCCTCCTCCTTCCCCTCGGTACTTGTGTTAATCGGATTCCACCGATACCGTTGGACAAGTCGCCGGCGAGGTTGCATCTCTAAGCGCGTTCCTCTACTCTACATCTTTACACACTGCAGAGCGCCCATTGACCCACAGCACAGGATGCCATGGTATAGGGTAGCTCTGAGTGGTTCTAGGGGTCGCACCGTAGAGTGTGATGTTAACCCACAGCCTCGAATTTCCTCAAGTACTCGTGTCGAAAACCTTCCGGAATTCACGTTTGACGAGTCGCCGTCCGGAAAACGCTTGCGCGTTTCCGTACCCAGTATTAGAAAGGTTCCCCTTTCAACGGTAGATGGGTTCACCGTCGAGCACGCTTTGGGCGACAACTCTACCACATATCATTTCTGTCGGCGGCATCACATTGCCCACATACGTGGGATAGGGTAGCTCCTGAAGACAGTTTTAGGAGTAAACGTCATGTGGTCTAAATCGTTTACCCGCGCTTTGCCTTAATCCCTGTTCGGATATAAATATCAGATCGTTAAGTACTCATTTTGGCACAACTTCCGAAGGCCACGGTTGATGAGTCACCGCCGGAAGCCATATGTCTGGTGTCCCTCCCTCCCATCTACTAAAGGCAGTGGTCGCCGTTGGCCCGGAAATCCAGTATTGGTTAGACCGAAAGCCAGTTTTCAGGGTGACCTCGTGAGGTCTGCCAGTCACCCGGACACAGCAGACAGGGTCAAATTGTACTTTTATGATTAATTACCTATAGTATTAGCTATCTAGACATCTTCTATGCCCCTTAATTTCCTCGTAACAGCATATGAAACAAAATCACGACATTCTGCCAGCTAAAGACAATTATAAAGACATTGTTTCAGCAAGCCTCCTGAATCAAGTACAGCAGATAGCAATGCAGACATATATAATAATAATTTCTATTCCCACTAGTTTGGTCGTAATCGCACATGAAACAAGATGATTTATCTAGACAAAATCATAGGTTATGACTGTTATGAGTCAAAAACTAACCTGTGCGCACGTCGTACATCGCACGTCCAACATCTTGCAGAAAATCGCTCAAAATCACTTGAAATATCACACAAAAAGTCACCGATCTGCAATGTTACCATAAATATTCCGTAATATTCGTCGTTGTTTTTGGGTAAAAATTGTATAAACATTGCGGCGAAACGAGCGGTGAAAATGCACACGCGAGCTGGACAATATGGCGGCGAAAACAGTCGCGGCGTGGTTACGCAACGCACGTGATCATGGTGGTGGTACCTAGAAGACGTTTGAATGCCACATATACGAATATTCTGCCTATTCTGGTATGTTGTGATATGTAGGTATAGCTAAACCACTGTAAAGGAGACCTACTCGCACGTGTAATAACCGGTTTTCTTATGGGAGAATTGGTCGTCTTTAAAATAGTTACACCGTATATATGCGAGTGAACCAGCGAGGTACTTTTTGTTGTTGTTATTCTAGTCGGACGGGTCGGTCGATATATTGCTTGTTGCATTTCTAATGCGATACACAAAATATCGCCAGGGGCGGACTGGCCATAAGAGCAACCGGGGCTCACATGGGTGGGCCGCGGTATTAGTGGGCCGCTGGGCTACTCCGATAACCATAGTAAATTTAGCCCCCCGACGACGACACTTCTGCAAATAACTATAGGGCCGGTCTGCATTCTCCCCGGTAAGAAATAGTGTCCCAGTCCGCCCCTGAATATCGCTAAGAATAAATTCGATGCTAATTAAGTCTAGATATTTCTCTAGTTGTGGAGAATTTAGGTGCGCAAGCCTGTATACTGATAATAACGCTACATTATAAGAATTTAATAATAAATCAGGCAGTTAAGGTTAAGCATATGCTGGTGGTTACTACCTCTATATTGCGGACATTCCTTCAGTACGTGGTCAACACGCCACTGTCTGAGGAAAATGCCACTGTCTGAGGAAAATTTAAGTGTAGAGACACTGTCTGACTGTAGGGAAATTTAAGCGCAGAAGAAAAATTTAAGTGGCCTCCACGAACGCTGATCTCGCGGCTCTTGTGATTTATGGACAGCATTAAACAAAATTTCAATATGCATCCGCAGAAATATCGACTTCCCGAAGACCCGTTCGGGTTTACACTGTATAAAATAGATATATCGATGGGGGGATAGATTAGGCTTCGGGAAATCGGGATAAAGTGGGAATTGAAAAATGGAATCCAATCTCGATTTTTCCGAAGAATTGCTGTCTCTTCTTCTACTTTTCGATTAGTACACTAAAAGGAAAGTATTGTGATTTTAATTGCCTTTTTCTCCATCACTATAACTAAAACTCATGATTTGAAATAATAAAGCGCTATGTTTTTATGCCCCCATTATATATCAAAGAATATAATCTACTGCCTGCTGAATACGATTTATAAAAGCGTCTTAATAATTTTACCTAAAATGTTTTATTTCCGAAAATTCTCGAACTATTTACACGTCAGGTTATTTCGTTAAGCTACAACGTTCGTTGACGTCGTAGCTACCGAAACGTTGGAAGTTCATAATCGGTTTGAAATTTAATTACAGCGGTAATTTGTATTTCTGCCCGGCCATCCAGTTACTTAAAGACGTCATTAACTGACGTTGGGTTCTATTGGTCCACAGCCAGCATCGTATAACGTCCATATATTCGCCACGGATAAAATTAATTTCGAATAACATATAAACTATCTACGAAATGTGTTCATCGCTTTCAATACGAATGAAACGAATTTGCTTCAAGTGAAAGAAAGATCGATGTTAAATAGTGGCAGATAGAGCTTTGGTTGCCGCAAAGAAATTATTTCTTTGGTAACATTTATTAAATTTCAAGCTATGGTATTTGTATGAACGTTAATTAGTTTTAATTTAATATAGTTTCTAAATCAGCCTTCTGATTTAAAAACTACAAATGTTGATATAATCACATACTAGTTTAGTTTCAGTAAAGTGTACTTTCAAATTAGATAAATATTGCGACCTTGAATTATTTTTTTGTTAACTTAAATATTTCTTGTTAATTTAGTCATTATTTTATTATGTTTGGATTATAATCATGAGACCTTGATTATAATTCAAACATAGTGTAGTCGAAAAACACAATGAAAGATTATGGTGGCCTCACTAGATTATTTTTCTCCACGGAAATCTTTAGTACAGACTACAGACTTATTCCCCAATGAAGAGAAACCAGAATACCGCTCGCTTTCTATAGCTCAGCTTATATAAAGCTCAACCTAAGCCAACGTCTGCTAGAGACTGTCAGCGCCATCTCCCCACCAGTAGACATTCCGATAATTTTTAATTAAACCGCACATTTTTTATTCAAGCAAATTTTATTCCAAATAATTTCAAATAGAATATTTATTTACCTCAAGGCCGATCTTTATTTTAAATAAAATCAGATTTATTTCATTCAAACGTCTTTCTGCAGTTAAACCCAAACTATTTCTACTTTACGGAAATTATGGAAAACCACTTGCTGTAAAAGAACCGTTTATTCAGAGAAAAACTATTTCTTTTTACGTAAGAAATATTTGAAATAAAATATTTCTTTCAGCCTACACAGAGGGAAAAATTTATTCGATACAACACGAATATCTTTGAGTGAAGAATATCATTTGTTTCTATATCCGCAGAAAGATCATTTGGTTGGTTCAAGTGAAACATAAAGTTCTCAGAGTAAGGATATGGTTTTCTTGATGTTCCAAGTATTACGTTTTCTTGTTTTAAAGTATGAAGGCGCTGCTTGAAAGGAATTACGTTCGTTTTAAGCGATACGTACGTATACTTTTGGGTCAAGAAACTGTTTGTTCGTTGAAGCATGTGTATTTTTCACCCAACAAAATATTGTTGTTGATGTAAAACGAACGTCTTACTCTTTTTATATGTAGAAGAATAAAACGTTCTTCGTCAGAGCAAAATAATAAAATATACTCAACATAAACATACTAAACTTTTAAACCGGAAGAACAACTAGCCGTTGAAATAACTACATAATATATTGAAATTCTTATTGGAATAAAATATTATTTGGATAGCAAAAATATCATCTCCTCATGCTACACCATATACGCAAGAACATTTTTTCTTGATATTCAAGAACAGATTTCTCTCTGTGTAGGCTATTCCACTACAATCCTGGTTTTCCTCATAATCCTTGTAAGTCACCCATGAAATAAAACACTTATGCATACATGTAAACAAACAATATACGAACACTCAATATCGTCAAACTTATATAGCGAAAATATGTGGCAAAACACGCGAGAAACTGTTAGCGCCATCTATAAAGTAATTGCACAACTTACTTAGTTGTGAGTAAGAATCTTGGGTCAAAAAACTGTTTTTTCGTTGAAGCTTCGTCCAACGAAATATTTTTGTTGTTTTAGGACGAACGTCTACTTTTTTATTAAAGAATAACTTTTTTGTCAGAGAAAAATATATTAAATTCTTAGATCATAAGAATAACTAACCGTTGAAACAACTATATTGAAATTCTTATTAGAATAAAATATTATTTGGATAGAAAAAAATCCTCTTCGTGCTACACTATATACGCAAGAATTATTTTTTGTCGATATCCAAGAATAGAGTTGTCTCTGTGTAAGAGCATTGCACTCGATCAATTTATTGTATGCGGCACATTGGCCAAGTTCGCATCAATCATCTGTCAATTTATTTTAAATGGAATAAACCACAAAACACACATCATAAATCAACGATATGCAGCGCACATATCGTGATAAATCAAAACGAAAATCGCACTTTTTGCCAGTTTATTTGTTCTAGTTTATTGGAGAGATATGTGACGATTTTTTTTTATATTTTGTCCATCAGTGACAGAATCAAATTAAATTAAAGTTCCTTTTCTTATATTTCCTGAGAACACACGAATCATGGAAAACCATTTTTATAATTAAGTAAATCAACAACAATAAACAAGACAAACGAACGTCCCAACTAAACTGTTGCGCGAATCTGTTGTCTGGGAGAGATGAATTACATTCAGAAATGGCTCAACAACCGTTCATCTCAACTAATCTAATGAAGAAATTTGTCTGAAAAGACGCTGCGAAAGCCAAGTGAAACGCTGCGAAAGACAACGAACTCTTAGACGGGTAGGAATTCCGGTAATAAACGTATAATATACGAGCATCTCCACAACATTATTTCCAATTCGATGACCGATAAATATTTATGGGATATACCCTCGCTTCTGCTGCTTTAGCCCGGTTTTATTCATAAACGGGGCTGAGTATTTCTCGGACCGAGATTTCTAATCAAGCATATTTTTTCCGGAGCCATGGATAAGACAAATGCGAACGAGGAGTTTCGATCATCTTGATGGGTCAGTTTTGAAAGGCAATTTAGAAGCATAATTTTAGTTAGTTATGCTCGGCCTTTAATATTTAAGTGAGACCACACTTGGTACTTGGTGGAGAGTTGGGTTTTCGACAATTTCTAGCACGATTAAGCGCGCAGGCTTTGTTGAAATATGGCAAAATTAAATGCGGTTACCGAAACACAATTTCATTACCCGTGCAACTGAAACTTTCGCAGTTGGAAAAGCCTTCTCTCGTTAGGTTCGTTGTTCCATTCGGAACGAGCTGCAGTAACCAGCCGTGTAACGTTTTCGCTCACACCGAAGATATGAAACGCTGAGACCGCGATATCGCACCGCGGTAAAAAGAACAAGTTGTTGAAAGGCAATTCGACAATGGCTGGTTTAAGGTGAGATTTTTTGTAGTACCGTTTCAAAATTTATTCCATACAACACGAATATCTTTGAGTGAAGAATATCCCTTGTTTCTATATCCGCAGAAAGATCAGTTGGTTGGTTCAAGTAAAATACAAAATTCTCAGAGTAAGAATATGGATTTTCTTGATGTTTCATATATTACGTTTTCTTGTTTTAAGTATGAAGGAACTTGTAGAAAGGAATTACGTCTGTTTTAAGCGATACGTACGTATATTTTTGGGTCAAGAAGCTGTTTGTTCGTTGAAGTATATATATTTTTCGCCCAACGAAATATTTTTGTTGTTGTAAGAAGAACGTCTACTTTTTTATGGAATAATAACTTTTACTTCGTCAGCTAGCTATTTTCGATTTAGAATTGGAGAACTGGAAAAAACATGGACACCTAATATATGCTGTATTTCCTGTTAGATCGGACTTTCAAAGTGGATGAAACGGAAGCAAAAGAAAATGCCGTTTGCAGTTCCCATGTTGTGGCGAGAGCATTCCAATCATGTAGATTGTAGATGATTGCTATTTTTGCACGATAAACGTCTCCGGATAATCGAAGAAGGATAAGCATAAAATAAAATATCCAAATTTGCAATCAGCATCGTGCATGGAGAGAACCATCTTCTCTCCATGCCATCCACTGCATCATCTTCAATTTCTGACACAGAAAAAAATCACCTGTTTGAAGAAACTTGAAATCACTGTGTCAAATAAAGCAAGTCATGAAGATTCACATTTGAAGTTTTAGGAACACCTTACCTTATAAACCAGTGCGAACTGAAGGATTTGGTTAAAGAATTAGGTTTATCAAATGAAAAAGCCGAGTTATTGAGTTTTAGGCTGTAGGAATAGAATCTTTTCGTATCAGGTGTGTAATAATTGCGAATTTCAGCTTCATACATATTTTGTTTTCATTGTAATTTGAGATAAATTTGTGTGTGATGCCGGATATGTGAATGGTGATACCGTCTGACCTTTTCACACGCATGGGTATGATTTGATATATTTTTCAACTTAGAAGACTCGTAAATCTTTCTTGTTTATGGCTCAAATCAGTAGGGTCCTTTCGTTAAGTGTTTTGTGTCTCGATATTCTGTGTGTGTTGTTTGCTTAATTATAAATTATGGTATCGTGGACCGATATAGTTTATACAAGAGGGATATAAGTTGGACATGCAAGAATGACGAGAGGACATTAGATATTCAACAGTCGACATTCGGCATTCTACTTAAATATTTTACAACATTTGTTGATCATAATCAGCCGAACTAAGTCCTGTCATTCTATTACAGGTATGAGGAAGGACTTTATGTGTATATCACGATGTTGAGGGGCTTATGAACGTGTTTGATATTCCTAACGATCCTTCTAAATGCAGTACTTTTGCATATTCTTTGAATTTATATAATTTGTTAACTGATTTTGTTGCAGTTTTCTCAGTTTTTTTAAGTATCTCTATCTGTAAATCTAGACCTGTTGCAATAAATCCAATTTTCTGGTTATAGTTATTTTCTAGTAAGGCAAATATGATCTGGAACAAATAATTTTTTTTGTTGTATCAGAACGTTGGAAATTTGTTCCCTTGCGTAATTTTTCTTGATATCCAAGAATGGAGTTCTCTGTGTGTAGTAAAGTGGTTTCTTAGTTATTGCTTTTCAATAAAATGTGATAAACGATAAAACAGTTTGATGATTAACTTGTGTTGCTTCAAGTTCCAAATGGAAGTGTATGTAATTGAAACGACAGAAAATCTCCTATTCGAACTGCATCCACAATCGCCACAATTATCAAGCAAAGCTTTGGGAAGGCGATAGAAGCGGAAGTCAAATCAACAGCTGGGAAATTTCCTTTTTGCGAAGAGCAATTCCCGAATTGTCTCGAAAGCCTTTTTGCTCGCCTTTTGCTTTGCATTATAAAGGGTCCCCACAGCACCGACAGCGGAATATTTATTTTCGTTATTGAGCATGCTCTCGAGATCAATTTGCCCCAGATGTTCTCTGACGTCTTCTACGATAAATTACAAATCTTAGATCCATTTGTATTATGATTAAAATGAGAACTTTTAAAATATGCAAGATAAATGCTAAATTGCTATAATTATTAAATATCTTAGGGTAGACGTTACTTTTCACCCGAATTTCCATTTAAGCCCTTAGATTACACCCTATAATTTTAGGAAAACCTTTTCCATTCTCCATTGTCCATTTTCCCATCATCCATTGTCACACTGTACAGTTAAAATATCCCTTACCACCGGACAAAGCCAAAAAAGCTGCACAAAAAAGGACTGTCGCCCGTCTTAATATCGTTCTCCACAGGGGTAACTCCTTACATCATCCTGCGACATAAATACCGGTCAGTAGGCGAACGGGGGATCATTCAACCCCTGCGAGGAGACTTCCGGACTCGTTCAGTGGTCTGAGAATCGAACCAAAACATGTCCAAGGGGTGTATCAGATTAATCTGATCCCTTCCAGGCTTTTAGCGTAATGCATCCCCCGAAAGAAAAAAACGGTAGGGGTGACTTTACGACGGCCCGCGTTGTTCCAGATTGTGACCGGGCGCGGTGGCCTTAGTTTTTTTTTACTTTCTTTTCGAGCAACCCCCGCTGGATCGCTTTTCCTCCCCTATGCAAAAACCCTATGCGAAAAAATAAACTCGTGCTGCTGCTTCTGTTTGTTTTGATTCTAATGTATTTTTATTACTGTGGTTTATTGGGTAATTTGTTCCCGACGTATTTCGTATTGTTTTGAAGTGGTGGGGGAATTATACTGGTTCGTTAGGTTGATAGGGGGGTGGGTTTTGTGAATTTGTTGAGGTATTTGTTGTGAAAGACGGAGATTTATACGTTTGTTTCGATCACCTGTCGTTAGTGACCTAAAAGCAATCGCAATAGTACAAGTTTTTGTTTAACATTTTTTGTAGAACTAGAAATTTACGCCTGTAAAGAATATTCAATTTAGCTGCACACAGATAAATGTTCACGACCATTCGTTGTCTTGCGAAAATGTACTCCGAACAAATCAATAAGGTTTTCAATTAAGAAGAGCTTTGATATACGCTTGGTTGTATTGTGACGCAACCTTATCAGTTATCGCTTGTGATAATGGACAGCGTGGATGATTTTTCAAAATCTGTTAGTATTTGTTTTGACTTATTTTCTGTCATTTTATATCTTCGTTTATGTTCGGCTATTGTCGAGTCTCCGACACGACCGTGCATTTATATGTATAAATATAAAGTCAGTGTGTTTCCAGACCGATTACACGAAGGTCCAGATTTAGTCGTTTTATTTTTCCCATTTGGTTACACATTCGGAGGTGAATTCAAACAAAAACAAAATCAATCTCATTATATCTGATACCGATATTTGACAGTAAGTATATGGGTGTAACTACTTTTTATGAAATTGTTAATACACTATGTGCATTCTATATTTTCAAGGAAATAAAATAACTGTGGAAAACATAAGAAAACTTACAGAGGAAGAAGTAAAAGACCTTTTTCCAGCTATTGGAGATCGAATTCTTCCCGGGAAGATGTGAAGCTATTCGATTTGGAAACATCTGAGGTGAGAAACCGTATATATCTATCATATGTATGTACATATTATATTTCACCACAGCTGCAAATGATGCATTACTAAAGTTCCTACAGTACTACATACAATGGACTAAGGTGTTTTTATAGCATGGTCCAAAGTAAGAGATGCAAATCAATGACAACAAATTCACCAGAGGTATTTAATTATTATATGTATTTAATACCTTGAAATGTATCAGATAACTGTATTGGTATATATGAACTTTTTTACCCCTTTGCAGCAGCAATAGATAGTATGAATAAACCAACAAAATTATTCACTTCAAATCAATATACGTAGTATTATGTTGAATGTAAATTGCTATTACTTACTTTGAATAATTGATCGCATTTCATTTAAAATGACAGTTACTCAGTGGCGGCTCCTAATAGATTTAATTGGGTGGGCAAATTATCAATGCACTTTTAAGGACTTATTTAATGAAGTGTTACTCTATGTTACTCTACTAAACACTACAAATTTGAACCGACATATTTATAAGAAATAGTTAACGGCAAGAACCATCGAGAAGGTCGTAACGAGTAAACACTATAACCCTAATAAAACTGCCCACCCTGCCACCCCTGACGAGCTGCCACTAAATGTACCATTACACCACCTTGCTCTATCACTACTGATGGAGCAAAAGCATTAACAGGACATGTTAATGGATTTATTGCCCTGTGTCGACAACATGAGGAGTTTCCTGATTTTCTTGCTTACCACTATATTATTCACCAACAAGTATTGGCAAGTAGGAAATTAAACACAAAAAATATAATGGACGTAACGTATTAAATGGCAAACACTATTTGCGGTAAATCATTACAGAGGCGACTTTTTAATCTTTTTAATACTTAGTTACCGACACTATTCAAGACATATTCTCTATCGCTATATTGATGTTATGTCTAGGCAAATCTCAGCCAGTTTTTTGCCTAGATTTGACTGCTGAAATATTGATGATAATTTGAGAAAATTAGGCAATTTTTCAAACTTCTTCCTAACTGACAAGGTGGTCATTTCGTATTACATAAGGTCTGTTTGCGGTAAGAGTTTCAAACGGTTTGCAGGCTCGGCCAATGCGATCCCTTGCTATACTATTCCCCTACTCAAATCAGGTATGCTCGGATCGTGAACGCATTTGGTACTGCTTGGCGCATTTATCTTTTGAGCGTCATAAATCACGTGACCAGTTCGTTCAGTTTGTGTACAAACATTTTATAAATATTGTTGGCTGTTTATTTACTTACTTTAGTGTTGTTGTTGGTTAATTTCGTGTTTGTTTGGTTAGTTTTATTTTGTTTTCAGTAGTTGTGTTATTACGAGGTAAATATATGAAATATTTCGACATGAAATAAATCCAAACCTTCAAAATATAACTAGTGTTTACATACATTCGACTTAGAGTACTAAATAAGGTAATAAGTCAGAATAATTTCAAAAGAAAAAATAAATTAAAGAAGTTTGTAAAATAATAAAGTACTTTTATTTTACCTTCCTCCTTTGAATTGTGGTATTATAAGGCTGATTATGTACAAAAAGTTGCTAAAATTTAGCAATTGTTGCTAAGAAATTTAAAACCGTTTCCAAGTGATTAATTAGCATTTTTCTTTACAGAATCGGCCTTATAACTGCTAACTGCTATAGGAAATGGCACAAGAAAAAAAAAACTTACACTTTTAATGCATGTCAAATATAGTAAAATGGCCTTCTTTTAACAAGGTTGTAGAAAAGGTTTATTTCTGTACCTATTTCATATAAACAGTATCAGTAATAATAATTAATCTGTAAAGCTGAGTTTAAAATATGTCATTTTAGTTTTATTATAACAAAAAATAACGATAGAACTACTTGTATAAGTTAATTTAATATCTATCAGGTAAGTTTGCACAGTTCTTTTACTTCAGGTTTAATGGTACTCTGTGTTTAGTATTTACGGTCGAATAGCCGTTTTAAAAAGCGCGCCAACGAATTATCTTTTGAGCGTCATATCCGCCTGCGTATAAGCATACCTAATATTTATATGCCTTGCCCCTACTCACCTCGCACTACTAGGTCCGATCCAATATAATTCTGACTCCCAACTGTTGGAAATTGCTACCGCAAACACAGTTATAATCTTGTTAAGACAGGTATGAAAATTGTGTTCATTTTTATACAAAAAAGTTATTTCTATTGAAACTTTTTTGTTATAATTCCTACACATTGTAATTATCACATTTAAAAAATACATAAATACTCATATACTTACATCTTAGTTTCGCTACCTAGTTTTAGAGAATGTGTTTGAACACAAGGCATACCAGAATTTTCACAATTTGGGCTGTGCATGTTTATAAACAATAAACCATAAAATTAATAAAGTTCTTTTTAATAAGTAAATTCCAGGAAGCTTACTAACATATTTACCATACTACACTAATAATGAAAATAATAACAATGAAAAGACCATTGCACACAATTATAATTAATATATCACACAAAAAATGCTAATTATATAAACGTAGATGTGACAACTTACTCTTTCTTCTTTTAGTTTTATAAGACAAATTGGAGAACGTGAAAAAGGAATTTTAAATACTATTTCTATAAAAGTAAAGTTGAAAGTTTGTCCTGCTTTGCTATTGTTTAGAACATTAACACGGGTACCAGTGTTCTTACACTTAATGTGAACTTTATTATTTTAGTAATGGACAAATAATCTAATTTAAGTCAAGCAATCACGTCACAAAAAATAGTGATAAAATATGTTTTTGTAATTAATAATAATTATCTAATAAATACCGACAACCCAAAATAAAGATAGTTGTAACAGAGAAAACATTATAAGCATCAAAACACTAAAATTCTTGATTTAAATAGATAATACAACCAACTTATTTGATTTTTAATCTATTATAATAACATTAATAAAATAAAGTTGACAAGTTTTTGACAAGCTGCCAAACCGTAAGAAATAATATGTGAAAAATAATCAACTACGACAATGAAATGAAAAATATGGGTATATATAAGCAAAATAAACAAATTATAATGTTGGATCTGTAAGAATTAAAACGTAATGAGTGCAATTATTTATGTAAATATATTATTAATTAGGCTTTCTTGATCTTTGAAGACAAACAAAAATTTGGAAAATACATTTAGAACAATTATCATCAAATATGACATTCTCATTAAAAGTCTTGATATAAAACATAATCTTTTCGCCTTTTTAAAGAGAAATTGTGGTCAATTTAGATATAAAAGATAATGCATAATACTTCTAACACTTCTAACACTTTAAAAATAATAATTAACGGAAAGTGATGAAATGTAATTTATAACAATCAAAACATACAGAATAGGTACAAATCACATATATTATTTGCCTTTCTGGTTTCTTGGTTTCTTTCTTTGACGAAGACAAATGGTAGAATTTGAGATTAAGTTAGGAAAAATTTTATTAACCACGACAATCACACACTTTATATAATACTAATCTAATAAAATTCAGTGAATTGTAATAAACGAATTGGAGCAATAAATTCTATAGTTTGTAATATTCTAACATTTCAAAAACAAATTCCACAACTTAGAAAACAAATTTAGAAAAATAAAAATCGTCAACAACGACATTTACACAAGTCTTCTTATAAATATGATACAACCATATTTGACGATGAAGTTTGATTTCTAAGAATCAACCGTAGATGACATAAGCTAAAACAGTGTACTAAGAATTACCATATTTGATGATGAAGTTTGATTTCTAACAATCAAACCGCAGATGAAATAAGTTATACACACATTGCAAATCAGGCAATTTGTCTTGTTTTTTTTTTTTTTTTTTTTTGAAGACAAATCGCAGAATTAAGAAAAGATACAGATCATCATCAACTACGACATTCACATTAAAAGTTTAGATACAAAAAGCTACAACCTATCCAATACATGGCGACAGATAAAATAAAATCCACGACAAAAACAGTGCACTAAGAATTACCATATTTGATGATGAAGTTTGATTTCTAACAATCAAACTATAGATGAAATAAGTTATACACACTTTGCAAATCAGGCAATTTGTCTTGTTTTTTTTTCCTGAAGACAAATTGCAGAATTAAGAAAAGATACAGATCATCATCAACTACGACATTCACATTAAAAGTTTAGATATGAAAAGCTACAACCTATCCAATACATGGCGACAGATAAAATAAAATCTACGACAAAAACAGTGTACTAAGAATTACCATATTTGATCATAAAGTTTGATTTCTAACAATCAAACTATAGATGAAATAAGTTATACACACATTGCAAATCGGGCAATTTGTCTTGTTTTTTGTTTTGTTTGTTTTTTTGAAGACAAATCGCAGAATTAAGAAAGGATACATATCATCATCAACTACGACATTCACATTAAAAGTTTAGATATAAAAAGCTACAACCTATCCAATACATGGCGACAGATAAAATAAAATCTACGACAAAAACAGTGTACTAAGAATTACCATATTTGATCATAAAGTTTGATTTCTAACAATCAAACTATAGATGAAATAAGTTATACACACATTGCAAATCGGGCAATTTGTCTTGCTTTTTGTTTTGTTTTGTTTTTTTTTTGAAGACAAATCGCAGAATTAAGAAAGGATACATATCATCATCAACTACGACATTCACATTAAAAGTTTAGATATAAAAAGCTACAACCTATCCAATACATGGCGACAGATAAAATAAAATCTACGACAAAAACAGTGTAGTAAGAATTACCATATTTGATCATGAAGTTTGATTTCTAACAATCAAACCGCAGATGAAGTAAGTTATACACACATTGCAAATCAGGCAATTTGTCTTGTTTTTCTTTTCCTGAAGACAAATTGCAGAATTAAGAAAAGATACAGATCATCACCGACTACGACATTCACATTAAAAGTTTAGATATAAAAAGCTACAACCTATCCAATACATGGCGACAGATAAAATGAAATCGACGACAAAGACAGTGTACTAAGAGGTACCATATTTGATGATGAAGTTTGATTTCTAACAATCAAACCGCAGATGAAATAAGTTATACACACATTGCAAATCAGGCAATTTGTCTTGTTTTTTTTTTCCTGAAGACAAATTGCAGAATTAAGAAAAGATACAGATCATCATCATCTACGCCATTCACATTAAAGGTTTAGATATAAAAAGCTACAACCTATCCAATACATGGCGACAGATAAAATAAAATCCACGACAAAAACAGTGCACTAAGAATTACCATATTTGATGATGAAGTTTGATTTCTAACAATCAAACCGCAGATGAAATAAGTTATACACACATTGCAAATCAGGCAATTTGTCTTGTTTTTTTTTCCTGAAGACAAATTGCAGAATTAAGAAAAGATACAGATCATCATCAACTACGACATTCACATTAAAAGTTTAGATATAAAAAGCTACAACCTATCCAATACATGGCGATAGATAAGATAAAATCTACGACAAAAACAGTGTACTAAGAATTACCATATTTGATGATGAAGTTTGATTTCTAACAATCAAACCGCAGATGAAATAAGTTATACACACATTGCAAATCAGGCAATTTGTCTTGTTTTTTTTTCCTGAAGACAAATTGCAGAATTAAGAAAAGATACAGATCATCATCATCTACGCCATTCACATTAAAGGTTTAGATATAAAAAGCTACAACCTATCCAATACATGGCGACAGATAAAATAAAATCCACGACAAAAACAGTGCACTAAGAATTACCATATTTGATGATGAAGTTTGATTTCTAACAATCAAACCGCAGATGAAATAAGTTATACACACATTGCAAATCAGGCAATTTGTCTTGTTTTTTTTTTCCTGAAGACAAATTGCAGAATTAAGAAAAGATACAGATCATCATCAACTACGACATTCACATTAAAAGTTTAGATATAAAAAGCTACAACCTATCCAATACATGGCGATAGATAAGATAAAATCTACGACAAAAACAGTGTACTAAGAATTACCATATTTGATGATGAAGTTTGATTTCTAACAATCAAACCGCAGATGAAATAAGTTATACACACTTTGCAAATCAGGCAATTTGTCTTGTTTTTTTTTTTTTTTTTTTTTTTTGAAGACAAATCGCAGAATTAAGAAAAGTTACAGATCATCATCAACTACGACATTCACATTAAAAGTTTAGATATAAAAAGCTACAACCTATCCAACACATGGCCACAGATAAAATAAAATCTACGACCAAAACAGTGTACTAAGAATTACCATATTTGATCATGAAGTTTGATTTCTAACAATCAAACTATAGATGAAATAAGTTATACACACTTTGCAAATCAGGCAATTAGTCTTGCTTTTTTTTTGAAGACAAATCGCAGAATTAAGAAAAGATACAGATCATCATCAACTACGACATTCACATTAAAAGTTTAGATATAAAAAGGTACAACCTATCCAATACATGGCGACAGATAAAATAAAATTCACGACAAAAGGAGTGCACTAAGAATTACCATATTTGATGATGAAGTTTGATTTCTAACAATCAAACCGCAGATGAAATAAGTTATACACATATTGCAAATCAGGCAATTTGTCTTGTTTTTCTTTTCCTGAAGACAAATTGCAGAATTAAGAAAAGATACAGATCATCACCAACTACGACATTCACATTAAAAGTTTAGATATAAAAAGCTACAACCTATCCAATACATGGCGACAGATAAAATAAAATCCACGACAAAAACAGTGCACTAAGAATTACCATATTTGATGATGAAGTTTGATTTCTAACAATCAAACCGCAGATGAAATAAGTTATACACACATTGCAAATCAGCCAATTTTTTTTGCTTTTTTTTTCTTGAAGACAAATTGCAGAATTAAGAAAAGATACAGATCATCATCAACTACGACATTCACATTAAAAGTTTAGATATAAAAAGCTACAATCTATCCAATACATGGCGACAGATAAAATAAAATCCACGACAAAAACAGTGCACTAAGAATTACCATATTTGATGATGAAATTTGATTTCTAACAATCAAACCGCAGATGAAATAAGTTATACACACTTTGCGAATCAGGCAATTTGTCTTGCTTTTTGTTTTTTTTTTTTTTTAAGAAAAATCTCAGAATTAAGAAAAGATACAGATCATCATCAACTACGACATTCACATTAAAAGTTTAGATATAAAAAGCTACAACCTATCCAATACATGGCTACAGATAAAATAAAATCCACGATAAAAGGAGTGCACTAAGAATTACCATATTTGATGATGAAGTTTGATTTCTAACAATCAAACCGCAGATGAAATAAGTTATACACACATTGCAAATCAGGCAATTTGTCTTGTTTTTTTTTTCCTGAAGACAAATTGCAGACTTAAGAAAAGATACAGATCATCATCAACTACGACATTCACATTAAAAGTTTAGATATGAAAAGCTACAACCTATCGAATATATGGCGACAGATAATATAAAATCCACGACAAAAACAGTGCACTAAGAATTACCATATTTGATGATGAAGTTTGACTTCTAACAATCAATCTATAGATGAAATAAGTTATACACACTTTGCAAATCAGGCAATTTGTCTTGATTTTTTTTTTTTTTTAAGACAAATTGCAGAATTAAGAAAAGATACAGATCATCATCTACTACGACATTCACATTAAAAGTTTAGATATAAAAAGCTACAACCTATCCAATACATGGCGACAGATAAAATAAAATCCACGACAAAAACAGTGCACTAAGAATTACCATATTTGATGATGAAGTTTGATTTCTAACAATCAAACTATAGATGAAATAAGTTATACACACATTGCAAATCGGGCAAATTGTCTTGTTTTTTGTTTTGTTTTTTTTTTTTAAGACAAATCGCAGAATTAAGAAAGGATACATATCATCATCAACTACGACATTCACATTAAAAGTTTAGATATAAAAAGCTACAACCTATCCAATACATGGCGACAGATAAAATAAAATCCACGACAAAAGGAGTGCACTAAGAATTACCATATTTGATGATGAAGTTTGATTTCTAACAATCAAACCGCAGATGAAATAAGTTATGCGCACATTGCAAATCAGGCAATTTGTCTTGTGTTTTTCCCTGAAGACAAATTGCAGAATTAAGAAAAGATACGGATCATCATCAACTACGACATTCACATTAAAAGTTTAGATATCAAAAGCTACAACCTATCCAATATATGGCGACAGATAATATAAAATCCACGACAAAAACAGTGCACTAAGAATTACCATATTTGATGATGAAGTTTGACTTCTAACAATCAATCTATAGATGAAATAAGTTATACACACTTTGCAAATCAGGCAATTTGTCTTGATTTTTTTTTTAAGACAAATTGCAGAATTAAGAAAAGATACAGATCATCATCTACTACGACATTCACATTAAAAGTTTAGATATAAAAAGCTACAACCTATCCAATACATGGCGACAGATAAAATAAAATCCACGACAAAAACAGTGCACTAAGAATTACCATATTTGATGATGAAGTTTGATTTCTAACAATCAAACCGCAGATGAAATAAGTTATACCCACATTGCAAATCAGGCAATTTGTCTTGCCTTTTTTTTTCTTGAAGACAAATTGCAGAATTAAGAAAAGATACAGATCATCATCAACTACGACATTCACATTAAAAGTTTAGATATAAAAAGCTACAACCTATCCAATACATGGCGACAGATAAACTAAAATCCACGACAAAAACAGTGCACTAAGACTTACCACATTTGATGATGAAGTTTGATTTCTAACAATCAAACCGCAGATGAAATAAGTTATACACACATTGCAAATCAGGCAATTTGTCTTGTTTTTTTTTCCTGAAGACAAATTGCAGAATTAAGAAAAGATACACATCATCATCAACTACGACATTCACATTAAAAGTTTAGATATAAAAAGCTACAACCTATCCAATACATGGCGACAGATAAAATAAAATCCACGACAAAAACAGTGCACTAAGAATTACCATATTTGATGATGAAGTTTGATTTCTAACAATCAAGCTATAGATGAAATAAGTTATACACACTTGCAAATCAGGCAATTTGTCTTGCTTTTTGTTTTTTTTTTTTGAAGACAAATCGCAGAATTAAGAAAAGATACAGATCATCATCAACTACGACATTCACATTAAAAGTTTAGATATAAAAAGCTACAACCTATCCAATACATGGCGACAGATAAAATAAAATCTGCGACCAAAACAGTGTACTAAGAATTACTATATTTGATCATGAAGTTTGATTTCTAACAATCAAACCGCAGATGAAATAAATTATTTGCAAATCAGGCAATTTGTCTTGTTTTTTTTTCCTGAAGACAAATTGCAGAATTAAGAAAAAATACAGATCATCATCAACTACGACATTCACATTAAAAGTTGAGATATAAAAAGCTACAACCTATCCAATACATGGCGATAGATAAAATAAAATCTACGACAAAAACAGTGTACTAAGAATTACCATATTTGATCATGAAGTTTGATTTCTAACAATCAAACCGCAGATGAAATAAATTATACACATATTGCAAATCAGGCAATTTGTCTTGTTTTTTTCTTCCTGAAGACAAATTGCAGAATTAAGAAAAGATACAGATCATCATCAACTACGACATTCACATTAAAAGTTTATATATAAAAAGCTACAACCTATCCAATACATGGCGACAGATAAAATGAAATCCACGACAAAGACAGTGTACTAAGAATTACCATATTTGATGATGAAGTTTGATTTCTAACAATCAAACCGCCGATGAAATAAGTTATACACACATTGCAAATCAGGCAATTTGTCTTGTTTTTTTTTTTCCTGAAGACAAATTGCAGAATTAACAAAAAATACAGATCATCACCAACTACGACATTCACATTAAAGGTTTAGATATAAAAAGCTACAACCTATCCAATACATGGCGACAGATAAAATAAAATCCACGACAAAAACAGTGCACTAAGAGTTACCATATTTGATGATGAAGTTTGATTTCTAACAATCAAACTATAGATGAAATAAGTTATACACACTTGCAAATCAGGCAATTTGTCTTGCTTTTTGTTTTTTTTTTTTAAGACAAATCGCAGAATTAAGAAAAGATACAGATCATCATCAACTACGACATTCACATTAAAAGTTTAGATATAAAAAGCTACAACCTATCCAATACATGGCGACAGATAAAATAAAATCTGCGACCAAAACAGTGTACTAAGAATTACTATATTTGATCATGAAGTTTGATTTCTAACAATCAAACCGCAGATGAAATAAATTATTTGCAAATCAGGCAATTTGTCTTGTTTTTTTTTTCCTGAAGACAAATTGCAGAATTAAGAAAAGATACAGATCATCATCAACTACGACATTCACATTAAAAGTTTAGATATAAAAAGCTACAACCTATCCAATACATGGCGACAGATAATATAAAATCCACGACAAAAACAGTGCACTAAGAATTACCATATTTGATGATGAAGTTTGATTTCTAACAATCAATCTATAGATGAAATAAGTTATACACACATTGCAAATCAGGCAATTTGTCTTGTTTTTTTTTCCTGAAGACAAATTGCAGAATTAAGAAAAGATAAAGATCATCAACTACGACATTCACATTAAAGGTTTAGATATAAAAAGCTACAACCTATCCAATACATGGCGACAGATAAAATAAAATCCACGACAAAAACAGTGCACTAAGAGTTACCATATTTGATGATGAAGTTTGATTTCTAACAATCAAACCGCAGATGAAATAAGTTATACACACATTGCAAATCAGGCAATTTGTCTTGTTTTTTTTTCCTGAAGACAAATTGCAGAATTAAGAAAAGATACAGATCTTCATCAACTACGACATTCACATTAAAAGTTTAGATATAAAAAGCTACAACCTATCCAATACATGGCGACAGATAATATAAAATCCACGACAAAAACAGTGCACTAAGAATTACCATATTTGATGATGAAGTTTGATTTCTAACAATCAATCTATAGATGAAATAAGTTATACACACATTGCAAATCAGGCAATTTGTCTTGTTTTTTTTTCCTGAAGACAAATTGCAGAATTAAGAAAAGATACAGATCATCAACTATGACATTCACATTAAAGGTTTAGATATAAAAAGCTACAACCTATCCAATACATGGCGACAGATAAAATAAAAATAAAATCCACGACAAAGACAGTGTACTAAGAATTACCATATTTGATGATGAAGTTTGATTTCTAACAATCAAACCGCAGATGAAATAAGTTATACACACATTGCAAATCAGGCAATTTGTCTTGTTTTTTTTTCCTGAAGACAAATTGCAGAATTAAGAAAAAATACAGATCATCACCAACTACGACATTCACATTAAAGGTTTAGATATAAAAAGCTACAACCTATCCAATACATGGCGACAGATAAAATAAAATCCACGACAAAAACAGTGCACTAAGAGTTACCATATTTGATGATGAAGTTTGATTTCTAACAATCAAACCGCAGATGAAATAAGTTATACACACATTGCAAATCAGGCAATTTGTCTTGTTTTTTTTTTCCTGAAGACAAATTGCAGAATTAAGAAAAGATACAGATCTTCATCAACTACGACATTCACATTAAAAGTTTAGATATAAAAAGCTACAACCTATCCAATACATGGCGACAGATAATATAAAATCCACGACAAAAACAGTGCACTAAGAATTACCATATTTGATGATGAAGTTTGATTTCTAACAATCAATCTATAGATGAAATAAGTTATACACACATTGCAAATCAGACAATTTGTCTTGTTTTTTTTTCCTTAAGACAAATTGCAGAATTAAGAAAAGATACAGATCATCATCAACTACGACATTCACATTAAAAGTTTAGATATAAAAAGCTACAACCTATCCAATACATGGCGACAGACAATATAAAATCCACGACAATAACAGTGCACTAAGATTTACCATATTTGATGATGAAGTTTGACTTCTAACAATCAAACCGCAGATGAAATAAGTTATACACACATTGCAAATCAGGCAATGTGTCTTGTTTTTTTTTCCTGAAGACAAATTGCAGAATTAAGAAAAGATACAGATCATCATCAACTACGACATTCTCATTAAAGGTTTAGATATAAAAAGCTACAACCTATCCAATACATGGCGACAGGTAAAATAAAATCCACGACAAAAACAGTGTACTAAGAATTACCATATTTGATGATGAAGTTTGATTTCTAACAATCAAACCGCAGATGAAATAAGTTATACACACATTGCAAATCAGGCAATTTGTCTTGTTTTTTTTTCCTGAAGACAAATTGCAGAATTAAGAAAAGATACAGATCATTATCAACCACGACATTCACATTAAAGGTTTAGATATAAAAAGCTACAACCTATCCAATACATGGCGACAGATAAAATAAAATCCACGACAAAAGGAGTACACTAAGAATTGCCATATTTGATGATGAAGTTTGATTTCTAACAATCAAACCGCAGATGAAGTAAGTTATACACACATTGCAAATCAGGCGATTTGTCTTGTTTTTTTTTTTGCCTGAAGACAAATTGCAGAATTAAGAAAAGAAACAGATCATCACCAACTACGACAATCGCATTAAAAGTTTAGATATAAAAAGCTACAACCTATCCAATACATGGCGACAGATAAAATGAAATCCACGACAAAGACAGTGTACTAAGAATTACCATATTTGATGATGAAGTTTGATTTCTAACAATCAAACCGCAGATGAAATAAGTTATACACACATTGCAAATCAGGCAATTTGTCTTGTTTTTTTGTTGTTGAAGACAAATCGCAGAATTAAGAAAAGATACAGATCATCATCAACTACGATATTCACATTAAAAGTTTAGATATAAAAAGCTACAATCTATCCAATACATGGCGACAGATAAAATAAAATCCACGACAAAAGGAGTACACTAAGAATTGCCATATTTGATGATGAAGTTTGATTTCTAACAATCAAACCGCAGATGAAGTAAGTTATACACACATTGCAAATCAGGCGATTTGTCTTGTTTTTTTTTTTGCCTGAAGACAAATTGCAGAATTAAGAAAAGAAACAGATCATCACCAACTACGACAATCGCATTAAAAGTTTAGATATAAAAAGCTACAACCTATCCAATACATGGCGACAGATAAAATGAAATCCACGACAAAGACAGTGTACTAAGAATTACCATATTTGATGATGAAGTTTGATTTCTAACAATCAAACCGCAGATGAAATAAGTTATACACACATTGCAAATCAGGCAATTTGTCTTGTTTTTTTGTTGTTGAAGACAAATCGCAGAATTAAGAAAAGATACAGATCATCATCAACTACGACATTCACATTAAAAGTTTAGATATAAAAAGCTACAACCTATCCAATACATGGCGACAGACAATATAAAATCCACGACAAAAACAGTGCACTAAGATTTACCATATTTGATGATGAAGTTTGATTTCTAACAATCAAACCGCAGATGAAATAAGTTATACACACATTGCAAATCAGGCAATTTGTCTTGTTTTTTTTTTCCTGAAGACAAATTGCAGAATTAAGAAAAGATACAGATCATCATCAACTACGACATTCTCATTAAAGGTTTAGATATAAAAAGCTACAACCTATCCAATACATGGCGACAGGTAAAATAAAATCCACGACAAAAACAGTGTACTAAGAATTACCATATTTGATGATGAAGTTTGATTTCTAACAATCAAACCGCAGATGAAATAAGTTATACACACATTGCAAATCAGGCAATTTGTCTTGTTTTTTTTTTCCTGAAGACAAATTGCAGAATTAAGAAAAGATACAGATCATTATCAACCACGACATTCACATTAAAGGTTTAGATATAAAAAGCTACAACCTATCCAATACATGGCGACAGATAAAATAAAATCCACGACAAAAGGAGTACACTAAGAATTGCCATATTTGATGATGAAGTTTGATTTCTAACAATCAAACCGCAGATGAAGTAAGTTATACACACATTGCAAATCAGGCGATTTGTCTTGTTTTTTTTTTGCCTGAAGACAAATTGCAGAATTAAGAAAAGAAACAGATCATCACCAACTACGACAATCGCATTAAAAGTTTAGATATAAAAAGCTACAACCTATCCAATACATGGCGACAGATAAAATGAAATCCACGACAAAGACAGTGTACTAAGAATTACCATATTTGATGATGAAGTTTGATTTCTAACAATCAAACCGCAGATGAAATAAGTTATACACACATTGCAAATCAGGCAATTTGTCTTGTTTTTTTGTTGTTGAAGACAAATCGCAGAATTAAGAAAAGATACAGATCATCATCAACTACGACATTCACATTAAAAGTTTAGATATAAAAAGCTACAATCTATCCAATACATGGCGACAGATAAAATAAAATCCACGACAAAAGGAGTACACTAAGAATTGCCATATTTGATGATGAAGTTTGATTTCTAACAATCAAACCGCAGATGAAGTAAGTTATACACACATTGCAAATCAGGCAATTTGTCTTGTTTTTTTTTTCCTGAAGACAAATTACAGAATTAAGAAAAGATACAGATCTTCATCAACTACGACATTCACATTAAAAGTTTAGATATAAAAAGCTACAACCTATCCAATACATGGCGACAGATAATATAAAATCCACGACAAAAACAGTGCACTAAGAATTACCATATTTGATGATGAAGTTTGATTTCTAACAATCAATCTATAGATGAAATAAGTTATACACACATTGCAAATCAGGCAATTTGTCTTGTTTTTTTTTCCTTAAGACAAATTGCAGAATTAAGAAAAGATACAGATCATCATCAACTACGACATTCACATTAAAAGTTTAGATATAAAAAGCTACAACCTATCCAATACATGGCGACAGACAATATAAAATCCACGACAAAAACAGTGCACTAAGATTTACCATATTTGATGATGAAGTTTGATTTCTAACAATCAAACCGCAGATGAAATAAGTTATACACACATTGCAAATCAGGCAATTTGTCTTGTTTTTTTTTTCCTGAAGACAAATTGCAGAATTAAGAAAAGATACAGATCATCATCAACTACGACATTCTCATTAAAGGTTTAGATATAAAAAGCTACAACCTATCCAATACATGGCGACAGGTAAAATAAAATCCACGACGAAAACAGTGTACTAAGAATTACCATATTTGATGATGAAGTTTGATTTCTAACAATCAAACCGCAGATGAAATAAGTTATACACACATTGCAAATCAGGCAATTTGTCTTGTTTTTTTTTCCTGAAGACAAATTGCAGAATTAAGAAAAGATACAGATCATTATCAACCACGACATTCACATTAAAGGTTTAGATATAAAAAGCTACAACCTATCCAATACATGGCGACAGATAAAATAAAATCCACGACAAAAGGAGTACACTAAGAATTGCCATATTTGATGATGAAGTTTTATTTCTAACAATCAAACCGCAGATGAAGTAAGTTATACACACATTGCAAATCAGGCGATTTGTCTTGTTTTTTTTTTTGCCTGAAGACAAATTGCAGAATTAAGAAAAGAAACAGATCATCACCAACTACGACAATCGCATTAAAAGTTTAGATATAAAAAGCTACAACCTATCCAATACATGGCGACAGATAAAATGAAATCCACGACAAAGACAGTGTACTAAGAATTACCATATTTGATGATGAAGTTTGATTTCTAACAATCAAACCGCAGATGAAATAAGTTATACACACATTGCAAATCAGGCAATTTGTCTTGTTTTTTTGTTGTTGAAGACAAATCGCAGAATTAAGAAAAGATACAGATCATCATCAACTACGACATTCACATTAAAAGTTTAGATATAAAAAGCTACAATCTATCCAATACATGGCGACAGATAAAATAAAATCCACGACAAAAGGAGTACACTAAGAATTGCCATATTTGATGATGAAGTTTGATTTCTAACAATCAAACCGCAGATGAAGTAAGTTATACACACATTGCAAATCAGGCGATTTGTCTTGTTTTTTTTTTTGCCTGAAGACAAATTGCAGAATTAAGAAAAGAAACAGATCATCACCAACTACGACAATCGCATTAAAAGTTTAGATATAAAAAGCTACAACCTATCCAATACATGGCGACAGATAAAATGAAATCCACGACAAAGACAGTGTACTAAGAATTACCATATTTGATGATGAAGTTTGATTTCTAACAATCAAACCGCAGATGAAATAAGTTATACACACATTGCAAATCAGGCAATTTGTCTTGTTTTTTTGTTGTTGAAGACAAATCGCAGAATTAAGAAAAGATACAGATCATCATCAACTACGACATTCACATTAAAAGTTTAGATATAAAAAGCTACAACCTATCCAATACATGGCGACAGACAATATAAAATTCACGACAAAAACAGTGCACTAAGATTTACCATATTTGATGATGAAGTTTGATTTCTAACAATCAAACCGCAGATGAAATAAGTTATACACACATTGCAAATCAGGCAATTTGTCTTGTTTTTTTTTCCTGAAGACAAATTGCAGAATTAAGAAAAGATACAGATCATCATCAACTACGACATTCTCATTAAAGGTTTAGATATAAAAGCTACAACCTATCCAATACATGGCGACAGGTAAAATAAAATCCACGACAAAAACAGTGTACTAAGAATTACCATATTTGATGATGAAGTTTGATTTCTAACAATCAAACCGCAGATGAAATAAGTTATACACACATTGCAAATCAGGCAATTTGTCTTGTTTTTTTTTCCTGAAGACAAATTGCAGAATTAAGAAAAGATACAGATCATTATCAACCACGACATTCACATTAAAGGTTTAGATATAAAAAGCTACAACCTATCCAATACATGGCGACAGATAAAATAAAATCCACGACAAAAGGAGTACACTAAGAATTGCCATATTTGATGATGAAGTTTGATTTCTAACAATCAAACCGCAGATGAAGTAAGTTATACACACATTGCAAATCAGGCGATTTGTCTTGTTTTTTTTTTTGCCTGAAGACAAATTGCAGAATTAAGAAAAGAAACAGATCATCACCAACTACGACAATCGCATTAAAAGTTTAGATATAAAAAGCTACAACCTATCCAATACATGGCGACAGATAAAATGAAATCCACGACAAAGACAGTGTACTAAGAATTACCATATTTGATGATGAAGTTTGATTTCTAACAATCAAACCGCAGATGAAATAAGTTATACACACATTGCAAATCACGCAATTTGTCTTGTTTTTTTGTTGTTGAAGACAAATCGCAGAATTAAGAAAAGATACAGATCATCATCAACTACGACATTCACATTAAAAGTTTAGATATAAAAAGCTACAATCTATCCAATACATGGCGACAGATAAAATAAAATCCACGACAAAAGGAGTACACTAAGAATTGCCATATTTGATGATGAAGTTTGATTTCTAACAATCAAACCGCAGATGAAGTAAGTTATACACACATTGCAAATCAGGCGATTTGTCTTGTTTTTTTTTTTTGCCTGAAGACAAATTGCAGAATTAAGAAAAGAAACAGATCATCACCAACTACGACAATCGCATTAAAAGTTTAGATATAAAAAGCTACAACCTATCCAATACATGGCGACAGATAAAATGAAATCCACGACAAAGACAGTGTACTAAGAATTACCATATTTGATGATGAAGTTTGATTTCTAACAATCAAACCGCAGATGAAATAAGTTATACACACATTGCAAATCAGGCAATTTGTCTTGTTTTTTTTTTCCTGAAGACAAATTGCAGAATTAAGAAAAGATACAGATCATTATCAACCACGACATTCACATTAAAGGTTTAGATATAAAAAGCTACAACCTATCCAATACATGGCGACAGATAAAATAAAATCCACGACAAAAACAGTGCACTAAGAGTTATCATATTTGATGATGAAGTTTGATTTCTAACAATCAAACCGCAGATGAAATAAGTTATACACACATTGCAAATCAGGCAGTTTGTCTTGTTTTTTTTTTCTGAAGACAAATTGCAGAATTAAGAAAAGATACACAACATCATCAACTACGACATTCACATTAAAAGTTTACATATAAAAAGCTACAACCTATCCAATACATGGCGACAGATAAAATAAAATCCACGACAAAAACAGTGCACTAAGAATTACCATATTTGATGATGAAGTTTGATTTCTAACAATCAAACTATAGATGAAATATGTTATACACACTTTCCAAATCAGGCAATTTGTCTTGCTTTTTGTTTTTTTTTTTTAAGACAAATCGCAGAATTAAAAAAAGATACAGATCATCATCAACTACGACATTCACATTAAAAGTTTAGATATAAAAAGCTACAACCTATCCAATACATGGCTACAGATAAAATAAAATCCACGACAAAAGGAGTGCACTAAGAATTACCATATGTGATGATGAAGATGATTTCTAACAATCAAACCGCAGATGAAATATGTTATACACACATTGCAAATCAGGCAATTTGTCTTGTTTTTTTTTTCTGAAGACAAATTGCAGAATTAAGAAAAGATACAGATCATCATCAACTACGATATTCACATTAAAAGTTTAGATGTAAAAAGCTACAACCTATCCAATACATGGCGATAGGTAAAATAAAAACTACGACAAAAACAGTGTACTAAGAATTACCATATTTGATCATGAAGTTTGATTTCTAACAATCAAACCGCAGATGAAACAAGTTATACACATATTGCAAATCAGGCAATTTGTCTTGTTTTTTTTTTCCTGAAGACAAATTGCAGAATTAAGAAAAGATACAGATCATCATCAACTACGACATTCACATTAAAAGTTTAGATATAAAAAGCTACAACCTATCCAATACATGGCGACAGATAAAATAAAATCTGCGACCAAAACAGTGTACTAAGAATTAACATATTTGATCATGAAGTTTGATTTCTAACAATCAAACTATAGATGAAATAAGTTATACACACTTTGCAAATCAGGCAATTTGTCTTGTTTTTTTTTTCCTGAAGACAAATTGCAGAATTAAGAAAAGATACAGATCATCATCAACTGCGACATTCACATTAAAAGTTTAGATTTAAAAAGCTACAACCTATCCAATACATGGCGACAGATAAAATAAAATCTGCGACCAAAACAGTGTACTAAGAATTACCATATTTGATCATGAAGTTTGATTTCTAACAATCAAACTATAGATGAAATAAGTTATACACACTTTGCAAATCAGGCAATTTGTCTTGTTTTTTTTTTTAAGACAAACCGCAGAATTAAGAAAAGATACAGATCATCATCAACTACGACATTCACATTAAAAGTTTAGATATAAAAAGCTACAACCTATCCAATACATGGCGACAGATAAAATAAAAATAAAATCCACGACAAAAACAGTGTACTAAGAATTACCATATTTGATAATGAAGTTTGATTTCTAACAATCAAACCGCAGATGAAATAAGTTATACACACATTGCAAATCAGGCAATTTGTCCTGTTTTTTTTTCCTGAAGACAAATTGCAGAATTAAGAAAAGATACAGATCATCATCAACTACGACATCCACATTAAAAGTTTAGATATAAAAAGCTATAATCTATCCGATACATGGCGACAGATAAAATAAAATCTGCGACAAAAACAGTGTACTAAGAATTACCATATTTGATCATGAAGTTTGATTTCTAACAATCAAACCGCAGATGAAGTAAGTTATACACACATTGCAAATCAGGCAATTTGTCTTGTTTTTCTTTTCCTGAAGACAAATTGCAGAATTAAGAAAAGATACAGATCATCACCAACTACGACATTCACATTAAAAGTTCAGATATAAAAAGCTACAACCTATCCAATACATGGCGACAGATAAAATGAAATCCACGACAAAGACAGTGTACTAAGAATTACCATATTTGATGATGAAGTTTGATTTCTAACAATCAAACCGCAGATGAAATAAGTTATACACACATTGCAAATCAGGCAATTTGTCTTGTTTTTTTGTTGTTGAAGACAAATCGCAGAATTAAGAAAAGATACAGATCATCATCAACTACGACATTCACATTAAAAGTTTAGATATAAAAAGCTACAATCTATCCAATACATGGCGACAGATAAAATAAAATCCACGACAAAAGGAGTACACTAAGAATTGCCATATTTGATGATGAAGTTTGATTTCTAACAATCAAACCGCAGATGAAATAAGTTATACACACATTGCAAATCAGCCAATTTTTTTGCTTTTTTTTTCTTGAAGACAAATTAAGAAAAGATACAGATCATCATCAACTACGACATACACATTAAAAGTTTAGATATAAAAAGCTACAACCTATCCAATACATGGCGACAGATAAAATAAAATCCACGACAAAAACAGTGCACTAAGAATTACCATATTTGATGATGAAGTTTGATTTCTAACAATCAAACCGCAGATGAAATAAGTTATACACACATTGCAAATCAGGCAATTTGTCTTGTTTTTTTTTTCTGAAGACAAATTGCAGAATTAAAAAAAGATACACATCATCATCAACTACGACATTCACATTAAAAGTTTACATATAAAAAGCTACAACCTATCCAATACATGGCGACAGATAAAATAAAATCCACGACAAAAACAGTGCACTAAGAATTACCATATTTGATGATGAAGTTTGATTTCTAACAATCAAACTACAGATGAAATAAGTTATACACACTTTGCAAATCTGGCAATTTGTCTTGCTTTTTGTTTTTTTTTTAAGACAAATCGCAGAATTAAGAAAAGATACAGATCATCATCAACTACGACATTCACATTAAAAGTTTAGATATAAAAAGCTACAACCTATCCAATACATGGCTACAGATAAAATAAAATCCACGACAAAAGTAGTGCACTAAGAATTACCATATTTGATGATGAAGTTTGATTTCTAACAATCAAACCGCAGATGAAATAAGTTATACACACATTGCAAATCAGGCAATTTGTCTTGTTTTTTTTTCCTGAAGACAAATTGCAGAATTAAGAAAAGATACAGATCATCATCAACTACGACATTCACATCAAAAGTTTAGATATGAAAAGCTACAACCTATCCAATACATGGCGACAGATAAAATAAAATCTACGACAAAAACAGTGCACTAAGAATTACCATATTTGATGATGAAGTTTGATTTCTAACAATCAAACCGCAGATGAAATAAGTTATACACATATTGCAAATCAGGAAATTTGTCTTGTTTTTTTCCTGAAGACAAATTGCAGAATTAAGAAAAGATACAGATCATCATCAACTATGACATTCACATTAAAAGTTTAGATATAAAAAGCTACAACCTATCCAATACATGGCGACAGATAAAATAAAATCTACGACCAAAACAGTGTACTAAGAATTACCATATTTGATCATGAAGTTTGATTTCTAACAATCAAACTATAGATGAAATAAGTTACACACACTTTGCAAATCAGGCAATTTGTCTTGCTTTTTTTTTTTTTTGAAGACAAATCGCAGAATTAAGAAAAGATACAGATCATCATCAACTACGACATTCACATTAAAAGTTTATATATAAAAAGCTACAACCTATCCAATACATGGCGTCAGATAAAATAAAATCCACGACAAAAGAAGTGCACCAAGAATTACCATATTTGATGATGAAGTTTGATTTCTAACAATCAAACCGCAGATGAAATAAGTTATACACACATTGCAAATCAGGCAATTTGTCTTGTTTTTTTTTCCGAAGACAAATTGCAGAATTAAGAAAAGATACAGATCATCATCAACTACGACATTCACATTAAAAGTTTAGATATAAAAAGCTACAACCTATCCAATACATGGCGACAGATAAAATAAAATCCACGACAAAAACAGTGTACTAAGAATTACCATATTTGATCATGAAGTTTGATTTCTAACAATCAAACCGCAGATGAAATAAGTTATACACACATTGCAAATCAGGCAATTTGTCTTGTTTTTCTTTTCCTGAAGACAAATTCCAGAATTAAGAAAAGATACAGATCATCACCAACTACGACATTCACATTAAAAGTTTAGATATAAAAAGCTACAACCTATCCAATACATGGCGACAGATAAAATGAAATCCACGACAAAAACAGTGTACTAAGAATTACCATATTTGATGATGAAGTTTGATTTCTAACAATCAAACCGCAGATGAAATAAGTTATACACACATTGCAAATCAGGCAATTTGTCTTGTTTTTTTTTCTGAAGACAAATTGCAGAATTAAAAAAAGATACACAGCATCATCAACTACGACATTCACATTAAAAATTTACATATAAAAAGCTACAACCTATCCAATACATGGCGACAGATAAAATAAAATCCACGACAAAAACAGTGCACTAAGAATTACCATATTTGATGATGAAGTTTGATTTCTAACAATCAAACTACAGATGAAATAAGTTATACACACTTTGCAAATCAGGCAATTTGTCTTGCTTTTTGTTTTTTTTTAAGACAAATCGCAGAATTAAGAAAAGATACAGATCATCATCAACTACGACATTCACATTAAAAGTTTAGATATAAAAAGCTACAATCTATCCAATACATGGCGACAGATAAAATAAAATCCACGACAAAAGGAGTACACTAAGAATTGCCATATTTGATGATGAAGTTTGATTTCTAACAATCAAACCGCAGATGAAGTAAGTTATACACACATTGCAAATCAGGCGATTTGTCTTGTTTTTTTTTTTGCCTGAAGACAAATTGCAGAATTAAGAAAAGAAACAGATCATGACCAACTACGACAATCGCATTAAAAGTTTAGATATAAAAAGCTACAACCTATCCAATACATGGCGACAGATAAAATGAAATCCACGACAAAGACAGTGTACTAAGAATTACCATATTTGATGATGAAGTTTGATTTCTAACAATCAAACCGCAGATGAAATAAGTTATACACACATTGCAAATCAGGCAATTTGTCTTGTTTTTTTGTTGTTGAAGACAAATCGCAGAATTAAGAAAAGATACAGATCATCATCAACTACGACATTCACATTAAAAGTTTAGATATAAAAAGCTACAACCTATCCAATACATGGCGACAGACAATATAAAATTCACGACAAAAACAGTGCACTAAGATTTACCATATTTGATGATGAAGTTTGATTTCTAACAATCAAACCGCAGATGAAATAAGTTATACACACATTGCAAATCAGGCAATTTGTCTTGTTTTTTTTTCCTGAAGACAAATTGCAGAATTAAGAAAAGATACAGATCATCATCAACTACGACATTCTCATTAAAGGTTTAGATATAAAAGCTACAACCTATCCAATACATGGCGACAGGTAAAATAAAATCCACGACAAAAACAGTGTACTAAGAATTACCATATTTGATGATGAAGTTTGATTTCTAACAATCAAACCGCAGATGAAATAAGTTATACACACATAGCAAATCAGGCAATTTGTCTTGTTTTTTTTTCCTGAAGACAAATTGCAGAATTAAGAAAAGATACAGATCATTATCAACCACGACATTCACATTAAAGGTTTAGATATAAAAAGCTACAACCTATCCAATACATGGCGACAGATAAAATAAAATCCACGACAAAAGGAGTACACTAAGAATTGCCATATTTGATGATGAAGTTTGATTTCTAACAATCAAACCGCAGATGAAGTAAGTTATACACACATTGCAAATCAGGCGATTTGTCTTGTTTTTTTTTTGCCTGAAGACAAATTGCAGAATTAAGAAAAGAAACAGATCATCACCAACTACGACAATCGCATTAAAAGTTTAGATATAAAAAGCTACAACCTATCCAATACATGGCGACAGATAAAATGAAATCCACGACAAAGACAGTGTACTAAGAATTACCATATTTGATGATGAAGTTTGATTTCTAACAATCAAACCGCAGATGAAATAAGTTATACACACATTGCAAATCACGCAATTTGTCTTGTTTTTTTGTTGTTGAAGACAAATCGCAGAATTAAGAAAAGATACAGATCATCATCAACTACGACATTCACATTAAAAGTTTAGATATAAAAAGCTACAATCTATCCAATACATGGCGACAGATAAAATAAAATCCACGACAAAAGGAGTACACTAAGAATTGCCATATTTGATGATGAAGTTTGATTTCTAACAATCAAACCGCAGATGAAGTAAGTTATACACACATTGCAAATCAGGCGATTTGTCTTGTTTTTTTTTTTTGCCTGAAGACAAATTGCAGAATTAAGAAAAGAAACAGATCATCACCAACTACGACAATCGCATTAAAAGTTTAGATATAAAAAGCTACAACCTATCCAATACATGGCGACAGATAAAATGAAATCCACGACAAAGACAGTGTACTAAGAATTACCATATTTGATGATGAAGTTTGATTTCTAACAATCAAACCGCAGATGAAATAAGTTATACACACATTGCAAATCAGGCAATTTGTCTTGTTTTTTTTTTCCTGAAGACAAATTGCAGAATTAAGAAAAGATACAGATCATTATCAACCACGACATTCACATTAAAGGTTTAGATATAAAAAGCTACAACCTATCCAATACATGGCGACAGATAAAATAAAATCCACGACAAAAACAGTGCACTAAGAGTTATCATATTTGATGATGAAGTTTGATTTCTAACAATCAAACCGCAGATGAAATAAGTTATACACACATTGCAAATCAGGCAGTTTGTCTTGTTTTTTTTTTTTCTGAAGACAAATTGCAGAATTAAGAAAAGATACACAACATCATCAACTACGACATTCACATTAAAAGTTTACATATAAAAAGCTACAACCTATCCAATACATGGCGACAGATAAAATAAAATCCACGACAAAAACAGTGCACTAAAAATTACCATATTTGATGATGAAGTTTGATTTCTAACAATCAAACTATAGATGAAATATGTTATACACACTTTCCAAATCAGGCAATTTGTCTTGCTTTTTGTTTTTTTTTTTTTAAGACAAATCGCAGAATTAAAAAAAGATACAGATCATCATCAACTACGACATTCACATTAAAAGTTTAGATATAAAAAGCTACAACCTATCCAATACATGGCTACAGATAAAATAAAATCCACGACAAAAGGAGTGCACTAAGAATTACCATATGTGATGATGAAGATGATTTCTAACAATCAAACCGCAGATGAAATATGTTATACACACATTGCAAATCAGGCAATTTGTCTTGTTTTTTTTTTTCTGAAGACAAATTGCAGAATTAAGAAAAGATACAGATCATCATCAACTACGATATTCACATTAAAAGTTTAGATGTAAAAAGCTACAACCTATCCAATACATGGCGATAGGTAAAATAAAAACTACGACAAAAACAGTGTACTAAGAATTACCATATTTGATCATGAAGTTTGATTTCTAACAATCAAACCGCAGATGAAACAAGTTATACACATATTGCAAATCAGGCAATTTGTCTTGTTTTTTTTTTCCTGAAGACAAATTGCAGAATTAAGAAAAGATACAGATCATCATCAACTACGACATTCACATTAAAAGTTTAGATATAAAAAGCTACAACCTATCCAATACATGGCGACAGATAAAATAAAATCTGCGACCAAAACAGTGTACTAAGAATTAACATATTTGATCATGAAGTTTGATTTCTAACAATCAAACTATAGATGAAATAAGTTATACACACTTTGCAAATCAGGCAATTTGTCTTGTTTTTTTTTTCCTGAAGACAAATTGCAGAATTAAGAAAAGATACAGATCATCATCAACTGCGACATTCACATTAAAAGTTTAGATTTAAAAAGCTACAACCTATCCAATACATGGCGACAGATAAAATAAAATCTGCGACCAAAACAGTGTACTAAGAATTACCATATTTGATCATGAAGTTTGATTTCTAACAATCAAACTATAGATGAAATAAGTTATACACACTTTGCAAATCAGGCAATTTGTCTTGTTTTTTTTTTTAAGACAAACCGCAGAATTAAGAAAAGATACAGATCATCATCAACTACGACATTCACATTAAAAGTTTAGATATAAAAAGCTACAACCTATCCAATACATGGCGACAGATAAAATAAAAATAAAATCCACGACAAAAACAGTGTACTAAGAATTACCATATTTGATAATGAAGTTTGATTTCTAACAATCAAACCGCAGATGAAATAAGTTATACACACATTGCAAATCAGGCAATTTGTCCTGTTTTTTTTTCCTGAAGACAAATTGCAGAATTAAGAAAAGATACAGATCATCATCAACTACGACATCCACATTAAAAGTTTAGATATAAAAAGCTATAATCTATCCGATACATGGCGACAGATAAAATAAAATCTGCGACAAAAACAGTGTACTAAGAATTACCATATTTGATCATGAAGTTTGATTTCTAACAATCAAACCGCAGATGAAGTAAGTTATACACACATTGCAAATCAGGCAATTTGTCTTGTTTTTCTTTTCCTGAAGACAAATTGCAGAATTAAGAAAAGATACAGATCATCACCAACTACGACATTCACACTAAAAGTTCAGATATAAAAAGCTACAACCTATCCAATACATGGCGACAGATAAAATGAAATCCACGACAAAGACAGTGTACTAAGAATTACCATATTTGATGATGAAGTTTGATTTCTAACAATCAAACCGCAGATGAAATAAGTTATACACACATTGCAAATCAGGCAATTTGTCTTGTTTTTTTGTTGTTGAAGACAAATCGCAGAATTAAGAAAAGATACAGATCATCATCAACTACGACATTCACATTAAAAGTTTAGATATAAAAAGCTACAATCTATCCAATACATGGCGACAGATAAAATAAAATCCACGACAAAAGGAGTACACTAAGAATTGCCATATTTGATGATGAAGTTTGATTTCTAACAATCAAACCGCAGATGAAATAAGTTATACACACATTGCAAATCAGCCAATTTTTTTGCTTTTTTTTTTTCTTGAAGACAAATTAAGAAAAGATACAGATCATCATCAACTACGACATACACATTAAAAGTTTAGATATAAAAAGCTACAACCTATCCAATACATGGCGACAGATAAAATAAAATCCACGACAAAAACAGTGCACTAAGAATTACCATATTTGATGATGAAGTTTGATTTCTAACAATCAAACCGCAGATGAAATAAGTTATACACACATTGCAAATCAGGCAATTTGTCTTGTTTTTTTTTTCTGAAGACAAATTGCAGAATTAAAAAAAGATACACATCATCATCAACTACGACATTCACATTAAAAGTTTACATATAAAAAGCTACAACCTATCCAATACATGGCGACAGATAAAATAAAATCCACGACAAAAACAGTGCAGTAAGAATTACCATATTTGATGATGAAGTTTGATTTCTAACAATCAAACTACAGATGAAATAAGTTATACACACTTTGCAAATCTGGCAATTTGTCTTGCTTTTTGTTTTTTTTTAAGACAAATCGCAGAATTAAGAAAAGATACAGATCATCATCAACTACGACATTCACATTAAAAGTTTAGATATAAAAAGCTACAACCTATCCAATACATGGCTACAGATAAAATAAAATCCACGACAAAAGTAGTGCACTAAGAATTACCATATTTGATGATGAAGTTTGATTTCTAACAATCAAACCGCAGATGAAATAAGTTATACACACATTGCAAATCAGGCAATTTGTCTTGTTTTTTTTTCCTGAAGACAAATTGCAGAATTAAGAAAAGATACAGATCATCATCAACTACGACATTCACATCAAAAGTTTAGATATGAAAAGCTACAACCTATCCAATACATGGCGACAGATAAAATAAAATCTACGACAAAAACAATGCACTAAGAATTACCATATTTGATGATGAAGTTTGATTTCTAACAATCAAACCGCAGATGAAATAAGTTATACACATATTGCAAATCAGGAAATTTGTCTTGTTTTTTTCCTGAAGACAAATTGCAGAATTAAGAAAAGATACAGATCATCATCAACTATGACATTCACATTAAAAGTTTAGATATAAAAAGCTACAACCTATCCAATACATGGCGACAGATAAAATAAAATCTACGACCAAAACAGTGTACTAAGAATTACCATATTTGATCATGAAGTTTGATTTCTAACAATCAAACTATAGATGAAATAAGTTACACACACTTTGCAAATCAGGCAATTTGTCTTGCTTTTTTTTTTTTTTGAAGACAAATCGCAGAATTAAGAAAAGATACAGATCATCATCAACTACGACATTCACATTAAAAGTTTAGATATAAAAAGCTACAACCTATCCAATACATGGCGTCAGATAAAATAAAATCCACGACAAAAGAAGTGCACCAAGAATTACCATATTTGATGATGAAGTTTGATTTCTAACAATCAAACCGCCGATGAAATAAGTTATACACACATTGCAAATCAGGCAATTTGTCTTGTTTTTTTTTCCGAAGACAAATTGCAGAATTAAGAAAAGATACAGATCATCATCAACTACGACATTCACATTAAAAGTTTAGATATAAAAAGCTACAACCTATCCAATACATGGCGACAGATAAAATAAAATCCACGACAAAAACAGTGTACTAAGAATTACCATATTTGATCATGAAGTTTGATTTCTAACAATCAAACCGCAGATGAAATAAGTTATACACACATTGCAAATCAGGCAATTTGTCTTGTTTTTCTTTTCCTGAAGACAAATTCCAGAATTAAGAAAAGATACAGATCATCACCAACTACGACATTCACATTAAAAGTTTAGATATAAAAAGCTACAACCTATCCAATACATGGCGACAGATAAAATGAAATCCACGACAAAAACAGTGTACTAAGAATTACCATATTTGATGATGAAGTTTGATTTCTAACAATCAAACCGCAGATGAAATAAGTTATACACACATTGCAAATCAGGCAATTTGTCTTGTTTTTTTTTCTGAAGACAAATTGCAGAATTAAAAAAAGATACACAGCATCATCAACTACGACATTCACATTAAAAATTTACATATAAAAAGCTACAACCTATCCAATACATGGCGACAGATAAAATAAAATCCACGACAAAAACAGTGCACTAAGAATTACCATATTTGATGATGAAGTTTGATTTCTAACAATCAAACTACAGATGAAATAAGTTATACACACTTTGCAAATCAGGCAATTTGTCTTGCTTTTTGTTTTTTTTTAAGACAAATCGCAGAATTAAGAAAAGATACAGATCATCATCAACTACGACATTCACATTAAAAGTTTAGATATAAAAAGCTACAACCTATCCAATACATGGCTACAGATCAAATAAAATCCACGACAAAAGGAGTGCACTAAGAATTACCATATTTGATGATGAAGTTTGATTTCTAACAATCAAACCGCAGATGAAATAAGTTATACACACATTGCAAATCAGGCAATTTGTCTTGTTTTTTTTTCCTGAAGACAAATTGCAGAATTAAGAAAAGATACAGATCATCATCACCTACGACATTCACATTAAAAGTTTAGATATGAAAAGCTACAACCTATGCAATACATGGCGACAGATAAAATAAAATATACGACAAAAACAGTGTACTAAGAATTACCATATTTGATCACAAAGTTTGATTTCTAACAATCAAACTATAGATGAAATAAGTTATACACACATTGCAAATCAGGCAATTTGTCTTGTTTTTTGTTTTTTTTTTTTTTTTTGAAGACAAATCGCAGAATTAAGAAAAGGTACAGATCATCATCAACTACGACATTCACATTAAAAGTTTGGATATAAAAAGCTACAACCTATCCAATACATGGCGACAAATAAAATAAAATCCACGACAAAAGGAGTGCACTAAGAATTACCATATTTGATGATGAAGTTTGATTTCTAACAATCAAACCGCAGATGAAATAAGTTATGCGCACATTGCAAATCAGGCAATTTGTCTTGTGTTTTTTCCTGAAGACAAATTGCAGAATTAAGTAAAGATACGGATCATCATCAACTACGACATTCACATTAAAAGTTTAGATATAAAAAGCTACAACCCACCCAATATATGGCGACAGGTAATATAAAATCCACGACAAAAACAGTGCACTAAGAATTACCATATATGATGATGAGGTTTGACTTCTAACAATCAATCTATAGATGAAATAAGTTATACACACTTTGCAAATCAGGCAATTTGTCTTGATTTTTTTTTTTGAAGACAAATCGCAGAATTAAGAAAAGATGCAGATCATCATCAACTACGACATTCACATTAAAAGTTTAGATATAAAAAGCTACAACCCATCCAATACAAGGGGTCAGATAAAATAAAATCCACGACAAAAGGAGTGCACTAAGAATTACCATATTTGATGATGAAGTTTGATTTCTAACAATCAAACCGCAGATGAAATAAGTTATACACACATTGCAAATCAGGCAATTTGTCTTGTTTTTTTTCCTGAAGACAAATTGCAGAATTAAGAAAAGATACAGATCATCATCAACTTCGACATTCACATTAAAAGTTTAGATATAAAAAGCTACAACCTATCCAATACATGGCGACAGATAAAATAAAATCCACGACAAAAGGAGTGCACTAAGAATTACCATATTTGATGATGAAGTTTGATTTCTAACAATCAAACCGCAGATGAAATAAGTTATACACACATTGCAAATCAGGCAATTTGTCTTGTTTTTCTTTTCCTGAAGACAAATTGCAGAATTAAGAAAAGATACAGATCATCACCAACTACGACATTCACATTAAAAGTTTAGATATAAAAAGCTACAACCTATCCAATACATGGCGACAGATAAAATAAAATCCACGACAAAGACAGTGTACTAAGAATTACCATATTTGATCATAAAGTTTGATTTCTAACAATCAAACTATAGATGAAATAAGTTATACACACATTGCAAATCAGGCAATTTGTCTTGTTTTTTGTTTTGTTTTTTTTTTTTTGAAGACAAATCGCAGAATTAAGAAAAGGTACAGATCATCATCAACTACGACATTCACATTAAAAGTTTGGATATAAAAAGCTACAACCTATCCAATACATGGCGACAGATAAAATAAAATCCACGACAAAAGGAGTGCACTACGAATTACCATATTTGATGATGAAGTTTGATTTCTAACAATCAAACCGCAGATGAAATAAGTTATACACACATTGCAAATCAGGCAATTTGTCTTGTTTTTTTTTTTCCGAAGACAAATTGCAGAATTAAGAAAAGATACAGATCATCATCAACTACGACATTCACATTAAAAGTTTAGATATAAAAAGCTACAACCTATCCAATACATGGCGACAGATAAAATAAAATCTACGACAAAAACAGTGTACTAAGAATTACCATATTTGATCATGAAGTTTGATTTCTAACAATCAAACCGCAGATGAAGTAAGTTATACACACATTGTAAATCAGGCAATTTGTCTTGTTTTTCTTTTCCTGAAGACAAATTCCAGAATTAAGAAAAGATACAGATCATCACCAACTACGACATTCACATTAAAAGTTTAGATATAAGAAGCTACAACCTATCCAATACATGGCGACAGATAAAATGAAATCCACGACAAAAACAGTGTACTAAGAATTACCATATTTGATGATGAAGTTTGATTTCTAACAATCAAACCGCAGATGAAATAAGTTATACACACATTGCAAATCAGGCAATTTGTCTTGTTTTTTTTTCTGAAGACAAATTGCAGAATTAAAAAAAGATACACAGCATCATCAACTACGACATTCACATTAAAAATTTACATATAAAAAGCTACAACCTATCCAATACATGGCGACAGATAAAATAAAATCCACGACAAAAACAGTGCACTAAGAATTACCATATTTGATGATGAAGTTTGATTTCTAACAATCAAACTACAGATGAAATAAGTTATACACACTTTGCAAATCAGGCAATTTGTCTTGCTTTTTGTTTTTTTTAAGACAAATCGCAGAATTAAGAAAAGATACAGATCATCATCAACTACGACATTCACATTAAAAGTTTAGATATAAAAAGCTACAACCTATCCAATACATGGCTACAGATAAAATAAAATCCACGACAAAAGGAGTGCACTAAGAATTACCATATTTGATGATGAAGTTTGATTTCTAACAATCAAACCGCAGATGAAATAAGTTATACACACATTGCAAATCAGGCAATTTGTCTTGTTTTTTTTTCCTGAAGACAAATTGCAGAATTAAGAAAAGATACAGATCATCATCAACTTCGACATTCACATTAAAAGTTTAGATATAAAAAGCTACAACCTATCCAATACATGGCGACAGATAAAATAAAATCCACGACAAAAGGAGTGCACTAAGAATTACCATATTTGATGATGAAGTTTGATTTCTAACAATCAAACCGCAGATGAAATAAGTTATACACACATTGCAAATCAGGCAATTTGTCTTGTTTTTCTTTTCCTGAAGACAAATTGCAGAATTAAGAAAAGATACAGATCATCACCAACTACGACATTCACATTAAAAGTTTAGATATAAAAAGCTACAACCTATCCAATACATGGCGACAGATAAAATAAAATCCACGACAAAGACAGTGTACTAAGAATTACCATATTTGATCATAAAGTTTGATTTCTAACAATCAAACTATAGATGAAATAAGTTATACACACATTGCAAATCAGGCAATTTGTCTTGTTTTTTGTTTTGTTTTTTTTTTTTTTTTGAAGACAAATCGCAGAATTAAGAAAAGGTACAGATCATCATCAACTACGACATTCACATTAAAAGTTTGGATATAAAAAGCTACAACCTATCCAATACATGGCGACAGATAAAATAAAATCCACGACAAAAGGAGTGCACTAAGAATTACCATATTTGATGATGAAGTTTGATTTCTAACAATCAAACCGCAGATGAAATAAGTTATGCGCACATTGCAAATCAGGCAATTTGTCTTGTGTTTTTTCCTGAAGACAAATTGCAGAATTAAGTAAAGATACGGATCATCATCAACTACGACATTCACATTAAAAGTTTAGATATAAAAAGCTACAACCTATCCAATATATGGCGACAGATAATATAAAATACACGACAAAAACAGTGCACTAAGAATTACCATATTTGATGATGAAGTTTGACTTCTAACAATCAATCTATAGATGAAATAAGTTATACACACTTTGCAAATCAGGCAATTTGTCTTGATTTTTTTTTTTTTTTTTTGAAGACAAATCGCAGAATTAAGAAAAGATGCAGATCATCATCAACTACGACATTCACATTAAAGGTTTAGATATAAAAAGCTACAACCCATCCAATACAAGGGGACAGATAAAATAAAATCCACGACAAAAGGAGTGCACTAAGAATTACCATATTTGATGATAAAGTTTGATTTCTAACAATCAAACCGCAGATGAAATAAGTTATACACACATTGCAAATCAGGCAATTTGTCTTGTTTTTTTTCCTGAAGACAAATTGCAGAATTAAGAAAAGATACAGATCATCATCAACTTCGACATTCACATTAAAAGTTTAGATATAAAAAGCTACAACCTATCCAATACATGGCGACAGATAAAATAAAATCCACGACAAAAGGAGTGCACTAAGAATTACCATATTTGATGATGAAGTTTGATTTCTAACAATCAAACCGCAGATGAAATAAGTTATACACACATTGCAAATCAGGCAATTTGTCTTGTTTTTCGTTTCCTGAAGACAAATTGCAGAATTAAGAAAAGATACAGATCATCATCATCTACGACATTCACATTAAAGGTTTAGATATAAAAAGCTACAACCTATCCAATACATGGCGACAGATAAAATAAAATCCACGACAAAAACAGTGCACTAAGTGTTACCATATTTGATGATGAAGTTTGATTTCTAACAATCAAACCGCAGATGAAATAAGTTATACACACATTGCAAATCGGCCAATTTTTTTTGCTTTTTTTTTTCTTGAAGACAAATTGCAGAATTAAGAAAAGATACAGATCATCATCAACTACGACATTGACATTAAAAGTTTAGATATAAAAAGCTACAACCTATCCAATACATGGCGACAGATAAAATAAAATCCACGACAAAAACAGTGCACTAAGAATTACCATATTTGATGATGAAGTTTGATTTCTAACAATCAAACCGCAGATGATATAAGTTATACACACATTGCAAATCAGGCAATTTGTCTTGTTTTTTTTTCCTGAAGACAAATTGCAGAATTAAGAAAAGATACACATCATCATCAACTACAACATTCACATTAAAAGTTTACATATAAAAAGCTACAACCTATCCAATACATGGCGACAGATAAAATAAAACCCACGACAAAAACAGTACACTAAGAATTACCATATTTGATGATGAAGTTTGATTTCTAACAATCAAACTACAGATGAAATAAGTTATACACACTTTGCAAATCAGGCAATTTGTCTTGCTTTTTGTTTTTTTTTTTTTAAGACAAATCGCAGAATTAAGAAAAGATACAGATCATCATCAACTACGACATTCACATTAAAAGTTTAGATATAAAAAGCTACAACCTATCCAATACATGGCTACAGATAAAATAAAATCCACGACAAAAGGAGTGCACTAAGAATTACCATATTTGATGATGAAGTTTGATTTCTAACAATCAAACCGCAGATGAAATAAGTTATACACACATTGTAAATCAGGCAATTTGTCTTGTTTTTTTTTTTCCTGAAGACAAATTGCAGAATTAAGTAAAGATACGGATCATCATCAACTACGACATTCACATTAAAAGTTTAGATATAAAAAGCTACAACCCACCCAATATATGGCGACAGATAATATAAAATCCACGACAAAAACAGTGCACTAAGAATTACCATATTGGATGATGAAGTTTGACTTCTAACAATCAATCTATAGATGAAATAAGTTATACACACTTTGCAAATCAGGCAATTTGTCTTGATTTTTTTTTTTTGAAGACAAATCGCAGAATTAAGAAAAGATGCAGATCATCACCAACTACGACATTCACATTAAAAGTTTAGATATAAAAAGCTACAACCTATCCAATACATGGCGACAGATAAAATAAAATCCACGACAAAGACAGTGTACTAAGAATTACCATATTTGATCATAAAGTTTGATTTCTAACAATCAAACTATAGATGAAATAAGTTATACACACATTGCAAATCAGGCAATTTGTCTTGTTTTTTGTTTTGTTTTTTTTTTTGAAGACAAATCGCAGAATTAAGAAAAGGTACAGATCATCATCAACTACGACATTCACATTAAAAGTTTGGATATAATAAGCTAGAACCTATCCAATACATGGCGACAGATAAAATAAAATCCACGACAAAAGGAGTGCACTAAGAATTACCATATTTGATGATGAAGTTTGATTTCTAACAATCAAACCGCAGATGAAATAAGTTATGCGCACATTGCAAATCAGGCAATTTGTCTTGTGTTTTTTCCTGAAGACAAATTGCAGAATTAAGTAAAGATACGGATCATCATCAACTACGACATTCACATTAAAAGTTTAGATATAAAAAGCTACAACCTATCCAATATATGGCGACAGATAATATAAAATACACGACAAAAACAGTGCACTAAGAATTACCATATTTGATGATGAAGTTTGACTTCTAACAATCAATCTATAGATGAAATAAGTTATACACACTTTGCAAATCAGGCAATTTGTCTTGTTTTTCTTTTCCTGAAGACAAATTGCAGAATTAAGAAAAGATACAGATCATCATCATCTACGACATTCACATTAAAGGTTTAGATATAAAAAGCTACAACCTATCCAATACATGGCGACAGATAAAATAAAATCCACGACAAAAACAGTGCACTAAGTGTTACCATATTTGATGATGAAGTTTGATTTCTAACAATCAAACCGCAGATGAAATAAGTTATACACACATTGCAAATCGGCCAATTTTTTTTGCTTTTTTTTTTTCTTGAAGACAAATTGCAGAATTAAGAAAAGATACAGATCATCATCAACTACGACATTGACATTAAATTTTCTAACAATCAAACTATAGATGAAATAAGTTATACACACATTGCAAATCAGGCAATTTGTCTTGTTTTTTGTTTTGTTTTTTTTTTCAAGACAAATCGCAGAATTAAGAAAAGATACAGATCATCATCAACTACGACATTCACATTTAAAGTTTAGATATAAAAAGCTACAACCTATCCAATACATGTCGACAGATAATATAAAATCCACGACAAAAACAGTGCACTAAGAATTACCATATTTGATGATGTAGTTTGACTTCTAACAATCAATCTATAGATGAAATAAGTTATACACACTTTGCAAATCAGGCAATTTGTCTTGTTTTTCTTTTCCTGAAGACAAATTGCAGAATTAAGAAAAGATACAGATCATCATCATCTACGACATTCACATTAAAGGTTTAGATATAAAAAGCTACAACCTATTCAATACATGGCGACAGATAAAATAAAATCCACGACAAAAACAGTGCACTAAGTGTTACCATATTTGATGATGAAGTTTGATTTCTAACAATCAAACCGCAGATGAAATAAGTTATACACACATTGCAAATCGGCCAATTTTTTTTGCTTTTTTTTTTCTTGAAGACAAATTGCAGAATTAAGAAAAGATACAGATCATCATCAGCTACGACATTGACATTAAATTTTCTAACAATCAAACTATAGATGAAATAAGTTATACACACATTGCAAATCAGGCAATTTGTCTTGTTTTTTGTTTTGTTTTTTTTTTTTCAAGACAAATCGCAGAAGTAAGAAAAGATACAGATCATCATCAACTACGACATTCACATTTAAAGTTTAGATATAAAAAGCTACAACCTATCCAATACATGTCGACAGATAATATAGAATCCACGACAAAAACAGTGCACTAAGAATTACCATATTTGATGATGTAGTTTGACTTCTAACAATCAATCTATAGATGAAATAAATTATACACACTTTGCAAATCAGGCAATTTGTCTTGATTTTTTTTTTTTGAAGACAAATCGCAGAATTAAGAAAAGATACAGATCATCATCAACTTCGACATTCACATTAAAAGTTTAGATATAAAAGCTACAACCTATCCAATACATGGCGACAGACAAAATAAAATCCACGACAAAAACAGTGCACTAAGAATTACCATATTTGATGATGAAGTTTGATTTCTAACAATCAAACTGCAGATGAAATAAGTTATACACACATTGCAAATCAGGCAATTTGTCTTGTCTTTTGTTTTGTTTTTTTTTTTTTTAAGACAAATCGCAGAATTAAGAAAAGATACACATCATCGTCAACTACGTCATTCACATTAAAAGTTTAGATATAAAAAGCTACAACCTATCCAATACATGGCGACAGATAAAATAAAATCCACGACAAAAGGAGTGCACTAAGAATTACCATATTTGATGATGAAGTTTGATTTCTAACAATCAAACCGCAGATGAAATAAGTTATACACACATTGCAAATCAGCAATTTGTCTTGTTTTTTTTTTCCTGAAGACAAATTGCAGAATTAAGAAAAGATACAGATCATCATCAACTACGACATTCACATTAAAAGTTTAGATATAAAAAGCTACAACCTATCCAATACATGGCGACAGATAAAATAAAATCCACAACAAAAACAGTGTACTAAGAATTACCATATTTGATGATGAAGTTTGATTTCTAACAATCAAACCGCAGATGAAATAAGTTATACACACATTGCAAATCAGGTAATTTGTCTTGCCTTTTTTTTTTCTTGAAGACAAATTGCAGAATTTAGAAAAGATACAGATCATCATCAACTACGACATTCACATTAAAAGTTTAGATATAAAAAGCTACAACCTATCCAATACATGGCGACAGATAAAATAAAATCCACGACAAAAGGAGTGCACTAAGAATTACCACATTTGATGATGAAGTTTGATTTTGTAACAATCAAACCGCAGATGAAATAAGTTATACACACATTGCAAATCAGGCAATTTGTCTTGTTTTTTTTCCTGAAGACAAATTGCAGAATTAAGAAAAGATACACATCATCATCAACTACTACATTCACATTAAAAGTTTAGATATAAAAATCTACAACCTATCCAATACACGGCGACAGACTAAATAAAATCCACGACAAAAACAGTGCACTAAGAATTACCATATTTGATGATGAAGTTTGATTTCTAACAATCAAACCGCAGATGAAATAAGTTATACACAGATTGCAAATCAGGCAATTTGTCTTGTTTTTTTTTTAAGACAAATCGCAGAATTAAGAAAAGATACAGATCATCATCAACTACGACATTCACATTTGAAGTTTAGATATAAAAAGCTACAACCTATCCAATACATGTCGACAGATAATATAAAATCCACGACAAAAACAGTGCACTAAGAATTACCATATTTGATGATGTAGTTTGACTTCTAACAATCAATCTATAGATGAAATAAGTTATACACACTTTGCAAATCAGGCAATTTGTCTTGATTTTTTTTTTTTTTTGAAGACAAATCGCAGAATTAAGAAAGGATACAGATCATCATCAACTACGACATTCACATTAAAAGTTTAGATATAAAAAGCTACAACCCATCCAATACAAGGGGACAGATAAAATAAAATCCACGACAAAAGGAGTGCACTAAGAATTACCATATTTGATGATAAAGTTTGATTTCTAATAATCAAACCGCAGATGAAGTAAGTTATACAAACATTGCAAATCAGGCAATTTGTCTTGTTTTTTTTTTCCTGAAGACAAATTGCAGAATTAAGAAAAGATACAGATCATCATCAACTTCGACATTCACATTAAAAGTTTAGATATAAAAGCTACAACCTATCCAATACATGGCGACAGACAAAATAAAATCCACGACAAAAACAGTGCCCTAAGAATTACCATATTTGATGACGAAGTTTGATTTCTAACAATCAAACTGCAGATGAAATGAGTTATACACACATTGCAAATCAGGCAATTTGTCTTGTCTTTTGTTTTGTTTTTTTTTTTAAGACAAATCGCAGAATTAAGAAAAGATACACATCATCGTCAACTACGACATTCACATTAAAAGTTTAGATATAAAAAGCTACAACCTATCCAATACATGGCGACAGATAAAATAAAATCCACGACAAAAGGAGTGCACTAAGAATTACCATATTTGATGATGAAGTTTGATTTCTAACAATCAAACCGCAGATGAAATAAGTTATACACACATTGCAAATCAGCAATTTGTCTTTTTTTTTTCCTGAAGACAAATTGCAGAATTAAGAAAAGATACAGATCATCATCAACTACGACATTCACATTAAAAGTTTAGATATAAAAAGCTACAACCTATCCAATACATGGCGACAGACTAAATAAAATCCACGACAAAAACAGTGCACTAAGAATTACCATATTTGATGATGAAGTTTGATTTCTAACAATCAAACCGCAGATGAAATAAGTTATACACACATTGCAAATCAGACAATTTGTCTTGCCTTTTTTTTTTCTTGAAGACAAATTGCAGAATTTAGAAAAGATACAGATCATCATCAACTACGACATTCACATTAAAAGTTTAGATATAAAAAGCTACAACCTATCCAATACATGGCGACAGATAAAATAAAATCCACGACAAAAGGAGTGCACTAAGAATTACCACATTTGATGATGAAGTTTGATTTCTAACAATCAAACCGCAGATGAAATAAGTTATACACACATTGCAAATCAGGCAATTTGTCTTGTTTTTTTTCCTGAAGACAAATTGCAGAATTAAGAAAAGATACACATCATCATCAACTACTACATTCACATTAAAAGTTTAGATATAAAAATCTACAACCTATCCAATACATGGCGACAGACTAAATAAAATCCACGACAAAAACAGTGCACTAAGAATTACCATATTTGATGATGAAGTTTGATTTCTAACAATCAAACCGCAGATGAAATAAGTTATACACACATTGCAAATCAGGCAATTTGTCTTGTTTTTTTGTCCTGAAGACAAATTGCAGAATTAAGAAAAGATACAGATCATCATCAACTACGACATTCATATTAAAAGTTTAGATATAAAAAGCTACAACCTATCCAATACATGGCGACAGATAAAATAAAATCTACGACAAAAACAGTGTACTAAGAATTACCATATTTGATCATAAAGTTTGATTTCTAACAATCAAACTATAGATGAAATAAGTTATACACGCATTGCAAATCAGGCAATTTGTCTTCTTTTTTTGTTTTTTTTTTTTTTAAGACAAATCGCAGAATTAAGAAAAGATACAAATCATCATCATCTACGACATTCACATTAAAAGTTTAGATATAAAAAGCTACAACCTATCCAATACATGGCGACAGATAAAATAAAATCCACGACAAAAGGAGTGCACTAAGAATTACCATATTTGATGATGAAGTTTGATTTCTAACAATCAAACCGCAGATGAAATAAGTTATACGCACATTGCAAATCAGGCAATTTGTCTTGTGTTTTTTCCTGAAGACAAATTGCAGAATTAAGAAAAGATATGGATCATCATCAACTACGACATTCACATTAAAAGTTTAGATATAAAAAGCTACAACCTATCCAATACATGGCGACAGATAATATAAAATCCACGACAAAAACAGTGCACTAAGAATTACCATATTTGATGATGAAGTTTGACTTCTAACAATCAATCTATAGATGAAATAAGTTATACACACTTTGCAAATCAGGCAATTTGTCTTGCCTTTTTTTTTTCTTGAAGACAAATTGCAGAATTTAGAAAAGATACAGATCATCATCAACTACGACATTCACATTAAAAGTTTAGATATAAAAAGCTACAACCTATCCAATACATGGCGACAGATAAAATAAAATCCACGACAAAAGGAGTGCACTAGGAATTACCACATTTGATGATGAAGTTTGATTTCTAACAATCAAACCGCAGATGAAATAAGTTATACACACATTGCAAATCAGGCAATTTGTCTTGTTTTTTTTCCTGAAGACAAATTGCAGAATTAAGAAAAGATACACATCATCATCAACTACTATATGCACATTAAAAGTTTAGATATAAAAATCTACAACCTATCCAATACATGGCGACAGACTAAATAAAATCCACGACAAAAACAGTGCACTAAGAATTACCATATTTGATGATAAAGTTTGATTTCTAACAATCAAACCGCAGATGAAATAAGTTATACACACATTGCAAATCAGACAATTTGTCTTGTTTTTTTTTCCTGAAGACAAATTGCAGAATTAAGAAAAGATACTGATCATCATCAACTACGACATTCACATTAAAAGTTTAGATATAAAAAGCTACAACCTATCCAATACATGGCGACAGATAAAATAAAATCCACGACAAAAACAGTGTACTAAGAATTACCATATTTGATGATGAAGTTTGATTTCTACCAATCAAACCGCAGATGAAATAAGTTATACACACATTGCAAATCAGGTAATTTGTCTTGCCTTTTTTTTTTCTTGAAGACAAATTGCAGAATTTAGAAAAGATACAGATCATCATCAACTACGACATTCACATTAAAAGTTTAGATATAAAAAGCTACAACCTATCCAATACATGGCGACAGATAAAATAAAATCCACGACAAAAGGAGTGCACTAAGAATTACCACATTTGATGATGAAGTTTGATTTCTAACAATCAAACCGCAGATGAAATAAGTTATACACACATTGCAAATCAGGCAATTTGTCTTGTTTTTTTCCTGAAGACAAATTGCAGAATTAAGAAAAGATACACATCATCATCAACTACTACATTCACATTAAAAGTTTAGATATAAAAATCTACAACCTATCCAATACATGGCGACAGACTAAATAAAATCCACGACAAAAACAGTGCACTAAGAATTACCATATTTGATGATGAAGTTTGATTTCTAACAATCAAACCGCAGATGAAATAAGTTATACACACATTGCAAATCAGGCAATTTGTCTTGTTTTTTTGTCCTGAAGACAAATTGCAGAATTAAGAAAAGATACAGATCATCATCAACTACGACATTCACATTAAAAGTTTAGATATAAAAAGCTACAACCTATCCAATACATGGCGACAGATAAAATAAAATCTACGACAAAAACAGTGTACTAAGAATTACCATATTTGATCATAAAGTTTGATTTCTAACAATCAAACTATTGATGAAATAAGTTATACACGCATTGCAAATCAGGCAATTTGTCTTCTTTTTTTTGTTTTTTTTTTAAGACAAATCGCAGAATTAAGAAAAGATACGGATCATCATCAACTACGACATTCACATTAAAAGTTTAGATATAAAAAGCTACAACCTATCCAATACATGGCGACAGATAATATAAAATCCACGACAAAAACAGTGCACTAAGAATTACCATATTTGATGATGAAGTTTGACTTCTAACAATCAATCTATAGATGAAATAAGTTATACACGCTTTGCAAATCAGGCAATTTGTCTTGCCTTTTTTTTTCTTGAAGACAAATTGCAGAATTTAGAAAAGATACAGATCATCATCAACTACTACATTCACATTAAAAGTTTAGATATAAAAATCTACAACCTATCCAATACATGGCGACAGACTAAATAAAATCCACGACAAAAACAGTGCACTAAGAATTACCATATTTGATGATGAAGTTTGATTTCTAACAATCAAACCGCAGATGAAATAAGTTATACACACATTGCAAATCAGGCAATTTGTCTTGTTTTTTTGTCCTGAAGACAAATTGCAGAATTAAGAAAAGATACAGATCATCATCAACTACGACATTCACATTAAAAGTTTAGATATAAAAAGCTACAACCTATCCAATACATGGCGACAGATAAAATAAAATCTACGACAAAAACAGTGTACTAAGAATTACCATATTTGATCATAAAGTTTGATTTCTAACAATCAAACTATAGATGAAATAAGTTATACACGCATTGCAAATCAGGCAATTTGTCTTCTTTTTTTTGTTTTTTTTTTTAAGACAAATCGCAGAATTAAGAAAAGATACAAATCATCATCAACTACGACATTCACATTAAAAGTTTAGATATAAAAAGCTACAACCTATCCAATACATGGCGACAGATAAAATAAAATCCACGACAAAAGGAGTGCACTAAGAATTACCATATTTGATGATGAAGTTTGATTTCTAACAATCAAACCGCAGATGAAATAAGTTATACGCACATTGCAAATCAGGCAATTTGTCTTGTGTTTTTTCCTGAAGACAAATTGCAGAATTAAGAAAAGATACGGATCATCATCAACTACGACATTCACATTAAAAGTTTAGATATAAAAAGCTACAACCTATCCAATACATGGCGACAGATAATATAAAATCCACGACAAAAACAGTGCACTAAGAATTACCATATTTGATGATGAAGTTTGACTTCTAACAATCAATCTATAGATGAAATAAGTTATACACGCTTTGCAAATCAGGCAATTTGTCTTGCCTTTTTTTTTCTTGAAGACAAATTGCAGAATTTAGAAAAGATACAGATCATCATCAACTACGACATTCACATTAAAAGTTTAGATATAAAAAGCTACAACCTATCCAATACATGGCGACAGATAAAATAAAATCCCCGACAAAAGGAGTGCACTAAGAATTACCACATTTGATGATGAAGTTTGATTTCTAACAATCAAACCGCAGATGAAATAAGTTATACACACATTGCAAATCAGGCAATTTGTCTTGTTTTTTTTTCCTGAAGACAAATTGCAGAATTAAGAAAAGGTACACGTCATCATCAACTACTACATTCACATTAAAAGTTTAGATATAAAAATCTACAACCTATCCAATACATGGCGACAGACTAAATAAAATCCACGACAAAAACAGTGCACTAAGAATTACCATATTTGATGATGAAGTTTGATTTCTAACAAACAAACCGCAGATGAAATAAGTTATACACACATTGCAAATCAGACAATTTGTCTTGTTTTTTTTTTCCTGAAGACAAATTGCAGAATTAAGAAAAGATACTGATCATCATCAACTACGACATTCACATTAAAAGTTTAGATATAAAAAGCTACAACCTATCCAATACATGGCGACAGATAAAATAAAATCCACGACAAAAACAGTGTACTAAGAATTACCATATTTGATGATGAAGTTTGATTTCTACCAATCAAACCGCAGATGAAATAAGTTACACACACATTGCAAATCAGGTAATTTGTCTTGCCTTTTTTTTTTTCTTGAAGACAAATTGCAGAATTTAGAAAAGATACAGATCATCATCAACTACGACATTCACATTAAAAGTTTAGATATAAAAAGCTACAACCTATCCAATACATGGCGACAGATAAAATAAAATCCACGACAAAAGGAGTGCACTAAGAATTACCACATTTGATGATGAAGTTTGATTTCTAACAATCAAACCGCAGATGAAATAAGTTATACACACATTGCAAATCAGGCAATTTGTCTTGTTTTTTTTCCTGAAGACAAATTGCAGAATTAAGAAAAGATACACATCATCATCAACTACTACATTCACATTAAAAGTTTAGATATAAAAATCTACAACCTATCCAATACATGGCGACAGATAAAATAAAATCCACGACAAAAGGAGTGCACTAAGAATTACCATATTTGATGATGAAGTTTGATTTCTAACAATCAAACCGCAGATGAAATAAGTTATACGCACATTGCAAATCAGGCAATTTGTCTTGTGTTTTTTCCTGAAGACAAGTTGCAGAATTAAGAAAAGATACGGATCATCATCAACTACGACATTCACATTAAAAGTTTAGATATAAAAAGCTACAACCTATCCAATACATGGCGACAGATAATATAAAATCCACGACAAAAACAGTGCACTAAGAATTACCATATTTGATGATGAAGTTTGACTTCTAACAATCAATCTATAGATGAAATAAGTTATACACACTTTGCAAATCAGGCAATTTGTCTTGATTTTTTTTTTGAAGACAAATCGCAGAATTAAGAAAAGATACAGATCATCATCAACTACGACATTCACATTAAAAGTTTAGATATAAAAAGCTACAACCCATCCAATACAAGGGGACAGATAAAATAAAATCCACGACAAAAGGAGTACACTAAGAATTACCATATTTGATGATAAAGTTTGATTTCTAATAATCAACCACAGATGAAGTAAGTTATACAAACATTGCAAATCAGGCAATTTGTCTTGTTTTTTTTTTCCTGAAGACAAATTGCAGAATTAAGAAAAGATACAGATCATCATCAACTTCGACATTCACATTAAAAGTTTAGATATAAAAGCTACAACCTATCCAATATATGGCGACAGACAAAATAAAATCCACGACAAAAACAGTGCACTAAGAATTACCATATTTGATGATGAAGTTTGATTTCTAACAATCAAACTGCAGATGAAATAAGTTATACACACATTGCAAATCAGGCAATTTGTCTTGTCTTTTGTTTTGTGTTTTTTTTTTTTTTAAGACAAATCGCAGAATTAAGAAAAGATACACATCATCGTCAACTACGACATTCACATTAAAAGTTTAGATATTAAAATCTACAACCTATCCAATACATGGCGACAGACTAAATAAAATCCGCGACAAAAACAATGCACTAAGAATTACCATATTTGATGATGAAGTTTGATTTCTAACAATCAAACCGCAGATGAAATAAGTTATACACACATTGCAAATCAGGCAATTTGTCTTGTTTTTTTGTCCTGAAGACAAATTGCAGAATTAAGAAAAGATACAGATCATCATCAACTACGACATTCACATTAAAAGTTTAGATATAAAAAGCTACAACCTATCCAATACATGGCGACAGATAAAATAAAATCTACGACAAAAACAGTGTAGTAAGAATTACCATATTTGATCATAAAGTTTGATTTCTAACAATCAAACTATAGATGAAATAAGTTATACACGCATTGCAAATCAGGCAATTTGTCTTCTTTTTTTTTGTTTTTTTTTTTTAAACAAATCGCAGAATTAAGAAAAGATACAAATCATCATCAACTACGACATTCACATTAAAAGTTTAGATATAAAAAGCTACAACCTATCCAATACATGGCGACAGATAAAATAAAATCCACGACAAAAGGAGTGCACTAAGAATTACCATATTTGATGATGAAGTTTGATTTCTAACAATCAAACCGCAGATGAAATAAGTTATACGCACATTGCAAATCAGGCAATTTGTCTTGTGTTTTTTCCTGAAGACAAATTGCAGAATTAAGAAAAGATACGGATCATCATCAACTACGACATTCACATTAAAAGTTTAGATATAAAAAGCTACAACCTATCCAATACATGGCGACAGATAATATAAAATCCACGACAAAAACAGTGCACTAAGAATTACCATATTTGATGATGAAGTTTGACTTCTAACAATCAATCTATAGATGAAATAAGTTATACACACTTTGCAAATCAGGCAATTTGTCTTGCCTTTTTTTTTCTTGAAGACAAATTGCAGAATTTAGAAAAGATACAGATCATCATCAACTACGACATTCACATTAAAAGTTTAGATATAAAAAGCTACAACCTATCCAATACATGGCGACAGATAAAATAAAATCCACGACAAAAGGAGTGCACTAAGAATTACCACATTTGATGATGAAGTTTGATTTCTAACAATCAAACCGCAGATGAAATAAGTTATACACACATTGCAAATCAGGCAATTTGTCTTGTTTTTTTTCCTGAAGACAAATTGCAGAATTAAGAAAAGATACACATCATCATCAACTACTACATTCACATTAAAAGTTTAGATATAAAAATCTACAACCTATCCAATACATGGCGACAGACTAAATAAAATCCACGACAAAAACAGTGCACTAAGAATTACCATATTTGATGATGAAGTTTGATTTCTAACAATCAAACCGCAGATGAAATAAGTTATACACACATTGCAAATCAGACAATTTGTCTTGTTTTTTTTTCCTGAAGACAAATTGCAGAATTAAGAAAAGATACTGATCATCATCAACTACGACATTAACATTAAAAGTTTAGATATAAAAAGCTACAACCTATCCAATACATGGCGACAGATAAAATAAAATCCACGACAAAAACAGTGTACTAAGAATTACCATATTTGATGATGAAGTTTGGTTTCTACCAATCAAACCGCAGATGAAATAAGTTATACACACATTGCAAATCAGGTAATTTGTCTTGCCTTTTTTTTTTCTTGAAGACAAATTGCAGAATTTAGAAAAGATACAGATCATCATCAACTACGACATTCACATTAAAAGTTTAGATATAAAAAGCTACAACCTATCCAATACATGGCGACAGATAAAATAAAATCCACGACAAAAGGAGTGCACTAAGAATTACCACATTTGATGATGAAGTTTGATTTCTAACAATCAAACCGCAGATGAAATAAGTTATACACACATTGCAAATCAGGCAATTTGTCTTGTTTTTTTTTCCTGGAGACAAATTGCAGAATTAAGAAAAGATACACATCATCATCAACTACTACATTCACATTAAAAGTTTAGATATAAAAATCTACAACCTATCCAATACATGGCGACAGACTAAATAAAATCCACGACAAAAACAGTGCACTAAGAATTACCATATTTGATGATGAAGTTTGATTTCTAACAATCAAACCGCAGATGAAATAAGTTATACACACATTGCAAATCAGGCAATTTGTCTTGTTTTTTTGTCCTGAAGACAAATTGCAGAATTAAGAAAAGATACAGATCATCATCAACTACGACATTCACATTAAAAGTTTAGATATAAAAAGCTACAACCTATCCAATACATGGCGACAGATAAAATAAAATCTACGACAAAAACAGTGTACTAAGAATTACCATATTTGATCATAAAGTTTGATTTCTAACAATCAAACTATAGATGAAATAAGTTATACACGCATTGCAAATCAGGCAATTTGTCTTCTTTTTTTTTGTTTTTTTTTTTTTTAAGACAAATCGCAGAATTAAGAAAAGATACAGATCATCATCAACTACGACATTCACATTAAAAGTTTAGATATAAAAAGCTACAACCCATCCAATACAAGGGGACAGATAAAATAAAATCCACGACAAAAGGAGTGCACTAAGAATTACCATATTTGATGATAAAGTTTGATTTCTAATAATCAACCACAGATGAAGTAAGTTATACAAACATTGCAAATCAGGCAATTTGTCTTGTTTTTTTTTCCTGAAGACAAATTGCAGAATTAAGAAAAGATACAGATCATCATCAACTTCGACATTCACATTAAAAGTTTAGATATAAAAGCTACAACCTATCCAATACATGGCGACAGACAAAATAAAATCCACGACAAAAACAGTGCACTAAGAATTACCATATTTGATGATGAAGTTTGATTTCTAACAATCAAACTGCAGATGAAATAAGTTATACACACATTGCAAATCAGGCAATTTGTCTTGTCTTTTGTTTTGTGTTTTTTTTTTTTAAAGACAAATCGCAGAATTAAGAAAAGATACACATCATCGTCAACTACGACATCCACATTAAAAGTTTAGATATAAAAAGCTACAACCTATCCAATACATGGCGACAGATAAAACAAAATCCACGACAAAAGGAGTGCACTAAGAATTACCATATTTGATGATGAAGTTTGATTTCTAACAATCAAACCGCAGATGAAATAAGTTATACACACATTGCAAATCAGGCAATTTGTCTTGTTTTTTTCCTGAAGACAAATTGCAGAATTAAGAAAAGATACAGATCATCATCAACTACGACATTCACATTAAAAGTTTAGATATAAAAAGCTACAACCTATCCAATACATGGCGACAGATAAAATAAAATCCACAACAAAAACAGTGTACTAAGAATTACCATATTTGATGATGAAGTTTGATTTCTAACAATCAAACCGCAGATGAAATAAGTTATACACACATTGCAAATCAGGCAATTTGTCTTGCCTTTTTTTTTTCTTGAAGACAAATTGCAGAATTTAGAAAAGATACAGATCATCATCAACTACGACATTCACATTAAAAGTTTAGATATAAAAAGCTACAACCTATCCAATACATGGCAACAGATAAAATAAAATCCACGACAAAGGGAGTGCACTAAGAATTACCACATTTGATGATGAAGTTTGATTTCTAACAATCAAACCGCAGATGAAATAAGTTATACACACATTGCAAATCAGGCAATTTGTCTTGTTTTTTTCCTGAAGACAAATTGCAGAATTAAGAAAAGATACACATCATCATCAACTACTACATTCACATTAAAAGTTTAGATATAAAAATCTACAACCTATCCAATACATGGCGACAGACTAAATAAAATCCACGACAAAAACAGTGCACTAAGAATTACCATATTTGATGATGAAGTTTGATTTCTAACAATCAAACCGCAGATGAAATAAGTTATACACACATTGCAAATCAGGCAATTTGTCTTGTTTTTTTTTTAAGACATATCGCAGAATTAAGAAAAGATACAGATCATCATCAACTACGACATTCACATTTAAAGTTTAGATATAAAAAGCTACAACCTATCCAATACATGTCGACAGATAATATAAAATCCACGACAAAAACAGTGCACTAAGAATTACCATATTTGATGATGTAGTTTGACTTCTAACAATCAATCTATAGATGAAATAAATTATACACACTTTGCAAATCAGGCAATTTGTCTTGATTTTTTTTTTGAAGACAAATCGCAGAATTAAGAAAAGATACAGATCATCATCAACTTCGACATTCACATTAAAAGTTTAGATATAAAAGCTACAACCTATCCAATACATGGCGACAGACAAAATAAAATCCACGACAAAAACAGTGCACTAAGAATTGCCATATTTGATGATGAAGTTTGATTTCTAACAATCAAACTGCAGATGAAATAAGTTATACACACATTGCAGATCAGGCAATTTGTCTTGTCTTTTGTTTTGTTTTTTTTTTTAAGACAAATCGCAGAATTAAGAAAAGATACACATCATCGTCAACTACGACATTCACATTAAAAGTTTAGATATAAAAAGCTACAACCTATCCAATACATGGCGACAGATAAAATAAAATCCACGACAAAAGGAGTGCACTAAGAATTACCATATTTGATGATGAAGTTTGATTTGTAACAATCAAACCGCAGATGAAATAAGTTATACACACATTGCAAATCAGCAATTTGTCTTGTTTTTTTTTTTCCTGAAGACAAATTGCAGAATTAAGAAAAGATACAGATCATCATGAACTACGACATTCACATTAAAAGTTTAGATATAAAAAGCTACAACCTATCCAATACATGGCGACAGATAAAATAAAATCCACAACAAAAACAGTGTACTAAGAATTACCATATTTGATGATGAAGTTTGATTTCTAACAATCAAACCGCAGATGAAATAAGTTATACACACATTGCAAATCAGGCAATTTGTCTTGCCTTTTTTTTTTCTTGAAGACAAATTGCAGAATTTAGAAAAGATACAGATCATCATCAACTACGACATTCACATTAAAAGTTTAGATATAAAAAGCTACAACTTATCCAATACATGGCGACAGATAAAATAAAATCCACGACAAAAGGAGTGCACTAAGAATTACCACATTTGATGATGAAGTTTGATTTCTAACAATCAAACCGCAGATGAAATAAGTTATACACACATTGCAAATCAGGCAATTTGTCTTGTTTTTTTCCTGAAGACAAATTGCAGAATTAAGAAAAGATACACATCATCATCAACTACTACATTCACATTAAAAGTTTAGATATAAAAATCTACAACCTATCCAATACATGGCGACAGACTAAATAAAATCCACGACAAAAACAGTGCACTAAGAATTACCATATTTGATGATGAAGTTTGGTTTCTAACAATCAAACCGCAGATGAAATAAGTTATACACACATTGCAAATCAGGCAATTTGTCTTGTTTTTTTTTTTAAGACAAATCGCAGAATTAAGAAAAGATACAGATCATCATCAACTTCGACATTCACATTAAAAGTTTAGATATAAAAGCTACAACCTATCCAATACATGGCGACAGACAAAATAAAATCCACGACAAAAACAGTGCACTAAGAATTACCATATTTGATGATGAAGTTTGATTTCTAACAATCAAACTGCAGATGAAATAAGTTATACACACATTGCAAATCAGGCAATTTGTCTTGTCTTTTGTTTTGTTTTTTTTTTTTAAGACAAATCGCAGAATTAAGAAAAGATACACATCATCGTCAACTACGACATTCACATTAAAAGTTTAGATATAAAAAGCTACAACCTATCCAATACATGGCGACAGTTAAAATAAAATCCACGACAAAAGGAGTGCACTAAGAATTATCATATTTGATGATGAAGTTTGATTTGTAACAATCAAACCGCAGATGAAATAAGTTATACACACATTGCAAATCAGCAATTTGTCTTGTTTTTTTTTTTCCTGAAGACAAATTGCAGAATTAAGAAAAGATACAGATCATCATGAACTACGACATTCACATTAAAAGTTTAGATATAAAAATCTACAACCTATCCAATACATGGCGACAGACTAAATAAAATCCACGACAAAAACAGTGCACTAAGAATTACCATATTTGATGATGAAGTTTGGTTTCTAACAATCAAACCGCAGATGAAATAAGTTATACACACATTGCAAATCAGGCAATTTGTCTTGTTTTTTTTTTAAGACAAATCGCAGAATTAAGAAAAGATACAGATCATCATCAACTACGACATTCACATTTAAAGTTTAGATATAAAAAGCTACAACCTATCCAATACATGTCGACAGATAATATAAAATCCACGGCAAAAACAGTGCACTAAGAATTACCATATTTGATGATGTAGTTTGACTTCTAACAATCAATCTATAGATGAAATAAGTTATACACACTTTGCAAATCAGGCAATTTGTCTTGATTTTTTTTTTTTGAAGACAAATCGCAGAATTAAGAAAGGATACAGATCATTATCAACTACGACATTCACATTAAAAGTTTAGATATAAAAAGCTACAACCCATCCAATACAAGGGGACAGATAAAATAAAATCCACGACAAAAGGAGTGGACTAAGAATTACCATATTTGATGATAAAGTTTGATTTCTAATAATCAAACCGCAGATGAAGTAAGTTATACAAACATTGCAAATCAGGCAATTTGTCTTGTTTTTTTTCCTGAAGACAAATTGCAGAATTAAGAAAAGATACAGATCATCATCAACTTCGACATTCACATTAAAAGTTTAGATATAAAAGCTACAACCTATCCAATACATGGCGACAGACAAAATAAAATCCACGACAAAAACAGTGCACTAAGAATTACCATATTTGATGACGAAGTTTGATTTCTAACAATCAAAATGCAGATGAAATAAGTTATACACACATTGCAAATCAGGCAATTTGTCTTGTCTTTTGTTTTGTTTTTTTTTTAAGACAAATCGCAGAATTAAGAAAAGATACACATCATCGTCAACTACGACATTCACATTAAAAGTTTAGATATAAAAAGCTACAACCTATCCAATACATGGCGACAGATAAAATAAAATCCACGACAAAAGGAGTGCACTAAGAATTACCATATTTGATGATGAAGTTTGATTTCTAACAATCAAACCGCAGATGGAATAAGTTATACACACATTGCAAATCAGCAATTTGTCTTGTTTTTTTTTCCTGAAGACAAATTGCAGAATTAAGAAAAGATACAGATCATCATCAACTACGACATTCACATTAAAAGTTTAGATATAAAAAGCTACAACCTATCCAATACATGGCGACAGATAAAATAAAATCCACGACAAAAACAGTGTACTAAGAATTACCATATTTGATGATGAAGTTTGATTTCTAACAATCAAACCGCAGATGAAATAAGTTATACACACATTGCAAATCAGGTAATTTGTCTTGCCTTTTTTTTTCTTGAAGACAAATTGCAGAATTTAGAAAAGATACAGATCATCATCAACTACGACATTCACATTAAAAGTTTAGATATAAAAAGCTACAACCTATCCAATACATGGCGACAGATAAAATAAAATCCACGACAAAAGGAGTGCACTAAGAATTACCACATTTGATGATGAAGTTTGATTTCTAACAATCAAACCGCAGATGAAATAAGTTATACACACATTGCAAATCAGGCAATTTGTCTTGTTTTTTTTCCTGAAGACAAATTGCAGAATTAAGAAAAGATACACATCATCATCAACTACTACATTCACATTAAAAGTTTAGATATAAAAATCTACAACCTATCCAATACATGGCGACAGACTAAATAAAATCCACGACAAAAACAGTGCACTAAGAATTACCATATTTGATGATGAAGTTTGATTTCTAACAATCAAACCGCAGATGAAATAAGTTATACACACATTGCAAATCAGACAATTTGTCTTGTTTTTTTTTCCTGAAGACAAATTGCAGAATTAAGAAAAGATACAGATCATCATCAACTACGACATTCACATTAAAAGTTTAGATATAAAAAGCTACAGCCTATCCAATACATGGCTACAGATAAAATAAAATCTACGACAAAAACAGTGTACTAAGAATTACCATATTTGATGATGAAGTTTGATTTCTAACAATCAAACCGCAGATGAAATAAGTTATACACACATTGCAAATCAGGTAATTTGTCTTGCCTTTTTTTTTTCTTGAAGACAAATTACAGAATTTAGAAAAGATACAGATCATCATCAACCACGATATTCACATTAAAAGCTTAGATATAAAAAGCTACAACCTATCTAATACATGGCGACAGGTAAAATAAAATCCACGACAGAAACAATGCACTAAAAGTTACCATATTTGATGATGAAGTTTGATTTCTAACAATCAAACCGCAGATGAAATAAGTTATACACACATTGCAAATCAGGCAATTTGTCTTGCCTTTTTTTTCTTGAAGACAAATTGTAGAATTAAGAGAAGATACAGATCATCATCAACTACTATATTCACATTAAAAGGTTAGATATAAAAGGCTACAACCTATCTAATACATAGCGACAGATAAAATAAAATCAAAGACATTGCACTAAAAATTACCATATTTGATGATAAGGTTTGATTTCTAACAATCAAAAGTAGTGTAGCAGGGATACTTCTAGACCATTGGCGGTTCTAGACCATCATGGCTTCAGAGCAATATGTCAAAAAGGGGAAGACTAGACCAACCCAACCTAATGTTAAGAATTCCAGAGATACCTCTAGTACATCGGCGCTTCGAGTAAAATGTCAAAAATGGGAAGACTAGACCAACCCAACCTAATGTTAAAAATTCCAGAGGTACTTCTAGACCATCGGCGGTTCTAGAGCATCATGGCTTTAGAGCAAAATGTCAAAAATGGGAAGTCTAGACCAACCCAACATAATGTTAAAAATGTTAGTACTAGACCACATGAGATACTGGACCTAATATACCAAAAAATTTAAAAATAATTGAAAAGAGCCGCCCCTGTTGCAAGTGCGTACCTGCAAGCAGATTTATAAATAGCGCGTTAACCTTGAGAACCTCTACCCGACCGGCCATCGCTCCGACATGCAAATTTTATTGCAATGCGATTAGTGTTATCAATTACTGCGTAATCCGATGGGCAACTCTAATTTCCTGTCTATTTTTTCTTAAAATAATTGGTACGTAGTTTGCACGTGCATTCTAATTAGAAAATACGTGAGAACGTAGTAATAGCATTCCCCATCTGTTTTAAACGATTTCTTGTACAGCAGCATATTTTTAACAAGATTCACTACAAGTCACTGCTTGTTTGTTTCCAATACTTTCGGTTTTAAAAGTGAAATCATAAAAATCTTGCTACCATTTTAGTAAAATTTTTATCATATACAAGTGGCGGGGTGAAATATATAAAATGAAACCACAACCGGGGATTCATAGTACATCTTGAAATCACTTGGTGTATACTGAAGAATAAATTGTCTATTGAATAAAATCAGTGCAACACCCATCATCATCATCATCATCATCATGGAACGTTCTTGGTACCCGTATGCTGAATTACTTGATACGAGTTGTGATATTCCACCACCAGTCGCACCCATAATTCCACCACAATTTTCGATACATGAGTTGCACGACAAATTGTTAAAAAGCACAATAAACTTACCCAGTGTTCAGGAAAATACATCAACTCAATCAGGTTATTGGGACTCATATGATGAATTACTTTCTGTAGACATGAGTTGTGATATTCTACCAGTTGCACCCATAATTCCACCAAAACATTCAATACAGGAGTTGTACCAACAATTGTTAAAAAGTAAAATAAACTTATCCGGTGTTCAGGAAAATACATCAACTTAATCAGATAAGACGAAGAAAAAGATGAAGAGAATAACTTTACGACATTTAACAATTGGGGAAAGATATCCAGTGTCGAAGACAAGAAGAATGAATTCTACTAGAAATGTAATTTTTTCTCTTCTTGATAAAAAACTAGTGATACCTAGAAATATAGGAGCACCATTTCCGACGAATTGATAAAACATCTCAACAACACTCATTCTCAAATGGAATTAATATACCATGGTGAGAAAGAACAACCAGACATAAATATGAACACAGTAATTATGAACACAATTATTCTAATAAAAGCTTATATATTAAACAGTACTTGTGTTTTATTTTAATTTTAAGGAGAGTGTTTCCACACATAGCAATTAATCTCATCATTTTTTTCTACAACGTATAGTACTTATAACCAAATTAACAATTTATACATACATTCAGTGAATAATTACAATCTTGACAAGTCACAACTTGTTCCCCGTTGCTTGTTTTAAAAATGAAATCAGTACGCTTCAATTCAAACGTTGAGTATTATTATATGGAAGACCCTCATGGTTTATATAAAACAGCAAGAAATGGTTCTATATGGACAACGGAAGCAATAGATAGAATGAGATTTAAAGATCGCATACAAAACCTTGCGCCGTTATTGAATTCAGTGCTCATAAAAATGGTAAATAGAATCAAGGCAAAGAAGGAATTATTGCTAGTGCATTAGATGCAACTAGAGACTAAAATGGTAGGGGGTAATAGACGTGTAGTGGGAAATGCAATATAAATATTAGCTCAAAGTTGGTACTTTCAGTATAATCCTTCCAGCATCTTGTGAACAAGTTCGAAGCAATCATGAGTTGTTTAAATACTCTTAATAATTGTTCCCAAGGTTTCAAGAAAGTTGCAGATCTTGAAGTCAACAAGAAATATAAAATCGTGAAAATGTCATCTATAAACACAAAGTATGGATTAGCAATTTTGGTTAATCTAGAAGACATCGGGGATGTTATTCTGCCAAAAAGATTTTCCGAATTATTTGATAAAATCGATCAGCTAAATGCTGATTTTGAAACAAAAATAATTCACTTGGAAGTTCAACCAGCAATTGGAAAATATGTTCCAATTGAATTTTCAGAGTAGCAGACCTGAGCAAGCACTGTTTAAATGTAAGTATAACTTTATTTTTTCAATAATCTCTATTATTTACAGGAGAGCCTCTCTCAAGCGGAAGATACAGACTCTAAGAAACAGCATTCGACTTCAAATTCGCTTAAACAAGAACATCATCGCTTTAATGAAATTAAATATTTAAATGTTTATTTTAATTACTGATTTAAACAAATAAATGTTTTCTAGTACTTATCTAGTTGTATCATTTTCCGTAGTCCTGGTACAGAACCATCACTACACTCCTTGTTATTAAGCTGTAAGCAAAAGCCATCTCTACATTCAAACCAGTGTAGAAGAGTGGGAATAATGCTATATATCCAACCTGTAAGAGGGTTCTTTGGCTAGTCACTCACTGGTGTTGCTATATTCCAACAACATGTTCGCCGAAGTAACTGATCAAATCGTAGCAAACCTACAGAAAAGCTGTGCTCTAGTGAAAACTCAAGAGGAGTTAAAAAGATTCATTGAACATATTAATAAGAATATCTTAATAATATCTCGTGCAATTAAGAGTGCGCAGTTTCAAAAAGTGCAATGTAAACTTGAAAGTAATCTATCTTTGTTAAAGTGTTTTAAAGAGCAGTTGAAGGAAAAGAAGAACAGAAGAGAAAAACGTGGGAAAGTACGTGGAGTGTGCTGACAAGATGTAGCTTCTTGCTTTTCAAGTCGTATGTGTACAGGTATCATTGCAAACTTAAAGTTTAAAGATCCCAAGCAGTTCTTATAGGTATATGCATTCCGAAGTTTTTCAATTAAAATTAAAAAACATTTGAAGAAATCGTTATTAAAAGTTAAAAAACATTATAGAAATAAAATCATTCAACACTCGAAATTCCATAATCGATCAAACAACAAATTTAAAGAAATTCTATGATGAAAATGTACTGAACAAACATTTATTAAAGCTGTCAGAATTTACTGAAATGGGAAGTGGATGGAGCTTATTAGAAATTTTATATATTAAAGTTAACATAAATTATTATGAACCTTTCAGAGTAGGTTCATATATCAAATTACCATTGGATATACAACGTAAGAAAGCTGTAATAAATATAAAAAAACTCTGATAATTTTTGCATTCTATACTGTTTATCAGCAGCTTTACACCCTGCAAAAGACCATGTAGACAGAGTTTCGTCTTACCCTCATTTTTCTACTGTACTAAAATATGAGGGTGTTAACTTTCCAATTTCAATGCAAGACATTGATAAACTTGAAGTTCAAAATGACATCAATATAAATGTTTATGCATTAGAAAAGAAACGTAATAGTGATGTAGAAAAGCATAATGTTAAGGCGTATCGAATTAGTAATTTTAACACTAAAAAACATATGGATTTATTACTAATTCAAAAAGGAGAGAACAAACATTTCACATTGATAAAAAATATATCTCGTTTAGTTCGAGCTCAAATTACAAGGCATAACCATAAAACTTTCATTTGTAAGAGTTGTTTAAAACACTTCAATACCGAACTGGTGTTCAACAGACATTCAGAGAATTGTGGTAATATAACACCAAAATTGGTAATGCCTAGCGATAATGAGAAATTTATATCATTTAAAAATTACTCAAATAAAGAGAAAGTACCATTTATTATTTATGCAGATTTTGAATGCTTATTGCAGAAAACAGACAATCACATTGAACAACAAAAACATGTTCCTATGAGTGCAGCTTATTACTTGAAATGTAGTTTCAATAATTCACTATCAAAGTATAATTCTTATAGAGGTACTGATTGTGTAAATTGGTTTATTACAAAGTTGTATAATATTGTTAAAACCATCGAACCATACTATTCCACGGTGGTTCCCATGAATAAATTAACAACGGAAGATATACATCGATATTTAACTGCTACAGTATGTCACATTTGTGAACAAAAATTTAATATGTTTGACAAACGTGTTATGGATCATAATCATCTGAGTGGGGAATTTCGCTCTGCTAGTCACCATAGTTGCAATTTAAATTATAAAACAAATCATCAGGTGCCCGTAGTGTTTCACAATTTGAGTGGTTATGATGCCCATTTATTTATTATTGAATTAGCAAGAATCATAGATGGTAGAATATCGCTTCTACCTATCAATAAAGAAAAATATATAGCTTTCTATAAAAATATCACTGGTTCAAAATTAAGTCTAAAATTTATAGACTCATTTCGATTCATGTCAGATAGCTTGGAAAAAATTGGCATTGTATCTTGACAACGAACACAAACACATCACAAGATCCCACTGCAATAGTCTAGAGGAATTTAAATTGTTGACACGGAAAGGTGTCTATCCTTATGACTATATAGATAGTTGGGAAAAATTGAATGAAACTGACCTTCCTCCAAAATCAGCCTTTTACAGTCTGTTACACGAAAAACACATATCACACGAAGATTATCAACATGCACAATTGATCTGGAAATATTTTAATATTAAAGATTTAGGGGAATATTCAGATATGTATTTAAAAACAGATGTATTACTATTAGCTGATATATTTGAAAATTTTCGTGAAAGTTGTATGAAAACTTATGGTCTTGATCCAGCTCATTACGTGTCACTACCCGGTTATTCCTGGGATTGTTTATTAAAGTACACATCAATTAAAATTGAGTTATTAACTGATTATGAAATGATGACATTTATTGAGAATGGCATTAGAGGTGGAGTATCACAGGTCTGTAATAGATATGCGAAAGCAAATAATAAATACTTAATGGATTATGATCCCTCAAAACCAGATTCTTATTTAATATACTCTGACATAAATAATCTACACGGTGCAGCAATGTCCGCATATCCATGGATTAAAAACAAAGGTTTGTTCCTTTTATGAACGTAAATGCGTCGCCTGCGCATGTGTCATTTAGGCAACCAACATTGCATGTGTCATTGAATTTGAAAGCAGTTATATGGTAGCTACTAGCAACACAGCACAACATAGGAAGACATGTATGCATTTTTAAGTACATATGTATTATGTAATGGAATAAAATAAATTTCATTGTGCACATTTACTATAGAAATAAAAAAGCAAAACATTAACAATTTAATCTTTATTAATCAGTGTTCTTTTAAATTAGGTAGAAAAGCAAAATTGAAAAATTATTCCTTTCCGACCTGTACCATACCAGGAAAATATTGTAACCGAACAAATCGGGAACAGGAACAAACAAAGCGGGAACAAATACAATGAAATCTAAAATTCACAAATGTGATATATTCTTTAGACTTACTAAGATGAAAAATGATTCCCTCAGGAACGCAAAATACACTACAGTCACGAAACATCATTCAAAATTACATAAACTGTAAATTGTCAAACGCACTTAAATACCGTTTGAAAATAGGCTAAGTTATATAGAAATAATAGGTTGTTTATATCTGTCAGAAATTATTTGAAATATCCCAGAGCGCCACCTATCAGTACAAAAATTGACTATTTGGCATGTACATTCAGTAGCCTATACCGCAGGCGTGACGCTGGCATGACGCTCATCCCTACTCCACATGCGTAATGCTATACCTGTCTGATTCTTCCATGCGCATATCTGCCTTATGGTAATTTTAAATGGGTGGATCCTGTAGAAGTTGATTTAAATCATATTTTAACCTTAAATCAAAATTCAGATGTTGGATTCATACTAGAGGTCGATCTAGAGTATCCTGAAAATCTTTTCGAACATCATAAAGACTTTCCATTATGTCCAGAGAAATTGATAACTCCAACTGCTAAGAATGAAAAGCTAGTTACAACCTTTTATCCAAAATTAAATTATGTTGTGCATTACAGAAATTTACAATTATATGTAAACTAGGGTATTACTGTAAAGAATGTACATAGAATTTTACAATTTTCTCAGACTGCATGGATGAAACCTTATATAGATCTGAATACCAAATTTAGAGCAAATGCAAAGAATAATTTTGAAAAAAACCTATTCAAGCTCGCCGTGAACAGTATCTACGGTAAGACAATGCAAAACGTTAGAAAATACAAAGAAGTTAAATTAGTTTCTCAGTGGGATGGTCGTTATGGAGCAAAAGCTCTAATTGCTAATCCCCGATTTCATAGCTCGACAATATTCGACCACGAGCATGGAATAGTTATTATTGAAATGGATAAAGAAAAGGTAACATTTGATAAACCCATTTATGTAGGGTTTTGTGTGCTGGACATATCAAAAACTTTTGTATATGATTTTCACTATAATTACATTAAAAAAGAACTTGGATCGAAAGCCAAATTATTATACACTGACACAGACTCGTTAATATACGATTTACAAGTTGATGTATATGAAATGATGAAACGTGATATTCATCGATATGACACATCTGACTATTCAGAGGATAACATATATAAAATACCTAGAGTTAACAAAAAACAAGTAGGAATCATGAAAAACGAATTAAACGGTTTAGTGCTCGTAGAATTCATTGGGTTGAAAAGTAAGCTTTATAGCTATCGAACACCTGAACAAGAAAAGAAAACATGCAAGGGTGTTACCAAAACTGCACTTAGATCGATAACATTCAATGACTACCTACAATGCTTAAATAATAGGGATACATTTACAACACGACAAAGATTGTTTAGATCAAAAAAAAAAAAACACGCAATTTCCACTGTAGAAATTTATAAATCGAGTCTGACACCTTACGATGACAAACGAAATGTAAATTACTTTACAAACGAATCGGTTCCCTGAGGATATAGAGTGGTGGGAACTAGTTTGTGAGCGTAAGGAACCTTTAGTCATCATTTCACTATTCGTTGGTGAGGATGTGTGACTATTTCGAAGTGCAGTGTGATGTTTTTCGAAGTCTGAAAGGTACATACACATCATATTTAAAGAAATTCATATCTGAAAATAATGCACAGGCTGTAGAATATTTGCTGAACAAGATTTTGATACCTGAAGAACTGCTAAGCTATAGATATTTATATAATGCATTCGATGAAATTCTCAACCTTCTTGTAGAATCAAAACGACAATTTGATGAAATCGTTGAAAGTGCATTACATTTAATTGGTAAAAAAGAGTGCTCGGATGAAATGGATTTTGATTGCATAACTTTAATATCTAAGAGATTGATTGTAAGTATTCAGATAAAAATTACAAAACGTTTATTCTTTTAAATCTGTTAAGCAATCAAGGAACTAAGAAACCGTATTCCGTTAGCAACATTGTTTGCAATTATAAAAATTTGCGATACTATTACGATAAAATTATTTGTGATGGTTTGTATTACGCCAACAATGATTTTATTTTAAAATTATTAAACATTGTTGAAAATAATTAGAATATCAGCTGGAAATTTCGATTTGAGCCAATGTCGCGTCAAAGTCATAAACAAATAATGCGTTGGATTCTAGATAATTTACAGAAAGGTGACAAAGGACAGCGCCTCGGATGGGAGACCGGACCAGATTCGGGAGTGTGGCCCTCTACAAACTTACAGGATTATTTGAATACATTAAATATAATTGATAAATATACATATTTGAATTTGTAATTTTATATACTTACCTTAATAAACTCATTTAAAAAAATCTTGCTGGCTTTTATTTATTTTTTGTTTACTATTTCAGCAAATTCTTGATAGGTAAGTAACGTGACGGAAACATAGAGGTAAGTTTAAGATTATTTATTTAAAAAAAATACATAAAAAGATACATTTTAATTAAAAATAATTTTCATTCCAATGATTGAGATTTTCGTCACTGTCCTCATCTTGCTGTTTTTGTTGTTGTTGTTGAAGTCGAACTTTTCGAAGCTGCACCCAATAAATTTTCATTAATATTCATTCTATTTAACCATTCCGCTTGTAGAGATAATATAGAATTTAAAGGATCACTGGTGTTGGTAAAACACTCGGCCAACTTTAAGAGATCATCTACACTGAGAGATACAAGAGCACCATATGAAGTCATGTAGTACAGCCACATCTTGAATACAACTAGTTAAATAAATTAGTATGAGTGGTTTTATATGAAAGAACCAACCAATCACGAATAAGATGTGCATTTTGATATGCGCACGATAAATTATTATTTATATGCTTACCACAATGATACTTATTTTCCTTTTTTAATGAGAGCAACGACGAGTAACCGATGTCTTCAACGTTCATTATAGAAAAATCAGGTAATATCTTTTCTAACCATCGCTTCTTTTGCAGTCCCTTGACAATTATTTGAGATTTTTTATCAATTCCAGATTGTAGCAATAGAGATGACAAGTTGGTATATTCCTCTTCGTCATTTTTGTTTTTTTCCCATATTAGACCGTGTACATGGAAAGTTAAATAGTTCGCTTGGCGTTGTAATGATTTCTCTAAGTGTTCAAACTTTATACAGAATTTAAAAAAAAATATGTATGTCTGAAGAACAAGATTCAACAGACAACAATGTTAATTCTTTGCAAATAAAATCACTGTCTTTGTATTGAAAACCTTGCACATCTACTATAAATGACATAATGATAGTTAATATTAAACTGAACGTAATATATAGTATTGTTAGAGAGACCGCACGTTTCCAGTGAGGGGAGTGTACTTTAAAAGACGATCATGCAGAATGAGACAGTACAGAGAAGTGTTGTCCGGAATGTCTTCACTTGTCTCAAATTCTAACCGAATGTCAACTGTACCAGTATTTAAAATTTCACTTCGTCTGGAGCAATCAATCACTATTATTGTGTGTTCTTTAATGAACTGTTCTAGCGATAGTAAAGGTTCGTTCGCCTTACCATAGTATGAAGCTTGAAATTTAGAGTACATCTCATATAGGAGAATACACTGTTTCTGTTTAAAATTAGACTTTACCGATTCATAGGGATATCGCTCACTGTTGAGAAATAGTCTAACATCAGTTAAATTACAGTGATCAAACAAACTCATGTTTTTCTGTAGATTATTTTTTCTATCAGTCTGAAAACCTACTAATACATACCGAGGTTTTTCCAGCTGAGTGCTTGACTTTACAGACCAAGTATGTTGCCATGTTTTTGGTAGAACAGGATATTCGTATAAGTCCCAACTGCGAAACGCAAGATCCAATTCAGATCCGCTCGATATATGATGTAATAGATTCAATCGTTCCGAGTCGGCCACCTTAATGTGTGGCCTCGCCAAGCAACTTTGCTCAAGGTTATTTTCAATTTCTCAGCGGACTCATTGGTATACATAGCATTGCTATCAGTGTTGCTTCTAATAAGAACCAGTTCTTGGTGAACTTTCAACAGAACTTTTTTATAATCTTCGGCAAAACCCAACAAGTATTTTAACGGTATGCAAACATTAAAAAAACCTGAATTTTCATCTGTTTGCTTGTAAACGTTAAAAGCAAAACCACCCATCCCAGCAACGTTCATTTCGTTTGGATTAAAAGATATAAGAGCTTTTAGTGTACTTGTAATACCAGGATTTCTAACACGATCAACAACTTTTCCACCAATTTCATATCGAATCTCTTCGAATAGGTGTGCAAATCCATTATTGATAAATTCGGCAGTCTTTGTTGCAGTACCATCTTCTTTCAAAATTTTCCCTTCCAAATAAATACTGGAAAGATGTATTAAGCTAATTAAATCTGCATTTTGAATCGGTATTCTAATGAGATCGTTTGCGGAAAAAACATTAGAAGAGTAGGGCAAGTGGGCAGAATTATCAAACTCGGGTAACTCAGTAATGTTTAAGGCTAGGTTATCGGGTACAACATTTCGCGTGCATTCTCTACCGTCAAGCAATAGTATTTTTATTCATAGTTAGCAACAATTTGTGATGATTGTAGACCGAAAATCCGATTGATTCTTAAAGATAAAGGAATCAATGAAGTCTAGTATACTATTTTTGAGTACCAAAAAAAATGCGTCTACCGTAATAAATGAAGCCATGAAAACGGTGTATTGCAAGAACCACAAACTGCTTGTCAAATATGAATGTCAGACAAAAACAGCGGATATAGCATGTATACCAGCCTTTATTATGCTGTTGTGGATACCCTTACTAAAATAATTGCATATCTATAGTTTAGATTTTCCGTTAATTACGAATTAAATCTGTTGACAAAAATCTAGTAATATTCTGTGGACTTTTATATGTTTGTCGAAGCAGTTGCAATATCGATGTTCATCGATTTTCACAAAGGTGGCGCTGTCATAAGTTTGTTGTAATGGGCATGCATTTAGGCAACCACACCTACATATATACACGTGTCGACAAGGAAAGAGAAGGACGACCTCCGCTGGGACAACAGTGTTGCGCATTGTCAGACCCACTGGAGCCAAACGATAGAAAAGCATTGATACGGTTTTTGCCTTGTTTATGGGGTATTGTTTGGGTGATACCAGTGGCGGACTAAGGCTAAAGCGGGCCCTAGGCATCATTGTAATTCCGGGCCTATTTTTCAGTCATGACAGATACTATGCGTTAAACAAACATAAACATAATTTATTAAACCAAACAAACATAAACATAATTAAACAAACAATAATACTTAAACAAATATATCCAGATTGTTTAGTTATACTGCCTTTTTCTCACTTTTAATTCTGCAAACTCGTCAATTAGTTTGTCATAATTAATGGAGTTATTTAATACCTCTTTTTCTATATAAACTATGATAAACTATTTAATTTTTGTTGGTCTAATGTAGATATTAAAAAATATTTTATTCTGGCTATTATTGAGAGTGATCTTTCACCGCTTGCATTGCTGATTGGAAGGGTTAAATAAATGCTCAGAATTATGTTTAAATTAGGGAATGTTGCAATAATAATATTTTCCTGAATAAATGACTACATGGATACAGGCGAAATAATATTTTCGTTACTTATAAAAGTCTTAAATTGTAATACTTCATTTTTCAGTTCTGCTAGGTTTAAATCTTGTTCGTAACATTTTAATTCCTGTATTGAATAGTCACTAACATCACTATCATGAAAAATTGTTGGAATTTATTGTTAATAGTTTTATATCCATCAGATCTTGTTTTAATGTTGCTAATTAAAGAATCGCATACAACAACAAAAATATTAACTTTGCCATTGCATTATTTTATGTTCTAGAATTTCATGATGAAATAGTTTTCGTATTTTCTGCCGTTTTTTATCATTAGTATATGCAGTATCTTTAAGTTTTTCTGCTTCATTTTCTAAATTGTCAAAATCATCTGTAACAGTTCAATCTATCAATGAATCATATATTAAAACTGCTGTATTTAGGGATTTGTCTTTTTGTTGAAGAGTCTTGTTTGAATATCACGTTTCGGGCCCATAAAATTACGGGCCGTAGGTACGTGCCTAGGTTGCCTAGTCCTTAGTCCACCCCTGGGTGATACGAACGCATTTATAAAATGTGTCGAAATACAAATAAAATTGCGCAAAATTCCACACCCTGGAATGTTCAGTTATGCTAACATCCTTTGTTTAAATGATCATAATGTGGACCTATTTTTTTAAATTTTATCACAGCTTGTATTACTGTTTCAATGTTTGATTTACGTTCATTCGTTGTTTTGTTATATACAAGATATAAACCATAAAAATACACAAAAAATTTAGTACAAATAAGTATACCAAAACGAATATATACAATACTATTTATGACCTCGAATGCGAAAAGGGACCAATCGTGCGAAAATAACGTGCGCCATAACGGTACTTATCGGAAGATACCTTACGTGCAAAAATAGCGTCCAAGACAACGTCACGATAGGTCCCTTTTCGCATCCGAGGTCACATATAGATATGAACAATACAAAAATACAGGCACATAATAAAACAGTAAAACAATAACGACCTTTGCTTTACTTTTTGCGTATGTAGTATGTACGTACATGTACTATGTAGATATTTATTTGTTGGTAAATAATATATGTACCTATGTACATATGTATTTTTTTATTTTCATCTACTAATCATGAAAAAAATCAGTCGAAAAGAATTTTAATTTATTAAAATTAAAAGCGAATTCATTCATTCTCCGCCCGCCTGCTATTTACCTACGTCTCTACACCGCCAGCGCCGCGCCATAGAGACATCGTAGAGACCAGAGACGTAACAAAATAGCCAAATAGCAGCCGGCGCCGACGATTTACAAATAACGTGTTAGTACCAACTTTTGCCGCGCGAGAATTAAAGAGGTCGCTACAAACGGCCGAACGTAGACTTTTTTACGGTGTATAGGCATTGCCATTCATTATAAGTTTTTATTCACTGGTAAAATATGGGGAAAATGATACCACTAGCGCCATCTATTAACCTTCGTTAAAATCTCTACTGAAAGCCTGCCCTTAAAATATCCATTGTTAATCAAACGAAAACCTAATGCCTCTAAGAATTGTCTGTTTCTAGGTGTTAACAGACTTCGATGGTACATACTAGGCAAACATTTAGCAGCTATTTTTACGGAAAACCGAAATACAATAGAATGTGACGAGGGGTGTTTGTTGGATATTTTCACGGATTCTCGCACCGTAAGATCTGATGTAGAAGCTGAAGAAATTTGCTTAACGCAGAAATTGTTGTTCAACTTATCAAAAAACGGCGAGCCGCTGGAAGAAAAGGAACATGTAGAACACGAAATGATGCCAATTTCTTTCGTAGAACCACCTTATTTGGAGGAAGAAGTCATCGACGAAGAAACAATGCAGCTAATGCAAAATTTTGAGGTGAAAGAAAGAGTCAGTCAGGAATCACTCAAATATATAGCAGGCTTTGTAGCATTCAAGTTCAAGAATAAGTACTCACTGGGAAAAAACACAGCAAGTATGGATATGAGTAAGGCTCCTGATTGGATACATGCTATTTCTAGAGGTTCTCTTTTACATCCAAATGATGAATTGTGGGAAGTTGCTTTAAAACTCGAGTCCGAGTTTTATAAAATGCATCGTAACTCTTTGTCTAAAGAGGAGAAAATTTTCCAGAAATTGGCCGATAAAACAATGTCACAAATAAAAACCACATCTGTACCTTACGAAGTTGTGCTGTACTTTGCCAGAACTCGAACATATATTAGACTGCGGGAGTTAAACAGAAAAATCAGTTTCAACAATGCTCAAAGGAAACTAGACAATAAATTATCTAAATTTACAAACTTTAGGAAGTAGTATTTTTTGTTTAACTTATTTTTTTCTATTGATTTTGTGTTGTCCAATAAAATATTTAGAAAAATCTTAGCATTTTTATTATTATTTTTCTAGTTTTTAGTGGAACTATTAATATACACTCAGATGCAAAAAAACGGGTCATTTTTTTCGTGTATACGTACATTGTTTTCGCTTTGTTCATTACATAAACTGATAAAGTACCATATGTTGTGTTTTTCTTCATTCTGATGGTTGTCTCTTTGATTGTCAAACACTAAAATTCTTATTGACAGTACTAAAACAAAAAAAATTAACTGTTTTTTTTACAAAAATTACCCAATGACCCGTTTTTTTCTGCATCTGAGTGTATTTATAACACAACGTTTTTTTAATGTTTTGAAATACCTGATAAAGAAGTGAATTAAAAAAAAACTTTCAAAATAATAACGGAAAAACTATGATTATTTTAAGGCTTATGTACTATGTACAAATCTAAAGTACAATGTACAATCAGTTTTAACAAAAAAATCAATCGCCATAATTTTAATTTCGGTAAAATTCGAAGGCGCGCCGCGAAATTGCATTGGAACGATTGAGCGAGTTCCTAGTGTTTCCTCGACAGTGACGTCACGGCGGCGAGGGAGACAACGCTCTCATGCGCAATAGCATACCGTATTTTATATGCCTTGAGAGATAGTTTAATCCAATGGGCAAACTTGGCACAGTGTTCGTGCGCTCCTCTGTTTCGCATTGCGCATGGTGGCAGAATTTTGTACTAATTTTTCGCCCCTGTCTCTCTCTGAAGCTATCGCCAGCTTTGTCTCATTAATACGATTAATGCTCTCGTACCGTACGCATCAGTTCGTATGTTGCGCACATTACATTTTAGGTTATGGTACCTATATTCAACACTTTCAAATATGTTTCAAATGCGAGAGCAAATGCGTGGTCGGAAATTACTCCAATTAGACCTCCACCATTTCCAGTGATTATGTATTGCGGCATAATCAGGTAAAATGACAATTTTTACATAGACTTCAACTAATTCCAGCAGTATAGTATTATAGCAGTACACAACTTAACACTTAGAGCTTCGACCAAAAACCAAAGCGATGCCCGAATTAGGTTTTGTATATTGTTTTCCATGCAATCGTCTTAAAATGGAGTCATCTGACATTGTCATCATTGTTAATGTGAATAAAAGTTGTGAGAGTACCGATGCAAAGGCCTCATTATCGTAGAGCTTCTTGTAAACATGGCATCATATTGATGCCACACAGAGCTGAAAGTGTTAATCTTGTGTTGTGTTATCTTTAGTTGTAAATTATCCTTATGCTCTTATAAACCTACATTCTTTTAGATAATCGAAGCAGAAGAATTTGATACCAAACCCATCAAGGATGATCAATTTTCCTTTCATATTCATCAACAAACTAGTATTAAGGTTGTATAAGGTAAATTTTAAATGTGATAAACTGTTTATTTTAATGTTGTAATGTGGTAAATTATGTACCCAAAAAATGTCCAAACCAGGTATTTTATTATATTCTTGTGTCGCAGTGAACTGCAAAAATCAATATTTTCGAGCAGTAACAGATATAAATTATAGCAATAAAAAGTTATGATATATTTTTATTTAGATTAGTTACCTTATTGTAGATGTTAATGTTATATATGTATAACTATTACTTTTTTACTTTGTGTTATATTTACTTCAAATATTTTCTTATATTTGTAAGTAGTGATATATTCTTATTTAGATTATTCATAATAAAGTTTTGGTTTGTAAAACAGGTTTCTTTTGTTTCACATTAAAAGTGAGTAGATTAACAATTGTTCCATTATTACGTTTGTTCCAGCAGTGACAAATTCCAATTGCATATTGTGTTCTTGTGATGGATCCAGTATATTGCTCTTCATATGTCTATTGATAGTAATATATCTAGTTCAACGCAAAAATGCAATTGAAAGTTGCAGTTTGTCACTGATGGAACAAACTGTGAATACAAAAATTTCATTTAATGCACTCTAAAAATAATTCGAAAGTGCCGCCTTCACACGGTAGGCAACATAGAAATCTGTTTCTTACCTAGTTAGCATATGTAGCCGACAGTGGCGCTAGTGTCTACTCGATGTTCGCTTTATACATGCGTACAACCACTCTCTTTATTATTAGTTTCTCTATGGGTGTGAACTAGACAATTTCTGTTCTGATTGCCCAGAAAAAGGCACGGTACACATACACCGGTATGCCAGTATTGGTGCTGAATTTCGTTCGCCACGCGCATGTCGTCACATTCGAGGTGGAATCGTGAGTTGACTAGACACTTTACGTGTTATTGTCATCAGCGGAGAGCATGTGTATGTGTATCGTGAGTCTTTGAGTGTATTAAGACATCTAAATTATTATTGGTTATTGTGTTTTTGGGATAGTATGTGGGTGAGTGATAAATTATAGTTTACAATGCCGAATTGTGCCGTAGCTCTGTAAAAACTGCAATCAAAGTACACAGGGTGCTGGTATAAAATACTTTAGTTTTCCAAAGAAAGAAGATGTGAAAAAACAGTGGATAATTGCTTGCCGGAGAGAAGATAAAATAAATTTGAAAAATGGTAAGTATGAAATTAATTCTGAAGTCATATTGAAGGAACACACTATAAAAACTGTAGTAAGTAGGAATATAGTACTATTTTTTCTCAAAATCTAGTTTTTGGAAAAAAAATCGCATTTAACACCATAAAAAGAATGTGTATTTTGTGATTACCTATATGATGGTTACACATTATAGTAAATGTAGATGTACCTAACTTTTTTTTCAGCAACCATTTGCTCAATACATTTCGAAGAGAAGTATTTTGAAATTCCTTTGAAGCACAAGCTTTTGAATTACTCCCCAAAGAATGCTCGTCATTTAAAGGCTGATGCAGTGCCTACTTTAAATCTGTATGGAAGTTTATCAGACACTGCTCAAAAGCGAACAGATGACCAGCGATCACTGAGGATTGCAAAAAGGAGACGCAGAGAAGAGGTGGAAGAATCTTGATGTCATCAGCTAGTACTTCAAGTTGTACCACTGAAACAATTACTGAGGAGTCAGAGCTTCCAAAAAGTGACGAACAACAATTAATTCCAACACTACCAAATACTGAGTAAGTGAAATGCAATATTGCCAAATAATGATCTTACTGAGTGGAATGAATGTTTCCAGAGTCTCCATGGTCATCAGATTTAAGCAGTATATTGGAATAAAAGTCTGATGAATTTGTTTTATGGTTTTATTGCATACTAGTTTCGGACTACGTCCGTCTTCAGTGCAGTATCTGAAATTTTCTTATATGTAATTGTTCAATCTGTTTAATAATGCAGGAAATCTCAAATTCGCCATAGAACGAGAAAGTAATAGTAGTCTCAATTTCCTAGACATGACAATAACTAGAACAAGGGATAAACTTGCATCCAAATTTTGAGAAAGCCGATAACAACAAACGTCATATTACCTAAATCTAGCTATGCACCACGAAATTATAAGAATGCAGCATTCTTTTTCTACTTCAATCGTTTAATTAAAACACCGATGAACGATATTAATTTTAAGCTAGAGATTGACACCATATCCAGACTAGCCATAGATAACGATACAACGCTAAAGACCTGCAAATCATATACAACACCTTGCACAAAAGAAATATCATCAATTCAATATACCCACATCGAAAGAAAAAACCTAATTACATCTCTCTCAACTACCATCATGACCTAGCTAATCTTTTGCAAACCACACTCACAAAATATGATTTTACAGTGGCATACAGAAACGACCTCAAGTTAGGCAACCTCTTGGTCAACAACAAACCAAAAATAGACAATAGCGAAAAACGCGGTGTTTACATTATTTCTTGCGGGGATTGTGACCATTTTTATATAGGACAAACGGGACGCAATATTAAAATAAGATTAAAGGAGCACACAAGAAATAAAAATACATCCGCCCTAGGACGACACCTGGCGGAGACCGGTCACACTACCTCAATAGAAAACACGAAACTACTCCACAACATGGGCAAGGGTAACAAACTAAATCTATACGAAGAAATGCAGATATATAAAAATAAAATCAAATATCCACAGAACATCTTAAACGATATCACTGATTTTCGAAATGACAGAATCTTCATTAAATTTATAAAGATTGAAACATAAACATAGGCATGCCATCTATCCTACAATATCTCAATTACATGTTTTCCTCACTCCACTCCTGCCCACCACCACCTCAGTCCAAACCTTACCACTCACCAGTCTACCGCCATAACACAGAAAAATAAGACGCAAATATCGATGTAACAACTATCGAGAAAAAATAAAAGAGTAGGTACAACGAAACACATACAGAAACACCTAATCCGAGTGACAGTAGAGTGGAGAAAGAAAAGACAGAGAGTCAGAACGAGACTACGACGACAGAAGAGAGGAACAAAAAGAAAAAACGGATCAAGAACGGGAGCCATATTTTACAGATTGACGGTATACCATCTAAATAACAAAATGTCTAGTAACACAATTACATATAAGAAAATTTCAGATACTGCACTGAAGACGGACGTAGTCCGAAACTAGTATGCAATAAAACCATAAAACAAATTCATCAGACTTTTATTCCAATATAATGATCTTACTGTTTTGAATGTTTTGCATTTTGATAACAGTATTTTTTAATGATTTGTTCAGTCAGAATTGAAAACAATTGTTATAGTTGTTATGTTGTATGGAGTTTTAACCAATGTAGACTTAATTATTTCCAGGACAGATCAGGCTGAGCTACTTGAGCTCAGACAAAAAGTAAAGATATTGAAATCACAGAACAAACATCTTTTGAAGCAAATCGAAGAAGCTAAATATTTCACTTCCCAAAAATATAACACTCTTTTGGCAAGAGTGTTTACTCCGGGACAACTAAAAAAGTTGTTAAACCCAAAGGAACATATGAGGGTTCGTTGGTCAACAGAAGGTATTGCTTCAGCCATTTCACTGCGTAGTGTAAGCCCGAAAGCTTACAGGTATTTGAGGGCAAATAATTATCCATTGCCAGCTATGTGAACCCTCATGTGAACGAGGGGATTTTAAAAAGTGTTTTAACACTAATGAAGAAGAAGTGCTCTGATTTCAGTATTCTTGATCGGCTATGTGTTTTGACATTCGATGAAGTTTATGTTTCGAACAAAATGAATATAGAGAAAAGACAAGAGCAGGCTATTGGACCACACAAAGCTTGTCAGGCAGTTATGGTGCGCGCATTGATTTCAAATTGGAAACAACCAATTTATTATAAATTTGATCAGCCAATGTCAAAGGAAATTCTTGAGGACATTATTTCTGAACTTTTTGCAGCAAATTTCATTGTGGTTGCTATTGCAAGTGATATGGGTTCTGGAAATGTTTCATTATGGAATAAACTGGATGTCGGACACGATAACAGTTGCTATTTTCTCCATCCATGTGACGCTGCTTTGAAGATTTTTGTTTTTGCAGACGTGCCCCATCTAGTAAAACTCGTTAGAAATCACTTAATAGACCAAGGATTTATTATTAATGATAAAATAATAAACATTGACTACATTGAAACGCTCGTTAATATATCTACTTCAGAATTAACCTATGCCCATAAATTGACCCAACAACATATCAATGTAAAATGATCCATGCGACAACGGGTACGTCCAGTAGTACAACTTTTATCAAACTCAGTGGCAAAAGCCATAAAATATTGTGGAGAGAGTGGTCTCATGCCCAATAATAGCTTTTGGAAAGAAGCCTCTGATATGGTCCAACTGTTCAACGACTGGTTTGATTTGCTCAACTCACGTTCGAAATTTGCTCAGAACTGCCCAGAAAGGAATGCTTTCGGTACAGATATTGACAATCAAAGAAACCTACTGAATCAAAGGATGGTATTCGTCAAGTCTATGAAAGTAGGCACTCACAGGGGAATGATTCCCTTGCAAAAAGGGATTTTACTCACAAATAGATCTCTTTCGGAAATGTACGATTATTTAAAGGAAAAATATGATTTGGAGTATATATTAACTGCCAGACTAAACCAAGATGATCTTGAGAACTTCTTCGCTTATATTCGAGGAATGGGTGCAAGTAACGATCACCCTTCTCCTCTGGACTTTACGTATAGACTTCGATGGTACATACTAGGCAAACATTCAGCAGCAATTTTTACGGAAAACCGAAATACAATAGAATGTGACGAGGGGTGTTTGTTGGATATTTTCACGGATTCTCGCACCGTAAGATCGTATGTAGAGGCTGAAGAAGTTTGCTTAACGCAGAAAATGTTGTTCAACTTATCAAAAAACGGCGAGCCGCTGGAAGAAAAGGAACATGTGGAACACGAAATGATGCCAATTTCTTTCGTAGAACCACCTTATCTGGAGGAAGAAGTCATCGTCGAAGAAACAATGCAGCTAATGCAAAATTTTGAGGTGAAAGAAAGAGTGAGTCAGGAATCACTCAAATATATAGCAGGCTTTGTAGCATTCAAGTTCAAGAATAAGTACTCACTGGGAAAAAACACAGCAAGTATGGATATGAGTAAGGCTCCTGATTGGATACATGCTATTTCTAGAGGTTCTCTTTTACACCCAAATGATGAATTGTGGGAAGTTGCTTTAAAACTCGAGTCCGAGTTTTATAAAATGCATCGTAACTCTTTGTCTAAAGAGGAGAAAATTTTCCAGAAATTGGCCGATAAAACAATGTCACAAATAAAAACCACATATATTAGACTGCGAGAGTTAAACAGAAAAATCAGTTTCAACAATGCTCAAAGGAAACTAGACAATAAATTATCTAAATTTACAAACTTTAGGAAGTAGTATTTTTTGTTTAACTTATTTTTTTCTATTGATTTTGTGTTGTCCAATAAAATATTTGGAAAAATCTTAGCATTTTTATTATTATTTTTCTATTTTTAGTGGAACTAATAATATATTTATAACACAACGTTTTTTTTTTTAATGTTTTGAAACACCTGATGAAGAAGTGAATTAAAAAAAAAACTTTCAAAATAATAACGAAAAAACTATGATTATTTTAAGGCTTATATGCCCGTGCATGTAATTTGAAAAACACATTTTATTGACTTAAGTACAATGTACAAATCTAAAGTACAATGTACAATCAGTTTTAACAAAAAAATCAATTGCCATAATTTTAATTTCGGTAAAATTCGAAGGCACGCCGCGAAATTGCATTGGAACGAGTGAGCGAGTTCCTAGTGTTTCCTCGACAGTGACGTCACGGCGGCGAGGGAGACAACGCTCTCATGCGCAATAGCATACCCTAATTTATATGCCTTGGAAAAAGGGGGAAAAGTTTGCGGACTGGTGGGGAAAGGGGTTCGGTGTGCTAGAAGCAGGTATACGAGTGAACATATTTTATACATATCTCTGATGTATACGTTCCAGTGGCGACTCGCGATAGATTTAATTGGGTGGGCAAATTATCAATGCAGTTTTAAGGACTTATTTAATGAAGTGTTACTCTATGTTATTAACTAAACACTACAAATTTGAACCGACATATTTTTAAGAAATAGTTAATGGCAAGAACCATCGAAAAGGTCGTAACGAGTAAACACTATAACCCTTTTTGCGCGAATTTGTTGCATGCGCTATTGCCTATTAGAATACGTCTATGCTATGGTATGGGGTTATCTGCCTAGGCCTATGACGTCACATGCATTTTTCGCTACCCCCACTCCTCCGGCTTGTTGGACAGTTTACGCGCTTGCAATAGAAAACCGTCACCGCTGGTGACTCGAATCTTTGCCACCCCGACCTGGTAATTTCGGTTGCATACACTACCGTTATTTATCAATAGGGTATTCCGGTCATGTCAAAATTTGAGCAGATATTCGGTTTAAACTACCGTACAAGTTACCAGGAATCATACCGTAAAGCTGTAAGCTTTTTGGTTTAGGTTTTCTATGAGATAATTGCAATTAAAAGTGTATTTTATTTGAATTCACCGATCACCCTCGGTAACACACGAAGATTACCGATCACCAGTAGCGCTGGCAACAGGAGAACAGCTGACCGGTCGTGCCATTAGAAACACTTGTCAACCAAGGTGTGTGAGTGAACATAACATAAGAAAACTTACAACGTTGCCAAGCCGCCCGTTTTAAGCGATCTTTGTGACGTCACAAAGATCAACTCTAATTCAAACTTCAAATGACGATTTCTCTTAATTTAAAGCGATGTTTGAGATTTTATGTGTAATGTAGCAATCAGTAGCATTCCTACTTTGTGAAAAACAACAATTTGAAAAATACCGGAATACCCTATTCTACGGCCAGTAGCATAGCAGCATTGGATTTTATTATGTATTCTATATAATAATGCAGGCATATAGGCAGTGGTTGTAAGGAATTTATATTAGGGAAATACTTAACAACAACAAATACTGTATTAATAACGCCGGGGAGAAGTTAGCAATAAAAGTTAGCAAAAAAATTTTTTTTTCAACCGATTTGAATGAACTAGACCTCTTTAGAAAGCGCATGACGCACTGAATGTATGGTAGTTATGGCAACTGGTTCAAATCATAATTACTACCTAAAAAATGAAAGAGAAGGTCATTATTTTTTACAAATATCCCTATCTTACAAATCTCATATCTCCGTTAGCACTTGACAAATTTTCGAGTAAGTAGCAGCAATAGAAAGCACAAATCTTCCATTAATTGCCATAGTTATCGCAACTGCAAATTATTACATTTAATGGAAAAATATTAATAATTATTGTCGGTTTTTTACGGTCGACGGTTCCGATATGTTATTTAGTAGCGTTAATTAGGATAGTATGAAGTTGCCATAAATCTTATAGGTTAGCAATAAACTTGTTCTCTCGTTTGGTAATTGTTACGATTAAGTGAAAAAAAAATTACTAGCGCTAACGAAGATGAGATCTGTACGATAGGAATTAGTGGAGAAATAATCTGTTTTTCACTTTTTTAGGTAGTAATTGCAGTTTGATCAAGTTGCCATAACTAACATACATTCAGTACGTTATGGGCTTTCTAAAGAGGTATAGTTCATTGAAATCGGTTGAATTTTTTTTGTTGCTAACTTTTATTTCTGGTTCTGGGCCTATACCGTATACTGTACATAGGAGCGAATAATGTCCAACGTTCGTTAGTTAGTTTCTAGCATTAATTAGCGTAATATCACGTTGCCATAACTGCCATAGGTAGCTGATATCTTGTTCTTTCGTTTGGTATATGTATTGTTATGATCAGGTGAAAATCTGACTTATGCAGCTTGTTTGTTCGCAGCCCTACGGGAATCGTCGAGCGTAAAACGGCCAATGTTCATTACTTTTTTTCTACCAGTAATTGTTTTGATTTCAAGTTGCCTTAACTATGACAATTAAAGCAAGGTTTGTGCTTTCTTTTGCTGCTATATACTCCAAGATTCGTTCGTAGTAACGGAGATATGAGACTTGTAAAATGGCGAAATTTGGGAAGATAATGACATTCTTTTGCATTTTTTAGGTAGTAATTGAGATTTGATCCAGTTGCCATAACTACCATACATTCAGTAGGTACGTCATGCGCTTTCTAAAGAGGTATAGGGTATAGTTCATTCAAATCGGTTGATTTTTTTTTTGTTGCTAACTTTTATTGCTAACTTCTCCCCGGTTTAATAACGTCCAAATATAAATGTGAAACACTGCATACCAGTACCAGGTGATCCAATATTTTTTGGGTGGGCACTGATCACCCTGCCACCCCTGACGAGCCGCCACTGCAGTTACATGCAGTGAGAATGAAATACTCTATTGAGAACACAGAAGGTGTTGAACCAAACCTAAAAATCTACAAATGCCAAACATATTTTAGCCCAAAATGCAACATTGCAGTTAGTTATTAGTATAAATTAGTTATTTCAACAATTGCTTTTCTAGGCAATGTTTTTAGACCTCGGTACAATGTCGGTACAAACAAAACCACTATTCTAAAAACAGAACAAAGAGAAGTTCCAATTCCAAGTTACGAGCGCAGAATGGTCTTAAATGAAAAACTCCTGCTTTCCCTTAGTAGGTCGTAATGAAATTCAACATCACCCGCTTATGAGCTAGCGTATAATAAAATAAAATGTGAAAATAACTAGGAGTCTAGGAAAATAACTAGGATATAAAAATTAACAAAACGTTGAAATTTACAACATAATAACTTTCGCCGGGGTTAAAAGTATGAAATAACGCTCGCTCTACTATAATTTAATTATAAACGTAACGCCGGCGCCGGATCGGTAACGACTGTACACATAGCAGAACTGTGGGCGCTATACGTATTCGATTTACAAAATAAACGGCAATAACAGTAAATCAAAATTATTGCATATTATTTGTTTTTGTGCAACGGCACCGACTGATATATATCATGGTTTTCATTAGCGCCCGACTGCCAATTGCTTTTCTACATCTCTACGTATGCAGTATTTTGCACAAATCACTTTTTCTCGCCTTTTATTTTTATAGTTTTTTGCGTGCGCGCCCACGAGTGATAATGATAGCAATCTTTCCGATTTATCTATTTTTCGCAATCGCGTTACATCAATCATTCCGGCAGGTTTTTCTCGATTCGCGGCACTCCGATGCCGAGAGATGTCGGCTGACAAAAAAGAACTCGCCAAAATATTCCAATCTAACTTTTATTTTTATTCTAGGTTACGATCTGTGAAAGTTTTTTTCTTTCCATCTCTTTCCATCTCTCACGATAATAGCAGTGGCGGCTCGTCAGGGGTGGCAGGGTGGGCAGTGCCCACCCAAAAAATATTGGATCACCTGGTACTGGTATTCAGTGTTTCACATTTTTATTTGGACGTTATTAATACAATATTTGTTATAGTTAAGTATTTGCCTAATATAATTTCCTTACAACCACTGTCTATATCTATATGCCTACATTACTATATTGAATACATAATAAAATCCAACGCTGCTACGCTACTGGCCGTAGAATTGATAAATAACGGTAGTGTATGCAACCGAAACTACCGGTCGGGGTGGCAATAGGGTATTCCGGTCATGTCAAAATTTGAGCAGATATTCGGTTTAAACTACCGTACAAGTTACCAGGAGTCATACCGTAAAGCTGTAAGCTTTTTGGTTTAGTTTTTTTATGAGATAGTTGCAATTAAAAGTGTATTTTATTTGAATTCACCGACCACCCTCGGTAACACACGAAGATTACCGATCACCAGTGTAAGAGGTTAAGACCTGAGTCTGTTTTTATTGGTAGCGTAGCAAACAGAGCGGTCAAAATGTAATTTAATTTAACTCAAATTCAAAACGGAGGACGCGAGGACTTTCCTTCAAACCTTGAGGGTTTGGTATCGCTAGATTTTTAGAAGCCAAAAATAATCGTAAATGAATTAATCTTGATTAATTACCTTAGGGTGATGAAAAGTCAAATTCAACCAAAACAAATATATTTACAAAAACGAATAAAAAGATTAAAAACATTGACATTAATGAAAATAGTTGGAGAGAAAACGGATGACAGAGACATAATTAAACCATGAAAATTATCTAAACTGTTATTGGCAAATTTACATCAGCAGATATAGCATCGCGGGCACACACAGAAACAAAACACAAGATAAGGGCCTATTGCCCTAAAACACGTAACGACTACATCTTTCGACTTCTAAACCACGACCTCGACTGATATTTCAAATATACCAAACTAGGAAGGCCTTCTCCCACCAAATAAACAACCAAAGTTCGTTATTTTAGCAAAAAGTTTACATCCGCCCTCAGGCCACAGAAAGTTGCCCAAACTTCTAGAAAAAATCTGTATTCATACTACATTCTTGTGAGCAGGTCAAAACGTCTCTTGAACAAATAACTACCCCTGAGCCATCTGTTTATTATATTATAAACAACCATTTATTCTACTCAAACCCAAAGCAAAAGACAAAACCCCACGTATGACACCAGTAGCGCTGACAACAGGGGAACAGCTGACCGGTCGTGCCATTAGAAACACTTGTCAACCAAGGTGTGTGAGTGAACATAACATAAGAAAACTTACAACGTTGCCAAGCCGCCCGTTTTAAGCGATCTTTGTGACGTCACAAAGACCAACTATAATTCAAACTTCAAATGACGATTTCTCTTAATTTAAAGTAATGTTTGAGATTTTATGTGTAAAGTAGCAATCAGTAGCATCCATACTTTGTGAAAAACAACAATTTGAAAAACACTCAATTGAGATTGAGCCCACCAGCGGTGACGATTTTAAAATGCAAGTGCGTAAATTGTCCAACAAGCCGGAGGAGTGGGGGTAGCGATAAATGCATGTGTGACGTCATAGGCCTAGGCAGATAACCCCATACCATAGCATAGACGTATTCTAATAGGCAATAGCGCATGGAACAAATTCGCACAAAAGTCGGCCGTTTTATTAGGGTTATTTAGTGTTTACTCGTTACGACCTTCTTGATGGTTTTTGCGGTTTACTACTGCTTAAAAATATGTCGGTTCAGATTTGTAGTGTTTACTTAATAACATATAGTAACACTTCATTAAATAAGGCCTTAAAACTGCATTGATATTTTGCCCACCCAATTAACCCTATCACGAGCCGCCACTGGACAATAGATAATAGAGAATTATATCTAGTGAAGAAATACTAAAACTCTAAAATATTGAAACTTCCATTCTGATGCCACGGGCACCCTAGGCTGTTTTATTTACACACAAAACGGCAACGGCAGCCAGCGGCTATTTTGTGGTCACATTACGCTGTTTGCCAGCAAAAGTACTACGGCAGCTGGTGGCTACGACCAGCAAGCCTCAGTTCAAACTACAATGTCAACTATTTCTGGTGCATTTTATATGTCACCAGTAGTTCAGCAATCAAACGACACACACGTACGTTGCCCGCGAAATCCGATCGGTTGTTGTCCTAACAAGTGCTAAGTAAGCAACAGTCGAAACTAGGTCGCGAGCGCGTAGGTGCAGTGCAATAATGTAGAGTATAATGAACTGGATTAAGCGTTCCACACACGTAAGCTATCCACGCGCACTCTAATAAGATAAAGAAGTCACATTTTGTTCGATCGTGTTGGATCCCGGACCAGCCGAACGGACGCAAAGTAGAACACGCAAATTGGTCGGCCCCTCATCGTAGCCGGTGTGACGACGATGGGGGACAAGGCAAAGCCAACTGGGACGCCGAAGCATTGCTCCCAAGCGTCGATCCAGTTTGGAACCTGGAGTGAGCGATCTACGCTTCCACGCAAAACGCAGGAAGCGGACAGGAAGGAGGTAAAAACTGGGGCTTTCGAAAGTAAGCCCCGTGTCCAGAGGTCGCCAAACCCAGCCAGAAAGGAGAACCCAAAAACCTCCAACCAGCAGGGAATAGAAGAGCAGAAAAGGACCCTACTGCCGTCTCCAAAACAGTGGTAGCGCAAACATGGTAACACCGCTGATGTCCAAGAAGGATAGTCCCAGGTGGGAAGAATTGAAGGCAAAAGTGGAAGCAGTCCTTGGCACTCCAACACGGACAACGCCAGAGGCTACGAAAACGTCCGAGGAAAAGACAACCAAGAAACGGAAGCGTGCAAAGTTTCTGTCCCTTCCTTTGGACTTAGAAGAGGCCTCCAGCACGGAAGAAGAAGAAGTAGTCTCGAATAGCGTGACAATGGAAGAAGATGAGGAAGCCAAATTGGACGAGGTTCTCAAGAAAACATACTCCAAGATGGAAGGCCTTCAGGAGCAGGTGAAAAAGGCAAGTGGAAAGACGGAGATACAAAAGATATCGAATACATTGGCAAGTATGATGAGTGATGTCATGAAAACTATGGCATCTCATGTACAGAAAGCCACAGGTGTACGAAGCGAACATCTACCCAGAGCTACGGGGAATCCACTCACCGCACCTGAGGGACACGACGTTGTCATAGTACTGGGTGGAGGAGATCAAGAGACCGGTCTCAGAAACAGCGTCCTACGGCAGGTGCCAGAGCTTGACGGCTTCTCGTGTCAAGAGACCGGAATTATTGAGGTGGTAAAGACAACCACTATCAAGGTAGGCGACAAGACAGTAGAGAAGCGGCGACGCATCTTCGTTGTCCAAAGAAGTGAGACATCCCCATCCATGGATACCATACTAGAGCAACTGGGAAGCACCATGGGACCGGACGCGAAGATAGCTATAAACGACCCGGAGGGCGATCATGCCGAAGCTCGGAGGGCGGGCATCTGGAAGGTGTTCGGTAAAAGGGCCGTAACATATGCACGGAAGAAAAAGGACACGGATAAGCGTGGATACGCTGACGCAGCAAAGACCGCAAAGGGAGGCACAACACTACAAAAGCCAAGGACCAACCCACCAAAGGATAGGCAGTCGAGACAATTTCCAGATCTGCCGAAAAGAAGAGACGGAGCCGTCATCATCAAGACCGGCAGCGGGTCCTATGCTGAGACTCTGGCCCGGGTCAAAGAACAGCTGAACGCTGATGGTGACTCACTCAATATCAAGGGAGTGAGAAAAACCAAATCCGGAGACCGGGAGAGTGCGGCAAATCTGCGAGAGCAGATACGAATGACAACGGGCTTGACGGGACTACCGACCAGAGTAGCAGGGAAAGAGCGAACGCTCACTATCAGAGACCTTGAGTCGACATGACTGCACAGGAAATTGTAGATGCAGTACATAAAGTTGTGGGAGATGGCTTCAGCGCCGACATAAACATAAGGGCACTAAACAAAGCCTACGGCGAAACAAAGACTGCAATCCTGCGGGTCCCGGAAGGTGCAGCGGTGGTACTCCTCCGAAAGAAAACCATCAGAGTCGGATGGGCCGTAGGGCGCGTTGGAGAACGACAGCAGGTGGCAACGTGCTACAGATGCTGGGAGACTGGCCATCTCGCGGCCGCTTGTAAGGGCACGGACCGGAGAGAACTCTGCAGAAACTGCGGCATGGCAGGTCACATGGCAACAGCCTGCGATAAGGCCCCAGGGTGCCCTATCTGCAAGACGGAGGGACATAGGGCGGAAACCTTACGCTGCCCTACGTACGCAAAAGCCATAGAGGATGCGCAGAAGGGAAAGGTACAATCGCACAATGCCTGAACCCTACCACAAAACAACGAACAGAAGGGCGCTGAAAGACCAACTAAGACCTCAGCAACAGTCCCCGACCAATAAGAGAAAACCACCGTCAAAAATCAAAAGAGACCGTGCAAGGATGGAAAAGCACCTCAAGGATAGAGGGGGGATGATCGCTTTCGTTGCTGGAGAAATCCTGACGTCTCAGACGAGAGCGACCATCACACACGCATCTGGAGTGATAGAAGTTCTCACTCCTGTCCCGCCGTGCGAAACCTCAGAAATCGCCACAAACATAGCAACAGGGAATCCAGGCCAAATCCAGGAACAAGTAGAGGAAACGCCACGCGGTTGGTACTCTAATGTGCCACCAATAGTAAGAATGACCCTGAAGAGTATCCGTTACGCCCAGCAGCGATTGCGAGACAGGACACTGTTTGACATGGTCAGAAACTACCTCGGATACTTCGTGAGGACGGAGCAAGGGGAGATTGTAGGGGGAGAAAGTAAGGTCTCCTCCGAAGCAAAAATAATGTCTGAAGGCATGCCCCTTGGTGAAGATCTCAGGCTGCTATACCTCCGGTTTCTCGCCAGCTATGGCATCTCCGATGAAAAAGCATCAGAAGACCTCGAAAAAGTGTGGCTGTACCTTGGGTCCACTAGGAGGATGCGACTGGAGTCAGTCATAGAAAGTGACAGGAGATATATGGCACCACCACCACCATGGTCAAGATCCTTCAAGTGAACCTAGGCAGAGGAAAAGCCGCACAGGACCTGCTATTAGCGACGGCGGTGAAGAAAGATGTCGATATAATCCTGGTCTCCGAGCAAAACAACGCTATCACAGAGAAACTAGGGTGGTGGACGGACGACATAAAAGGCGCCTCAATCGGCATAAGAGGTCACCGCGTATCTGTCCGAAATCACGGAGCCGGCAGAGGCTTCGTATGGGTAGATGTCGGGATGGCTACGTTCTACAGCTGCTATGCATCACCAGCCATGACAAGGACAGAGTTCGAGGAGTTTCTGGAGGAGCTGGAGGGCAGTTTGAGGATAGGGGCCAACAGATGCGTTGTGGCAGGTGACTTCAACGCAAAGTCTCGTCAATGGGGATCAACCCACACAGACGCAAAGGGAGAAGCTCTATGCGAATGGGCAGCAAGAAATGGCACGGTGTCCCTGAACGACGGAACGACCAACACCTTTCGAAGAAGATCTGGAGGAGGCTCGGTCATCGACGTAACCTTCGCTTCAGATAACGTCGCCCGCGAGATGGGGGGTTGGTGCGTGGTGGAGGAAGAAACCATGAGCGACCACATGTACATCTCGTACCAGCTGCACGCCGAAAACACCAACGTCCCGGACGAGACATCTCCCAGCCCTGGATATAATGCTAAGAAAATGAATACCGAAGCATTTATCGAGGCTTTACAGGATGAAATAAATGGCGGAGACACCGACGTAAGGTCATTCATGGCGGCGCTCGAGAAAGCATGCGATGCGTCAATGCCAAAAAGAAAGAAGCCAGGGAGAAGATCAGTCCACTGGTGGACCGAGGAGATAGCGGAGCTCCGTAAGGTATGCAACCAAGCCAGAAGGAAGCCGCAAAGAGAAAGGCGGGACGATATGAGACGAAACCAGCTTCTAGATGAGTACAAGAACGCCAGAAAGTTACTCAAGGTCGCCATCCTTCAGTCCAAGGAGAACCATTGGGCCAACGTCCTCGAAGAGGTAGAGCAGAACGTGTGGGGAGAAGGTTACAAGATAGTAACAAAACGCCTTAAAGCCAGAGCCTCCCCACCAAACCTCACACTGGCAGAAACGAGAGATATCGCCAAGGAACTGTTCCCGGAGCATCAGATACGACAAGGCAGAAGATGGTCAAATGAGACCGAGGAGGAGAACGCGGAACCCTTCACCGTCGAAGAAATAAAACAGGCAGCCGCCAAAATAAAAAGCGGCAAGGCTCCTGGTCCCGACGGAATACCGCCGGAGGCTGTCAAGACTATGGTGGCGCATGCAGGAGAATACGTCACCGATGTCATGAACAGGATTTTGGTCGAAGGAATATATCCTGACGAGTGGAAGACAGGGAAGCTGGTACTGCTTGCAAAGGGAAATACCACACCAACCAAGTACAGACCTATATGCCTACTTGACAGTGCCGGAAAACTCCTGGAACAGTTGCTGGTGGACAGACTGAAGCGCGAGCTGGAGAGAAAAGCTCCACTTGCCGAAAATCAGTTCGGCTTTAGAGAAGGGCGTTCAACAGTGGACGGAGTAAAGGTCGTCACAGAAGCTGCAAAAAAGGCAAACCAGGGTACGCAGCGCAACAAGCGCTACTGCATGCTGGTCACATTAGATGTCAAAAACTCATTTAACACCGTGATGTGGGAAAAGCTTCTAGACGAGCTAAAAAGAAGGAAAATTAGCCCGTACCTCGTGAGACTACTTCAGAGCTACCTGGAAAATAGGGGGCTGTTGCTCACCGGAAAAGATGGGTCGACGGAGAGGATGCCCGTCACTAGCGGCGTCCCACAGGGGTCGGTCCTCGGACCGACACTTTGGAACCTCCTCTTCGATGGGGTGCTGCGACTCAAAACCCCGGGAGTCGAGAAGGTTGCGTACGCCGATGACCTGGGTTTGATTGTCACTGGCAGGACGTGTGCCGAGGTCCAAGACCGAGCCAATACGGCGATCGCTCGCATCGTGGAATGGATGGAAGAGCACCATCTCCAACTAGCCGCTGAAAAAACAGAAGCGGTGATGCTCACCGGAAGATGAAGGTTACAACCGGTAGTGCTCACAGTGGCCGGAGTGCTGATTGAACCTTCCCGGAGCCTAAAGTACCTGGGGGTTCATATTGAAAAAAGCCGCCGTTACAAAAAGCATATAGACGAAACGGCCGCAAGAGCAGAACGAACAACTGCTGCACTGTTGAGGCTTATGCCAAAAGTAAAAGGACCACGAGCGAGTAAGAGGAGAATACTCGCGTCGGTGGCAGAATCGGTAATACTATACGCCGCCCCCGTATGGGTAGAAGATATGGCGTTCGCCAATAGAAGGGACAGACTTTCCAAAGTACAACGGAGGGCGGCAATTGGGGTGTCATCGGCATACCGAACGGTCTCCACAGCGGCTATTCAGGTTGTCGCTTCACTGACGCCGATACACCTGAAGGCGGAAGAAAGAGCCCGAAAGTACAAGCAAAGACCGGAAGAGCGAGTGTCCAGAAGAGACCACCGAAACCTAACACTCGAGAAATGGCAATCGGAGTGGGATAGTTGGACACACCGGCACATACCCTCTTCGAATGTAATAGATGGGGGGAACTGCGCAGGGCGTGTCCATACAAAGAAAGCCTGACAGAAGAAAGGATGGTGGAGGAGATGCTGATGGCCCAGATCAGTGGAAACAAATAGCAGACACCATAAGCAGAATACTCCAAGAAAAAGAAAAGGACAACCGACGTCGGGATGTAATAGGTCCTCCCGTCCCTTAGTGCGTAAGGGACCGCGATGGACCACGGGGACAGAAAGAATGGACCATGAAGGTAAGATAGCGCCAGGACGTCCGGCGCAGGATAGCTCCAGGAGAATCCGGAGCGAGGAGGTACGGGTACCGGAATACCGGACCAAAACGACTTCAGGAATTCCGAAGCCAGGGAGGGAACGCCGGAATACCGCAGTCCCAGAAGAAGGTAAGCGATGTGTACCCCAGCATAGTGGACGTGAGTGTCGGGAAGGTCCCAATGGTGACGCAGGTGCGCGTGTACAGTGCGGTGCCGCCGAAGCGTCGTGATGTGGTGTGTGCGTCTGGTGCGCGTATAGTGTGTAGGGCACGCCTGGAGCCACAGGTGCCTTGGAGGAAGAAAGGACTTCAAACCCTAGTGTCATGGGCAGGTGCAAGCTGCATGTATGCGGGGTGTATAGTACTTAAGGTGCATGTTTACTAAGTAAGGGCATGGCTGGTATTAAATTGTAGGTAGTATAGGTAGCAGTAAGGTAATTGTAATTTTGATTTTGGTTTTTACGAAGTAAAGGTTATACCCAACCCAAAAGAGCGAAAGGGATAAACTTGCATTAAATTTTAAAGAGGAATCAAAAGGAAGATGTCGCTGTCGGCAGAATGCTTCGGTGATACCCGACAGCGGGGTGGTGGTGGGATCTTCCAATCCCTTCCGCTCTTTAAAAAAAAAAAAAAAAAAAAAAAAAAAAAAAAAAAAAAGGTAGGTATATACAACAGTGAGACAATATATGGTCTGTTGTCAGGTGAAGGCGTCGCAACCATAAAATATTTCATATTTGATACCAATTTGTGGGGTGCCTTGAACCTACATTAATTTTGAAAGCACTGTACACGAGTGTAAATAACATAGGCAAGGCCATGATGACAATAAAATTAGAAATTCTATATTTTAGAAGTATCTAGTTGGAAAGTCAATGGTTCTGCTACAATTAGTTATTTACAAAATTATTTTAATTATTAATTAAATCATTATTTCAATTATTATTAATTAAATTGTATATTTTCATAAAAAATCTTGTTTCCCATTATATTTCTAAATATTGTTCAAAAGTTACTGCTTTTATCCGTAATTTAGTTGTTTTATTTATATTAACTTCAAACACAAAAGTAATTCAATCAGTTTTCCGTCCAATTTATTAATTAAAATATAATATACAATTATATAATTATATAATTTAATATACAATTGCTATAATTATACAATTTAATTTCCAATTGCTATAATTGTACAATTTCATATACAATTGCTATAATTAAAATCCGATATATTTTACAAAATATATTAGTATATATGCATATCTACTTCAAATATAGCTCACGTCACAGCAATTTATAAATATTACATAATATTTGCATTGTTTGCATAAAATGCATAAATAAGAGTAATCCAGGTTATTTAAATTTGAAGAAATATTTGAATTTGTATATTTATATTATTTAAAATAAAAATTATAACTCACATATTTATAATTTTATATTATTAGTTATACATTTAACAAAAGTAATGAATTGCTGCTTTAAATTATATATTATAATGGATAATTATTATTTTCTACAATACCCACATTTATCCTGAGCCAGCAACGCAAGCTCTAAATAGTGGCTAATGAAAGTTCAACATGTTCAATTTTAAAAGCAACAGTCAAAATCATTCGCCGGCATGCAAAAATAGCGGCAGCTGAGTGGTCACACTATGCTGGTTAACAGCGGCTAATAATCTACAGCAAGCAGCAAATACTAAAACCGCGTAGTGTGACCACCCCACATTTTGCATTCCAATCAACTTTCCAGCATAACTTTTCGGCCGGAGACTAATCATAATGTGATCAGTTTTTAACAACTGTATCGCTTAAAGCCCTCTTTATATATTGGGAGAATAATACCTCGCATAATATCTATAAAAGACATTTAAAAAATACATAATTTCCTGAGTTAACATTCTTGCTGGTTGAGCCTAGTGTGACCAGGGCAGGAAGGTGGTATTTTACCAGCTTCATGTTTCACTTCATCACTACTAAAAGTCGTTGTGGGGGTATTTGAATGCGTTCGGGAGCGATGATTCGCCCCTCAATTTGGTCCACATTGAAATGCGGGCAAAGTTCCTACAGTACTGCATACAATGGACCAAGGTGTTTTTATAGCATGGTTTAAAGTAAGAGATGCAAATCAATGACAACAAATTCACCAGAGGTGTTATTTAATTATTGTATGTATTTAATACTAAATGTGTGAGATAACATTTAATTCTTTTATATTTTGATTGAATTTTGTAGTTATTTTGAATGTAATTTTTATTTTTATTTGCCACGAGATGATTCTCTGTATGCTAAGCGGACCGGAGCAATGGCAGAAAATAGCACAGACTATACGACAGATCTTGCAGAACAAGAGCTAGGAAGACAAACGAGAAGAAGAAAGACGACCTCCCATTCCTCAGTGATGAGGACTACGGATGGACCCATACACAGCTGGAAACGGTGCAGGTAGCACAGGAAAACGACCGGAACACCGGCGCGCGGAATGCCTCCGGAATCCGGAGAGCAAGTGGTAAGAGGGTCCTGGAATCCGGACCATGACTTCGGAAAACCGAAGTCAAGAGAAGGACTGCTGGATACCGCGGTCCCAGAGAAAGGAACAGTAGTGTGTCGGGGTTTGTAGTATGGACGCTAGTGTAGTATAAGTATGAGTATGGAATTTTTTACTTTGGCTGTAGCCATAAGGCCACAAAAGGGCGAAGGAAAAGGAAGGAAGATGTCGCTGCATGAAGGGTGCCTCTCAGGCGTACCGTGCAGCGGCGTGGGGGCGGGTTCTTCCTAGCCTTCGCCTTAAAAAAAATAGAAATTGTGGTGACACAATGTTGCTTTTAACAATCCAAAATAAAATTAACTTAATATTTTACCTAATAATTAATTCTATTCTTGGATATCAAGAAAAATTGTTCTTGCGTATATAGTGTATCATGAAGGGGATTTTTTTTTATCCAAATAATATTCTAATTATTCTAATGAAAATTTCAATATAGTTGTTTCAACGGTTAGTTATTCTTACGTCTAGGAATTTAGTATGTTTATGTTAAGTATATTTTTCTCTGACGAAGAAAACCTTATTCTTCAATAAAAAAGTAGACGTTTGTCTTACAACAAAAATATTTCGTTGGACGAAAAATATATGTGCTTCAACGAAAAAATAGTTTCTTGACCCAAGATTCTTACTCTGAGAGATACATAGAAAGTTGTGCAATTACTTTATAGATGGCGCTAACAGTTTCTCGCGTCTTTTGCAACATCACCGCTGGCTATTTTTCCGGTTTTAGAGTTTAGTACGTTTATGTTGAGTATATTTTGCTCTAACGAAGAAAATGTTATCCTTCTGCATATGAAAAGAGTAAGGCGTTCATTTTACATCAACAACAATATTTTGTTGGGTGAAAAATATACATGCTTCAACGAACAAACAGTTTCTTAATCCAACAGTATACGTATATATCGCTAAAACAGCCGTAAATCGTTTCAAGCAGTTCCTTCACACTTAAATCAAGAAAACGTAATACTTGGAACATCGAGAAACCCATATTCTTACTCTGAGAATTTTATATTTTACTTGAATCAACCAAATGATCTTTCCGCGGATATAGAAGCAAGTGATATTCTTCACTCAAAGATATTCGTGTTGTATCGAATAAATTTTTCTCTCTGTGTACGCACAAATTTCGCGTGTATCTATAAAAGCAGCCTAAACCTTTGTGATTGTAGTGTTGAAATCTATTTCATTTATTCGATATAAAAATTTTTTAGTGCGGCAAAGTGTAAACAGATCCATTCACCCTCGTTTCATTACAAAATTGTGTTATTAGTATTGGAAATACCTACTTGCAGTATTGGAAATTTCCCAATATCGGGTTTTACGACCTTTAAACTCGTCAGATTTATTGTTCGTCCACCGTAAACGGAAAACGATCTCTGTCAATAAACACACACGTAAAAAATGAAAAAAAAACAACCCTTTTTTTAATCGAAATATTCATTTGTTCATCTCTGGTCAATAAACAAAAAAAAACGTTTGGTTATGTTATTTCATACTTTGCTTTATATACTTCGGTATATAGAAGTCAATACTAGAGTAATTACTAATGTTGTCTAGTATTTCCGCCATCTGGGAGTGTTTTGTGTAGTTTTTAAGAAGCTACTCATAGAGCAACTTCACATCTGTTTCTTCGATTGAAAAACTGTTATCAATGGCTATTTTTTATGAATTATCGTAGGAAAAGGAGGGATACTTCTAACATAAGTAAAAACTACCCGTTGAAATATTTACTCCATGTAATTGATTATACTCCACAAAATAATGTGAAGTAAAAGCTTATACTTAAAATAAAAGTAAAGACCATTTTTGTTCAATATTTGATATTTGTATCACATTGAAGCCTCTAAATGTTCAGAAATTCTTCAATTTTGTTTCCAAAATTTGATTTATAGCTACTAAAATGTTCATTCCATTTGGTTGGTATACATAATTAAAGTCACTGGAAGATTAGCTGGTATCAATTTGGTTAAAATAGGTTGAGTCTCTAAGAAAATGCGTGTAATATTTGCTACTTCCGGTTATCAGATTGTCACCAAAAACAATCCACGTCGTCCCCTGGTAATTATAAACGTGTACACCAAATTTCAGCCCGATCCGCTGTACCGTTTGCGCGCTATCATGTTCATTGACATTTCTCACATTTGACATTTATTTATTAGGCATCCTGTTAACGAAATTACACTGCAAATCCGTCTTCCAACGTCATATGGGTGTAAATCGACCACCAACAACCGATTTAACCCCCAATCGACTGCGCCAATTAAATTTCGATTTCGCTGGTCGTTAAGTAGCCCCGTATAGGGAAACAGGGACGGGCCCGCCAATGTGAGGAACCTGTGCGTGCTGTAAATTGGCCCGTACCGCATGCTCGGGACGTAATAGTCGATCATTAGTAAAACACACTAATTCTAATTAACCCCGGCCGTGTATTGACTAATCGCTTCCGGCGATTGTGTTACGACGGTGTATATGCGGCGCAGCGCTACCAATACACCGCGACCCCTCTCTCGGAGCAGGTAAATTTTACCGCCAAAACTAGTTGGGCTATAAATTTTACTGGGTGAACGCTCCAACGTTCTGGGTGAAAGCAACGTTGGGAATTCGGCGTTTATTCACATGCTTGGTTCGACAATGCGTGCGAATTCTGAACTTTGAATTTCTAAAGGAAATTATGCGTTGGATGCGCCTGTAATGAGATGCTGAGGTCTCTCCTGTTGTGAATAGTTCAGATAAACATGTCAAAGTTGAAAGGTTTTCAGTGTTGATGTTGATGTTTTTGTATTCAGGGTGTTCAAATATATCGCTTCATCATTTTGCATTAAGGAGAACTTAATTTAGAGTTTGGTTTGCGAAATATTCATGTAAAAAGAATTATTCAGAATACAACAAAATACTACTAGTTGTTTAATCTGTCTTAGTTAGTTAATCGGCCTTCAATAGTAAGTTACAATTGTGAACTGTAACAGGTCTAGATTTACATATATGTCGATACTTAAAAAAACTGAGAAAACTGCAAGAAAATCATTTAACAAATTATATAAATTCAAAGTATATACAAAAGTACTGCTTTCAAGCTGTATTTTGATGAGTCGATAAAAAGCCACCATTCAGAAGGATCGTGGGGAATACCAAACTCGTTCATAAGACCCTCAACATCGTGACATACACGTAAAGATCCTTCCGTTTTAAAATATGCTTTAAAAGGCTAGTTATTGCTTTATAAATGAAGACATTGTCACACCTCGTGCGAAAAGATTTCATTCCTGTAGCCTAGAACCCAATAACTCGGCTTTTTCTTTTGATAAACCTAAGTCTTTAACCAAATCATTCAGTTCGCACTGGTCTCTAAGTTGAGCTGTTCTTAAAACTTCAAATGGTGAATCTTCACGACTTTCCTGATTTGACAGAGTAATTTTAGACACTTTGTCAAATCAAGCAAGTTTCTTCAAATAGGCGAAATTTCTGTCAAAAATCGAAGACGATGAAGTGGATGTCGCACCTGGGAGAGGATGGTTCTTTTTGATATTTTGTTTTATGCTTATCCTTCTTCGAATATCCGGAGATGCTTATCGTGCAATCATCTACATGATTGGAAGGCTCTCGCCACAACATTGGAACTCCAAACGGCATTTCCTTTTGTTTCCCTTTCATCCTTGTTGAGTCCTGATATTTGGATCAATCTGTTGTGAGAACGTATGCACAGAAGGCTAATTCAAGCGAAATATATGACTTGATCTATGAAATGTAATGTTGGGTCAACAAAAATATGTGATCAATGTTCTGGTTGTAGGACCCTTCTCCCTTGTGTAATAGAGGATATTGTTGAAAATCGTTGATAATTAAATTAGTTATTGCTTCAGACCATGTTTAGAAGTACCTGTAAAATAACTGGTTTCTTTGTTGGATTTGTTAATTAACATTTGAAAATCATTCTAAGGAATTGCAGAATGGTTTTATTTTATGTGTGTTTTACAAATACAAATTCATCAGACATCAATGGCATTCGTTGGAAAAATATCATGTTGTCTGATTGCATATGGATGATTTCATATACGGTCCCTTTTACGCCTATTTTCTTTGTTTTGTCATCGTAGCACGAAAACAATTTTTTGTTGGCAGTATCGACTTCAAGCATGCCAGATGTTACTTGTACTGCGTACATTTTTCGTTGGCATAGTTCTCATGAAGCAAATTCCTAAACGGTTTGCAAACGGTTTGCAGGCTCGGCCAATGCGATGCCTTTGGTAACCGTTACCGCAAACAAAGCTATTAGCTGTTATATTAGCATGCATACTAGCGTCGACACTAGCGTAGCGATTTACATAGCTATAATCACTTATAGTAGAGCTTTCACCATTCTATCGATACTAGGTCATTTCTCCTACTGTAATAAGAGTATTTATCAGTTTACAGTAAGATGTCGAGATTGTCTGTTCGACAGTATATGCTTCTAGAATCCACCGCATTAAAATTATATTAGCTATCCTGGCATGACGTAAAAATTAGTCGTAAGAGCAGATGGGTAGTAAATCACCAAGACTGTCATAAAAATTTGCCGTTTAAGGAACAAATAGAACTATTTATAAATTATTTTTGCTTGTTTTTCTTTGATTCTTCAAGTACTCCGAAAGACAGGGTATTGGCAAGGATTTTGGAGGTAATTGTCCAAGTTTTGCAACCATACTGAGTTACTCAGTCACTCTGCTATTTCTATTGATATTTTGTATAAAATCGCACTCAAAACTAGTAAATGTGTAATAGTTTTCTTGTTGCAAATCAATTTTATTGGAAATATTGATCAGCAAATATGCGACATATCAGAGCTATTGTTTTGCTATTACAAATAGGAAACAATACAGCATTTCCTCACTAACTTTATTGGAATGTTAATGTCTATCGAAGGTTTCCGAGTGCTATGTAAATCCAACAGGTCTTGGGTCACCGCTAGTATCACAGCTTTGATCGACGCTCGACTATATTGCATCCAACTTAAGGGTCCCATATCCGACGCCATCCGACGCTCAAATGGGCGTGTTTATCTAAAGCTTCGCAACACAGAAGTCACTAGAAATAGATGGCGTTACTAATACTGAATCACGAATTGTTTTCGTTTCTATTGAGATGCCAGAAAATCGGCGACTGCTACCCCACCATAATATTCATAGGTCGTAGTTTGTTTCAGTGACGACGCATCGGGCTATTATGTCTCTCTCTCTCTCACAAACAGAAACACGGTAACGACGTTACTCGTAGATCGATAAATCAAAGACCAATGAGGTGCGTGGTGCGAACTACTTTCGTATCTCTGGCGTTCATAATATTATGATTATGATATACCGTATTCGTTCGTGTTACGCGCTGTGCGGTTTGTTGATTTTTGTGTTCTTTTCGTCTTGTAGCAGATTTTGTGAGCGTTGAATTGTGGTGGATGTTGAATAGTGGACTACTCAGTTAGCTGCAGTTATTTTTAATACTTTATTCTTGTTATTGTTATGTATTCTGTTGGACTTCATAGTAAGCCGCAGTTATTTTAGTGTTAGTTTGCCGTTGGACTACACAGTTAGCCGCAGATAATAATTATTGTAGTGTTAGTTTCCTGTAGGACTACTTAGTTAGCCACAGTTCTTTTAGTGCTGGTTTTGTTGGACTACCTACTTACTTAGCCGTACTTTTGATACCTGAAAGAATGGGTCGAAATTCCCACCGACGAAAGTTTTCGAGGAAAAGTGGAAAAAATGCAAAAAGTACTGCAGCAATCAACAGATGGATTACACGCAGAGAAGTTTCACGGTCAGTTAATAGGTAAATGAATAAAGCATACATTTAAGTTCTGTACTTTTATAGTATTGGAGGCCCATGTACTTCTCCTACAAGACGTCAGTTACCCGACTGTTTAGCTGCTATGGATTGCCCTGATGTAACTGACCCCCCCTCAGTGATACCTGACAATGAACTGAAGGAGAATGTTTGTGAAACGGATGTGGAAAGGTATGTTCTTTATACAGTGTGGGGCACTAACATGGACACAAATGGGAATTTTTTGTATCATCTTTGTCAGAAAATTTTATTTCAGTAAAAAGTTTCTGTATTGTCCTAAATCTAAAATGCAAACATCAACATTAATTATCTGCTTCCATATACCGGGTGTTACAAAATTAAGAAAATTACTATAAAGATCTTAATTTTTAAAGATACGCAAAAATTTTATTTCAAAAGTTGTTTAGAAAAATTATAAGGTGTCCAATACGAGATAGGTACTTTCATAAGATTTTTTTATCACATACTACATTTTTTTTCAATTTTTTATGCTAACATTTCACACGACAAGTGACAAAAACAGAAATTTATTGTTAAAACATTAAAAAGATAACACATTATAACATTTTGTTTCAATGAATGAACAACTGGAAAATATACTAAAAGTAATAAAAACAAATTGTTATTAGCATCACATCACATTACAATATTGTAGTCAATATGGCTCCCCCATTTTCAATGCATAATAATAATAATAGATAAATATATCTTGATGTTTGCATTTTAGGTGTAAAACAGTACAGAAACTTTTTACTGAAATAAAATTTTCTGAAAAATTCATAATAAACATTTTCCCATTTGTGTCCAAGTTAGCGCTGGACACGGACTAAAAATTCATTGAATAAAAAAGAATTATTTTTGTTCTCTTTCAGTATTGAGAATTATCAGCTACACGTTGAATTTGCAGCTGATAATACTAAACGTGTCCTGCATGGACATCGGATAGTAGATATCCACCATGTATTGCAGTGGGCGCTTCCGCTTCAATACAACCACTCAAAAGTTTGTACAGCAGGGAGAATAGTACCGTTTGCTGAAAACATTTGTGGTTTTGCTAGTACAATAATTTTGCAGTGTACGGAATGTAGTTCAAAGTTTCAGTATGACACTGAACCTCCAAGCAAAAAATCTGTACTGAATACTGCCTTTGTGTGGGGTACAATCGTGAGTGGTAGCACTTACGGACAAAATGCCCAAGTACTGTCCACTTTTGATATACCGATAATGACGCCAAAAATGTTTTACACCATACAAAAGGACCTTTCTCAGCACTGGGAAGCAGATGCTTGGCGTTCCATGAGTCTTGCTGGCATCGAGGAAAATAGATTGGCTGTGCTACAAGGGCAAATTGACAAAACAGGCAACCCATGGACAAGCGTTTATGTTGACGGTGGATGGAGTAAGAGGTCATATGGTCATTCGTACAATGCTGCTTCAGGCGCGGTATGTCAGGATGTTGTTACTTTTTTTTATCTATATTTCATCTATTTGCAGGCTGTCATAATTGGCAGTAAGACACGACAGGTGTTGTTTGCTGGCATCCGAAATAAATATTGTAGTATTTGTACAAAAGCGGAGAATAAAAGCTGCAAAGTTCCAAATCACAATTGCTACAAAAACTGGAATGGATCTTCATCAGCTATGGAAGCTGATATCATTGTTGATGGTTTTAACACAAGTATTGCCATGCATGATTTAAAGTACCTCTCATTTGTTGGTGATGGTGACTCAAGTGTCCACGCAAAAATTTTGAGTGGTGTCGAATATGGTGCCGACATACACAAAGTGGAGTGTATAAACCACTTGGTAAAAAATGTTGGTAAGGGTTTATATAAAATAAAATATCTGGGGTGGCCCTCACCCAACTTTCCGACTACAATGTTGACATTTAAACGAATGTCCGTAAGATAATAATACTACTATTAGATCATAACACAAGGCACCTTTCGATACAAATAACCATAATATTATACTGTCACGTATCTGTATTTTTCTGCGAGATGTTTATTTATTCTTCGATCGCGAGCCGAAAACATGTGGCTGCATAAATGCTGACACATACAGTGAGCCATCCGTGAGCCCTTCATTACGACACAAACCGAAGGCGCCCGATAGGTATAAACTCTTATAGTGCCTAAACCGCTCATCCCATTGATCTGTAAATTTGTATACATATTTAATGTCACTGCAGGATGAGATGGTGTCAGTTTGGTCAAAATCGGATGAATACCTAAGAAAACGTATTTGACAACTGCCACTTCCGGTTGTCAGATTGTCACCAAAAACAATCCAGTTCGTCCCCCGGTAATTCTAAATATGTATGCCAAATTTCAGCCCGATCCGTTGTTCCGTTTGGGCGCTATCGTGTTCACGGACATACGTACACACATACATACACACATACACACATACACACATACACACATACACACATACACACATACATTTTCCAGAAATCATTGCAATGGATTCAGGGGACCCCAAAACGCGTATTTCCGCTAAAATCTCAAATTTTTTTTTTCCGTCGATTACAATACTTTCCTTCTAGGAGTCGGAAAGTAAAAAGGACAGCACTATTGACTATTGAGGCTGAAGGGAGGAAGATTTTAACCAGCACTTCCATAAAAAGGATGCAGAACTGTATTCTACAATGTGTAGATACAAGCAACGGTGACATGGAAGTGCTGAAGAAATCGTTGGTGACACTACAGGAAGCAAAATGGCTACACTGAAAAAAACAGGACTTGTTTACCACATTAATGGTGATATATTTACATACAATTCAACATATACCATTTTGTAATAAAAAAAACATTATTGTAGGTTGTTTGGATAATTTACTAAAGAAAGCACATAAAATAAAAGCAAAAGCGACAAACAATGCGGCAGAGACATTTATGGCAATACTTTGCAAAATGAACTGCGGGAAAAGGTTAAATTTAACCAATAGAGGATCCTTTCAGATGAGAGTGTATTTATCATGCTTGAGGTATAATGAAGGTAAGGTAACATTTCATCAAATACCAATTCGCCTCAACGAACAAAAGAGTCTCTGCTCTGGTGATCGAAATTTGAATTCAACAATTCGGGTTAAATAACGCCATCTACATTCGCTTGTTCAGGCGAAAGGCATTTAGAAAATTTCATATATTTGCTTTTTCAATATGTTATAGGTCTTGACTGGCAAGCTGATAGTTGGCAGAGATATACTGGCGTAGAAGTTGGCAAATATACTATACAATATATACAGCAACAACATTCACAAAGGGCACGTGAACGTTCTGAGCGCCGTATAAAAATAAATAAAGGACGGACTGTCAAGGATAAAGACTATGGAATAAATGCAATGCAACCTCTGCTTGTAGGTCAAGAACTAGAATCTGAATGTAAAAGGATATTGGCTTCCCTGCAGATTATATTTAATTTTAGGGCATGTGCATATTGTGCATATCAACAAATAATGAAGAAGAAATTTTAAGTTTTTAGCAATTGTCTTGTGTACAAGACGGTAAGGGTATTATACATCATTTACATGCAAACCTTCAGTCGAAAGGTGATTCATTGTAAATAATGTACGGTAAACTGGTATTTGTCATTGTTGTTAGCATGTAAAAGTCGGTAACATTGTTCAATTATGCATGTATTTAAACCCATGATTTTGCATACAAAATCGGTTTGAATTTATAATAGTGGTACTCAGTGCTTTTTTTATGGGCAAAAAAGATGAGGGAACGATGGTTCAACACGTACACAAGATTTGGCATTCAAGGTGAACCAGGACCGTCTTAATAATTTTGTTGTCAAACCTTCTATGCCCAACATAGTGATTCGCATAGATCAACATGATATATTCAAAAATTCCCTTCAACTTTCCATTGCGTTACAAGACAAGTACTTGGTAGTATGCATGTAAAAATTAGTAGAATATCTTCTACACCATGTAGATTGATACTTGACTGTCATTATGCATGCAATGAGAGTCTTTCATTGTAATGTGGAATAATTCCATATTATGTATGTTTAGGTAACAAAAGATGAGCAAACATATTATGAACGGGAAACTGTTGGACAGTATGACAATAACATTTATGTAAAACTAAAAGAAAAGCGAATAACAGCATCTAATTTTGGAACAGTTGTAAAACGTAGGCCAACAACATCACCACAAAATTTGATAAAATCACTGCTTAGTAAAAAGTATGTTTCAAACCTAGCAATGAACTACGGCAAAAGAAATGAAAGTGTGGCAAGGCAGCATTTTCAGGATTTATATGGTCTGACTGTAATGGATGCTGGGCTTTTCATCGATGATAGTTATGGCTTCTTAGGAGCTTCACGAGATGGTAACATTTATTTGCGTATCATTTATTATTATGACATATTATTCTATTTACAGGGCTTGTTGGAGACAGTGAATTGGTAGAGGTGAAATGTTTGCACTCCCTACATAAACAAAATTTATCAATAAGCGAAGCAATTAAAAAAAAGAAAAATATTTGTTTGGAAATGGTAGATGGGCATTTCAAATTAAAGAGAAACCATAATTATTATTATCAGGTAAGTGACAGTGATGCTACTACAATACCAATTTACTTGGTACTTATGGGGTAAAATGTACCATTTTAGGTTCAGGGGCAACTAAATATTTGCAGAAAAAAAATTTGTTATTTTATTGTATATGTCAATGACAAACACCCACTGCATGTGGAAGAAATTAAAGTAGACCCACATTTCTGGCATACCGAAATGTTGCCAAAGTTATGCAGCTTTTATAAAGACCACCTGTTAAAAGCAATCGCCCAGCAATGATGGTAAGTATGGTTGCGTAAAAGTCAAAATTTCACAAAATAAATAATGTACCTTTGCTTCAGAACAACATTTTAATTTTTCCTTTCAGAAACTTCGATAACCCATTTATCTTTTTTGAGCAGTAGTGACATATGCTCCCGTTAAAAAGGTCTGTTATACGATTTGGTGTGGTACATTTCATAAAACTTTCCAGGATTATTTTTCCTACACACAAAATATGTTCATATTTAGCAAATTTATTGTAAATAAAATGTAGTACAAAATAAAGTTTGTTATATGCATTATGGTGTGTTATTTCCATGAAGACAAGAATGGGAACATTTGAAACGGAATAAACTTCAGTACATACTGAAAGGTAACTGCCACAATGAGCGAATCGTACTGTTGGACGCAATCATTACGATTTGTTTGGAGTACCTTTTATTTTGGCAGAATATGTTTAATTAGATAATGTCATGTCCCACTTTGATTTGAAATTGCATAAGCATTATCCACTCTATACCTAAATGAATTTGGATTTGCCATCAAGTAAGTACCTACAGTTTCGCTGAAGTGCATTATTAACAAAAAAATACATTCATAGTTCAAAATGAAAGGCACAGTTTTGCTATAATTATCCAAAATTACTTTCAATATTAAATTACAATTTAATTCGAAGTGAAACAGCGCCATCTAACAAATGACACCTGAACCGCGTAGCATTCAAACATGTTGCCAATCCGACCAAACTCCCCCAGACCCCAATTCTGGTTACGTTTACGGCGCAATACACCACGCAGTTATTAATAACAATTAATGTAATTTTATGGGGTAATGTGGTACTCAAGGACAGTACGCACGTGAGACCATCAAGCTTTTCTATATTCATAGTTTATATTTTTTTTACATTAAAATTTGCATAAATAGTCTACACAAATATAAAAAATCTGGGTGATCAAACATGCATAGGAACCCATTCTATCGAATAGTTGCGTTAGTTTTACAATCTGAGGTCTATTTACCCTTAAACCCTTAAACCAACGGTTCGGTTTTTACAGCGCCAACCTAAAAATTGCCGCCTCAAGCGGCAATTGCTAAGCAGTAGTTAGCTACTCGCATAAAAATCACCATAAAATTAATTAATACCCTTATTAATTAAAATAGAGTACAGCCGCGGGTCAAAGTCTACACATAACCAGCAAAAGGAGGTCCTCGAGGTCGGCCGCAAGGAGGATTGTCAGTTTAGTGACTCTAGCCTCTTAGCTCTGCATCGCGTATATTTCAAAATTAAAATCGACCGTCGTCGACAACGCCTCGCGACAACAGCGGCGTTAATTAGTCGCACGACGCCGCGCGCTGAAGAATAAGAACGTCGCTCGTCGAGCCGCGAACGCTCGAATTTTTAATCATAAAATCTAATTAAAAGCAGATTTTTAAGAGGATAATGCGAACAAAAGGGAAAAAAGAGATATCTACTCCTTATTACGGTACATTAATTAGATCTACTCTCGAGAATTAATGTTTCCTTATGCTAATTTAGGGAGAGAGATACGACCGTAATGAAATCGGAAAAAAACTTTGTTCTCAGTATCTGATTTAAGGATTTTTGGTGGGTTAAGTTTGAAACATCCCGCAGAAAAAAATAAGGACAACATCTACACAATTTCTATAATCTGACTATGTAGTCCAAAAGCATTTTCAAAGTCAACATACGACTTGACAATGACCAGAAAATACTTCACTAAGACACTAAAAACTAATCAAAATTATTATTTAATATTTGGTTGGCCCACTACGGGTATCTATAAACAGACTGCAAGCGTCTGAGTATTGAAGCAACTAATTTTTTCATTTCAATGGGCGTTATTCGTTGCCATTGCTCTTGCAGCTTCTGTGTTAGAACTGGAGCACTAGTAATGGCATGTTGTCTTATATTACGCTCCAAAATCTACCCAAACATGCTTGATAACGTTTAAGTCTGGGCTGTAAGGTGGTGAGTTAATTCTCGTGAAGTAAAGTAATAATTGTCGTGGAGTAAAACAATAATTGTCGTGAAGTAAAGCAACCATTCCTTAATAATGTGTTTTGTTGAAAAATCCAACTTTCTCCAAGGCATAATTTATTGATCAATGCTTTTAAGTTACGTTCCAAAATATGTTTATATTGATAACAACCCATATTGCCCACAATAACCATCAAATTTCGTACTCCAGATACATCAAATTTCCTTTTTTTTTTCGATTATGAGGGGTTTCTTGTGTGAAAATTTGCTGTGGAAATTATTATTGTTCAACGTTCTTTGAACAGTTCGTGGATACACAATCGTATCTGATGTTACTGCTAGCGCTACGGCCAACATACTGGAATTTATTTTCGGTTTTTTTATCCACTTTTTTTTCAAAATAAATGATACATCTCTACGACTTAACCTCTTTTGGCGACACTGCGCGATTTATTTTCAATACTACGAGTATTTTAAAAGTTATTGGATATAGTTTGAGCTGTTGACTTGAGAGATTTGAACTGCTCATTTCTACACAGAGAGAACTCTGTTGTTGGATATCAAGAAAAACTATTTTTGCGTATATAGTGCAGCACGAAGGGGTTTTTTCTTCTATACAAATAATATTTTATTCTAATAAAAATTTCAATATACTTGTTTCAAAGGTTAGTTATTCTTACGATTTAATAATTTAGTATGTTTATGTTAAGTATATTTTTCTCTGACGAAGAAAATGTTATTCTTCAATAAAAAAGTAGACGTTCGTCTTACAACAACAAAAATGTTTCGTTGGACGAAAAATATACATATATGCTTCAACGACAAAACAATTTCTTGACCCAAGATTCTACATAGAAAGTTGTTCAACCACATATCATATATTCATATATTGCTTGTACTTTGTTTATATGCATGTGTTTTATGTCATGGGTGATTTACAAGGATTATGAGGAAAACCAGGATTGTAGTGGAATAGCCTACACAGAGAGAACTGTATTCTTGGATATCAAGAAAATATGTTCTTGCGTATATAGTGTAGCATGAACAGGACATTTTTGCTTTTCAAATAATATTTTATTGTAATAAGAATTTTAATATAATATGTAGTTATTTCAACGGCTAGTTATTCTTCCGGTTTAAGAGTTCAGTATGTTTGTGGTGAGCATATTTTGCTCTGAGGAAGAAAATGTTATTCTTCTACATATAAAAAGAGTAAGACGTTTGTTTTACAACAACAAGAATATTTTGTTGGGTGAAAAATATACATGATTCAACGAACAAACAGTTTCTTGACCCAAAAGTATGCACACGTATCGCTTAAAACAGACGTAATTCCTTTCAAACAGTTCCTGCATACTTCAAACAAGAAAACGTAATACTTGAAACATCAAGAACATATTCTTACTCTGAGAATTTTATATTTTACGTGAACCAACCAAATGATCTTTCTGCCGATTTAGAAACAAGTCATATTCTTCACCCAAAGATATTCGTGTTGTATCGAATATATTATTCCTTCTGTGTATATTTTATACCAAGTTTCAATATCTTGAAATTTCTTATCAAGGAGTCATTGTCACAACTGTACACTTCTTGAAACTGTCTAGACTACAGTTAAATACAATTCATACGAAGCCTAATTTAAAGCCTGAACGTAAAATTAAACAAACGGGACTTCCCCGTTATTATCCAGCAGCACACAGTAGCATAGAGCATGACATGCTATATGTAGACTTTTGTGATACCGTTTCTTTCGTTTCTCGTGAATAATAAGTTTATATCGCAGCAAGTTATTTTTTTTATAATAACAGATGTGATTTGTAATGCAGTTTAAGACTGTTTTAGCTTATATATTTAGTGAGTTTGTGTCTTGAGGTAGTGTTTCTTGAGTTCCTTTAAAATGTAATTTATACTCCAACCGTAAGGTGGTGCGCATTATTTTGCCCTTAACCTGGATGCGGTAGTTTAGAAAGCTGTGGCAGCGACAACCACCACCACTGCCACAAGCGAAGCGCCTAGTATTCACAACCATTTCACAACAGTTAGTCCTGCCGCGCTGTTTAGGATGCAAGAGGTTGTGGGGTAATTGCATCCGCGAGTGCGACGATTTGTCATATCGGGTTTCGGCGGCTTCCTCTGTTATTCCGCTCGTATATTGTCTTCAAGAGCTGTAAATTCCTCTCGGGCAACAATATAACTCGTCCTTCACCGTCGCCGACCTGCCTAAGCGACGGGACAACTCATGGCACCGCTATATACGGCATGAATTATTCACCTAAATTGTTTCCTGTGAACAATATGACGGACAATTTCCAGTCAAGCCCACCGACAAAATTATTATTAATAAATTAACCGTCGCGAATAGCGTTTGTGTGCAACTATGTATGAGTGGATGTATTTGTTCCAGACTATATTTGCCTTACATAACTAGAAACTGAAAGTGGGTTTATTGTAACAGGTCTAGATTTACAGATACCGCGATACTTAAAAAAAACTAAGAAAACTGCAACAAAATCAGTTAACAAATTATATAAATTCAAAGAATATGCAAAAGTACTGCTTTCAAGCTGGATTTTGATGAATCGATAAAAAGCCACCATTCAGAAGTATAGTGGGGAAAATAAAGATCCTTCCAATTTAAAATAGCTTTAAAAGGCTCATTACGCTTTATAAATGAAGACGCTGTCACTCCTCGTGCAAAATATTCCATTCCTGTAGCCTAGAACCCAATAAGTCGGCTTTTCCTTGTGATAAACCTACGTCTTTAACCAAATCATTCAATTCGCACTGGTTTATAAGGTGATGTGTTACTAAAACTTCAAGTGGTGAATCTTCACGACTTGCCTGATTTGACAGAGTGATTTTAGACACTCTGTCCAACCAGGTAAGTTTCTTCAAACAGGTGAAATTTCTTCTGTCTCATAAATCGAAAATGATCTCACTTGGGAGAGGATTCTCTCCATGGGGGATAGATTGCGATGCTGATGGCAAATTTGCATATTTTATTTTATGCTTATTTTTCTTCGAATATCAGGAGACGCTTATCGTGCAAAAATAGAAATCTACGTTTTACATGATTGGAAGGCTCTCGCCATATCTATAAAAAATAGATTGTCCTTGTTATGTTTATAAAGTTACCTCATTATAAAACTTATATCCGAAAGGGCTAATTGTTAAGTTACTCCGACATGCTCCTATATTAAATTTTCCGACATCCACAATTTCCATAACGGCGCGTTATTGATGTTCGATTGATTTATCCGCTCGAAATTCGAGAACGGACGGATGATTGATAGTCTAGATCGGTGCTAGCGTCATTTTCGAATAGTTGAGTTGTGCGACGGACCACCCCGAGATGCTTGGTCAAACCCTTCGCAGTTAAAAACGACGGGGGGTTGTCGATCCCAACAATTCCCCTATTTTGCACCCGCACGCCGCCTCCCAACCGCTGGAGATTTATTCCGCCACGTCTCGCCGTCATCTGCCTCAAATATTGGAAATCCTCGGGAACCGCCGACTATATCTGACGCGTTTTTCTTTAAAGCCGTCTCGTCCGGCATCTGCCGCGTTTCTACGTCGCACAGAGGGGTATTTGCACTAAAAACCTGGCCAAAAGTATTTATCTACTTAAAACAGCTATTAATGCATTTGCTGATTTAAATAAGAAATAAAAGTAACAAAATAACAATTATTCAAATTCATAATCATTTATTAATGTGATAGCGGCGCCTAAAATCGGAGCAAAATTATTTTCGTATGCCACACAATAGCGGATGTGTTTATTGCTTAAATTTATATAAATTTATATAATTTAACATATAGTGCGGCTGTTGGCAATAATGTTCAATTTTTTTAATATTAATTTTGTATCCACTACATAAAGAATCCAGAATCCACATTTTAGCGGTAACAAAAACTGATTATTACTTATGACTAATATAATTGACATAATAAGTTAAATGACTATTTCAAAGAGATTATTACGTTATTATGAGCGATAGAAACAAAATGTTTGAACATATCAATTGAACGTACCAGCATTAGCGCCAGCGCTAGGAAGCCAAACAATGCCGTTGCCAGTCAACATTATTTTCCTCAAATCTTTTTATCATTCTATTAGCAGCTAACCATCGGTTTTTGAATTGGTTTTTAATAACAGAACGTTTTTGTTTCGTTTCATTTCTTATCGGATCACTGTCTATGTAGTCATTCAAAATGGTTTTCTTCATAAACTCAAGTTTTCTGACAAATGACGACGCTTTTGACAGTGATATTTAAAACTACAAAAATAACTGATTTCGAGTCATTGGTCTTAACCCCGAAGGCCCTGGAAATAAAATAATAATAAAAGCAAAACTTTGTAAATATAAATTTTAGTGTAGATATTGTATGTGAAAAAAATAAATTAAAAAATGGGGCGGTTTCGGGCGGCTAATTTTTTTGAAAACTTATTCTATACATAGCATTGCATATTTTGTAAAATTTTGAGAACTTAGATATTCTTGGAAGTACTTTAAAACGCTTAATAAATTCCTAAAAAATCTCTCAGAGCAAAAATATAACCCTTTCCATTGTATAAAAATAGTGTTATATCTTATACATACCTGTTTGAGAAGTATCCATTACAAAAATAATTACTAGTGCGTCTAAACACAAAATTACGAGAGTTTTCCCGGAAACAAAATGTAAGCGTATCGGCAATTCACACTGCGACTGTCAATAAATCTCAAGTTTTGACTGAGCATGTAGCGACACACTTGGCGGTGGGGCCATTAGTTTTAGCACTTTTCATGCAGCGATTCATAACTTTTACGACAGTTATTTTGTCGTGCGTTTTACCGAATTTTTAAAATGTCATTTATCGCCAGGTTTTCGGGCCAAATACCCCTCTGTGCGTCGCCACTTCCACATTTCCAATCTAATATTCGAACATTCGTTCGGAATATTACGTTAGACTACCGCGCATTGTTTTTAGGGTGGTGCTGAATACCCCCTAGCGGCCAAACTCAGCAATTGCCAGACTTGTTTTCGACGAAATTCGACGAAATTCAACCATATCAATTTTGTGTGTTATCTTTGTCCTTTCTTCGTCCTTTTGTAGTCCTTTCGTAGACCTTATGTACTACTTTCGTACTCCTTTCAGTACTTTCATAGTACTTTCATAGTCCCTTCGTAGTCCTTTCGTTGTCCTTTTGTAGTCCTTTCTTTGACCGTTCTTTGGCCTTTCTTTGTTCTTTCTCAGTCTTTTCTCTGTCCCTTCACTGTCTTTTTGACAGATTTTGATAAACGCCAGTGGCCACTGACTATTTGTCCTTTTGTTCGCCTTTTTTCATCCTTTCATTGTCCGTTCTTTATTGGTTTTGTCCTTTCTTTGTTCCTTGGTTGTCCTTTGTGCGTTTTTTGTTCTTTCTTTGTCTTTTTTGCATGTTCTTTGTCCTTTCTTAGTCCTGTCTTTATCCTTTCTTAGTCCTTTCTTTGTCCTTTCTCTGTCCATTTTTTTATCCGTTTTTGTCCTTTCTGAGTCTTTTCTCTGTCCTTTCTCTGTATTTTCTCTGTCTGGCAGATTTTAATAAACTGACTCTTAGTCACTGACTCTTTGTCCCTTCCCTGTCTTGCATTTGCTCTGTCTGCCTTTCTGCACACAGCGAAAAGAATGCTCAGTTCAAGTCAAATAACAAAACAACGGTGGATTTCCATATCCACGAAATAACTATCCACTTCAGCCAAGACAAAATTTTCTCAGTAGAATCGGGTGAAGTGCTTGATTCAAGATAAATTCAGTTGCAATGAATAAATTATTAAGTCACACTAAACAATCATGAACTACAAAGGAAGATATGTAGTTTTGAATAAAACTTTGTAGTATTACTTCAAATATTTAAACATTTCGACCAAATTAATATTGTTTTATTTAAACCATTGGATGGATTAAAAAATAATAATTATCATAATAAGTAATTGGTTGTTTTGCTTGGAAAAACAAATGTTTCAGAAAAAGATTTTTAGTTTGGTTTGACACCTTCTGTGTTCTGAATAGAGTATTTTATTCTCACTGCAACTAACTGTCGTTTTAAATGAAATGCGATCGGTTATTCAAAGTAAGCAATAGTAATTTTCATTCAACATAATATATTGATTTGAAGTGAATAATTTTGTTGTTTTGTTCAAACTATCTACCGCTGCTGCAAAGGGGTAAAAAAGTTAGTAATTTATTATCTTATCTTATCTATCTCTCGTCTTCATTCAAGTGCTCCTTGTATGGGTAATCTCTTCTGATTGCTGCCCATCGTTCGCACCTGAACAGGTTATGCACCTCCGGGCTTCCTCCCCACAGTATCTGCAGCCCGGATGGTCCCGCTTTTTGACCCTGTAGAGATACGCACCGAAGCAACCGTGACCGGTCAGCGCCTAGCTCAGCTCGTAGCTGACTTCACCATGTCCCCTGTTTACCTACTCTGCTAGTCTTAGTATAAGGCGGTATGTCCAGCACCCGTATTGTCCAGCGTTTCACTCCCTTTGCAGGGTGTTATTGTGGCTGTTCTCTCCTGGGCTCGCGTGTTTCCATCTTGACCTCTCCTCTCATACCGTCGCCTTCTCTCGTCTACTTAAAGGTGCAAAGGCAGGATGCGATAACCAACACTGCATCCGTGGAAGCGGTCCTGTATGAGGATGTCACTCCCACGGCCGCTTTTCTTTGCACTGTCAGGAGATGCTTTCTCCGGGTCACCAGCTGCATGTCGTCCGCCCACACCGGTGCCGCGTATAGCATTGTTGACTCTGCTATAGACGCGAGCAACCTTCTCTTAGCTGCCGACGGGCCACTTAGCCTCGGCATCAGTCGTAGGAGTGCCCCGGTGGTCCTCTCTGCCCTTGCCGCCACATCTTCAATGTGTCTTCGGAATCTGAGGCTTTTCTCGATTGTCACTCCCAGGTACTTGACGCTGTTTACGGGTTGAATATGTACTCCTGCTACCGAGAGTGTAACCGGCTCGTGCCTTCTTCTTCCTATTAGTAGCACTGCTTCGGTTTTTTCTGCGGCTAGCTCTAGGCGTGTTTCAGCCATCCACGCAATAATTTTGGAGATGGCTAAGTTTGTCCTCCGCTGAACCTCCGCATATGTGCTGGCGGTCACGACCAGCGCCACGTCATATGCGTATGCCACCAACTCGACCCCCGTTAAAAACAACCGAAGCACCCCGTCGTAGAGGATGTTCCACAGTATCGGCCCCAGAACAGCTCCCTGTGGGAGCCTTCGTTGTCGCTAAGGCTAATCCATCTGTTCCGCAGGTAGCTTCTGATTAATCCAACGAGGTACTGACTGACTCCTCTCCTTTCGAGTTCCACCACTAGGTGATTCCAGCCTACGGTATTGAAGGCGTTTCGTACATCTAGTGTCACAAGCATGCAGAACTTTTTGTTTCTTCTTGCACTTTTAGCTTTGTCCATCACGGATTTTACGGCATCAACCGTTGACCGTCCCGGTCAACGGTTGATGGGACTCCCGGAAGCCAAATTGGTTGACTGCTAGGGGAGATCTTTCCGATAGTTCGGTTTTTAGTCTCTCTACCAGCAGGTGTTCCATCAGCTTGCTGACAGTGTTCAGGAGACATATTGGCCTATATTTCGGCGGTTCTGTTTCGGTGGTTCTCCCCTTTTTTGTGAGTAGGATCGGACTTGCGGTCTTCATCTGTCCGGGTATTGCCCTTCTCTGAGGATCGAGTTCATGACCTCTGTGACTCCGCTGCCACATCGACCATTTCTCTAACTGCCTCTGGAGATACTCCGTCGGGTCCAGCAGCCTTTTTAGGTTTGATCCTTAGGGCCGCTCTTCTGACTTCATTCACCGTGAACGGGTGATCGACTATCGGTGGTATCTGCACCTCTTCATTCCCTGTGTCATGTTCCAGAAACAGATCATCAGCAACCTGTTCCAGTTCCGACAATGAGAGGTTCGGAGGGGGTAGTCGAGCTTTTAGCCCCTTTATAACTATTTTATATCCCTCCCCCCCAGACATTGTTCTCTACCTCCTCTAACTCGCTAGCCCAAAGGTTTTCTTTCGAATTGGCAATCGTAGACTTGACGATCTTTCTAGCCTCACGGTAATGGTCGGCCAGGAGTGCTCTCTTCTCAGCGTCCCTTGTTTCTTTCAGCATTGTTCTTCTGGCGCTATTGCTGGCCTTTCTGAGTACTGCTATTTCCTCCGTCCACCAGTATACTCCTTTTCTTCCGTAGGCCTTACTGGGGGGCATCGCTGCATCGCAAGCCTTGATAAGGGCCGCCTCACACGTTTCTACATTTGGTGTAGCTCCTGCTATTTCGGAGCTAAGTGTCGCTCTGAAGGTATTGCGATCCAGTTCCTTGGTGTTGTGCCGCTTTGGCCTAGTGGGTGGTGTTTCTTCCCTTTCCTGGTGACAGCTTTTTATTGTGTATTGGATGTGCATGTGGTCGCTGAGTGCTTCCTCTTCCACCACTTTCCATCCTTCCACACACCTTGCGACGTTCTCAGTTGCAAATGTTATATCTACCACAGATGTACCTCGCCAGTTCCTGAACGTGGTGCTATTTCCTACATTTATGGGGACGAGGCCGTTCCTTGTTGCCCATTCGCTGAGTACTTGCCCTCTTCCGTCGGTGAAAGCCGAGTCTCACTCCTGCGACTTTGCATTGAAGTCTCCGGCGACTAGGTATTTACCCCTTCCAGCTCTCAGGCCATTTTCCAGACTGTCAAGGAAAGTCTGAAATTGTGTACTATCCCATGAAGGAGTGGCGTAGCAGCTGTATTAGTCACAGTTTCCATGTCCACACAGGTAAAATCATTTCCAGCACCTTGGACTGTAGGTCCTCTTAAGCCGATTGCTGCTTTCTGGCTGATGTCTTGCATCCATCCTAATTTTTCTGTTATGGCCTTGTTTTGTTCTGAGACCAAAACAGTGTCAGTTTCCCGTCTTGCCGCGGTCTCTAGGACCAGTTCCTGTGCCGCTTTACCCTTGCCAAGGTTTACCTGTAGGATGTTGATGGCCATGGAGTATAATATCGCCTTTCGCTCTCCCGCGTCGACTGCAGCCTCATAATTCTGGACGTACGTAGATAGGATCCTAGTCGGGTTACATGGACTTCAGTTCTTCACCAATGGAACTCCTCCGATCGGATCTTTATTTCAGAAGAGAGTTTGCTTTCTCCGCCAATGATCTCCCCATCAGTTGTACCTTCGAAGTAGCCTAGGTGATTTCTGACCAGATCGAATAGTGTTCGTTCCCTCAATCTTTGTGTTATATATTGTACGCTTTGTCTTCACCTTTTCGGCGTTCTCGAGGTTGTGTTAATTCTCCTTTGGGTGCCTTTGGGTTCTCCTTTGGGTGCGATACTAGTACCTCAATTCTTCCGCCTGGGTAACGGATACACGCCGTCGTCTCTGTGCGGAGCACTTCACCTGCTACGAAAGTGATGAGACCTTTCTTTTTCTCTAGGAATGTTTCCATCCTGGCTCGATCTCTTTTCACTTTTGATGGTGGTTTACTCCGTCTGTGCAAGTGGGGCGGGCCTGGTGTTGGTTGTGTATTGTGCCCTCGTCCATCCAGTCTTCTTCCGTTTACTGTGTAACTTATGCATTGTGTACCGGTACCCTTCCTCTGACTTCTACTTTCAGTGCGTTTGAGTACTTTGGGCATCCTAGTGTGTACGCCCGGTGTCCATCTATGCTGCAGACAGGGTAGTGTGGTTTCTCTTGACACATCCTGGCTATGTGACTTTCTGTACCACAATTTTTGCACAATTTTTCCCGGTTGGGTCCTGCGCATTGTTTCGCCATGTGTCCCGTCTCCCAGCATTTATAGCAGGTTTGGGCTTGTTTTCGCTCAGTTACTCTTCCTAAGGCCCAGCCTACCTCTAGGAGTTTCTTCCGTAGAAGTATTGCTGCTGTGTCTTCTGGGAGTTGGAGTATGGCTATTTTTGTCCCCCCGTATCCTTCCCTCAGTGACTTTACCTGTGCTCTCTCGGTATGGTTTCCTAGGACCTCCTTGAGAGCATCCTTTACCTGCTGTTCTGTTGCGGTAGCTTCAAGATCTCTTATCGTCAAGATCTTTTCTTTATCCGCTACATGGGACTGTAGTCCAACTGCTCCGTCTATCTTCTTCACATAATTTCTATTGCGAGGAATAATTCGAACAAATCAACAAAATCTCTTCCTCCAGCTAAAAATTCCTCACTTCCATGTTCAAACGTCAATTTTTACCGTACAAAATCAGTTCATGATTTTTAAAAATATACCTTCGGCAGTGGCAAGCGGTGAAGTGTTGAGAGGGAAAGACGTTCCCCAGTAAATCTTGCAGATGGTGATGCGAACCAGGCTGTTGGTGTAAGACAAACTGATCTATTACGGTCTGTGTTGAACGTAGGGTTCCAGGACGGAGTTAAAAATATGGCGTACGTAAGTGAGCGCCCCTGCCCTCTACCAAGTACCAGATTTCACCCTGAATCAAAATAATAGCAGGTCATGGCGGTTGAACTGCCCCCATCGAACAAAAAACGATCCGCGATAAGAGATTGAATTTCGACGGATCTGTTATTTTAAGGCCAGTTGCACTTTTAAAGCAGACTTGAGGTCGTTTATCTTATCTACGAGTGTTCTTCCGCCGTAGCAAGCGATATGAAACTGAAGATATTGTAGAAGTGGATGAATGGGCTTTGATAAACTTGGAAAATATTATTACATAAACTAGACTTTTAATTCAGGCGTTATTCCCAAAAGAAGAAGGTTCTTAGACACACAAAATACATACACAAGAATGCCATTATGACTAAAAGAAGATTGCTCTTTTTGTCAATGAGAACATACCCATTTTATCCTAGTGAAATGACTGTCGCATTTGTGAGAACTATGTCGAAACAATCTAGTCCGGTTTTAAGGGTGCAAACCTCCGGTAGCAATCGGAGTAGGGGTAAGATTTCAGGTCAAAGTTTCGCTATCCGCTTTCCAATATCTTGTTACACGAGGACGCTGTTGTTGATTGTGTTCAACATACGGAGAGAGAAACAAGGGTAGGAGATGTTATCCCGCGGCTAGCTGTAGGAAACGTAGAATTTTCTGGGGTAAGTTTGAAACAATAGGTTTTGTTATAGTTTCAAGAAGAGTCACGAATGTTAATAATGCATACAAAACAGACTTTCTTCTCTCTACACGCACACTGGGGTATTTCGCCGATCTAGTTGGTCATAAGCCAAATTACAAAATAGCAAAATCAAGATGGCAAAATATCGGTATTATGAAGTACATTGATAGGACTACCAAACGAAAGAGTATGCGGAACGGTCAGCCTGTCATTTGCTACGTACCGGGGCTGTCTACTTTCGATGGTCTAAGTGAGTGAGAGCCTATGCTCACATAACAGTCTTGTCAAACTATTTCCAAAATAATATTTTGTATTTCCGTCTAACTCATAAGTTTTCGTGAACAAAATGGTTGATGTGTAATGGGTCGGAAACTCATTGTTTATTTATTAAGATATGATCAAATTAAGCGAGATATCTGTAAGAACGTTCGGGAATGTCAAAGGTTTTTGTTTGGGTTGGGCATCTGGTAACTAGGAATTCATAGTGGAAATTTCCATCCCAAACGTTGTGCAGAAAGAATACACGCCAAATATAGATTTGAACAGCAGATTGTTTGTGATTGGTTTAGGAACACCATTTCCGTTTTGTCATAAAAGTTGACCTGAGGACAGTCTGGTAGGTTCTCAGCCTCTTCTCATTTCAACCACCGTCATGTAAAGTACACGTTTTTTGTGGAGCGTTCTTATGCGCTTAATGTTTATCCCTGGTAAGTGTTTTCAAATTGTCTCGCATTTCATTTTAAATTAGAATTGTTTATAGGTATCTCTGCTAAAAGGTCTGTCTAAATCAACTCCTAGGTTTAATTTAAACGTCAATATGTTCAAAGCTTCATTCATTTTTCTATGTAACCTATCAAACGGGATTGTTGATTATTATTGTTAATAGATGTTATTGTTTTGATATGTGTTTCGTTTCATTTGAGTAGTTTTGCTTTATCAGCCCTGATTAAATGTTAAATACTTAAACGCGTCAGTTAGTAGTCAGAAAATGTATTCACAAGGTTCAAGAAAAAGAACCCAGTTAGTTTTTGCCTTCGAATAGATTGGATTAGATTTAATGAATTAGAATTTTGACCAGTAATTAAAGCCTTAGACCGCGCTCGGCCAAAATGCTACCATGTAGGGAGACGCAGTTGTTCCCGCCATTTTGACTTCCTACAAATGCAGTATGAATGAGTTCAGTCTTTATATTTTTGTGAGTATATCATGATTGTTATGCGGATTTTTTTTCAGTTCATTCTATAAGTGTCATTTATAAAATATTCTCAGTATTTTTTTGAAAAGATTGGTCAGGGTCCGACTTTGTCCGACTTTCTTGAAAAAAATTACAAGTATAACTGAGTACATAACATCAATAATTAAATATCTGGTGTGGCCCCTACCCAACTTTCCGACTACATTGACACACTGTTTATACATTTATAAACTCTCTAATAATAACAATATACATACAAGGCACTTTTCGATACAAATAACTATAATATCATAATATACTGTCACATGTTTCCTACGAGATTTATTTCTCTACTGCTTGTTTATTTATTCTTTAATCGCTGGCGGGGCGATAATATTCAAACAATAACGTCTGGCCTAACGCGGTATGATGCCGTCAGTTCTCCATTACGTCACAAACGAATAGATAAAAACTCTTATAGAACCCAAACCGCTCATCCCATTGATCTGTAAATTTGTACACATATTTAAAACGACTGCATGATGAGATGGTGTCAGTTTGGTCCAAATCGGATGAATCACTAACAAAACGTATGTGACATTTGCCACCTCCGGTTGTCAGATTGTCACCAAAAACAATCCAGTTCGTGCCCCGGTAATTCTAAATATCTATACCAAATTTCAGCCCGACCCATTGTTCCGTCTAGGCGCTATCGTGTTCACGGACATACCTACACACGTACTCACATACACACGTACACACATACATTTTCCAGAAATCATTGCAATCGATTCAGGGGACCTCAAAACGCGTATTTCCGCTAAAATCCCAAAATTTTTTTCCGTCGATTTCCTTCTAGGAGTCGGAAAGTAAAAATGTACTATTTGGTTTAATCCATTACTATTTTATTTATACTACTATACTATTTATTTATAGAAAATGCAACAACAAAACCTAACTAATTTTAACAAAAAACTTCATTTTATTAAAAACTACTTAATTTATTTTGGGATTCTGTAATACCTCGAAAAATATGCATCGTACAGAAAATTTGTCGAATCGAAACGTTAGTATCTCTAAGGGGTGCACCCGTTAGTATAAAACTACCCCTATCCCCACACCCCCTGTGAGTGGGGTGGCGGTCAAATTTGAAAACAAATAGAAATCCCCATTTTTTTTCGCAGATTCATATTCTACGTCAAAAACTACGCACGATTTGTCCGTTACATTTTTTTCATTCGTTACAGATGGCGCTGTAATAGCAAGAAATGGGATAGCAAGAAATGGCGCTGTGATAGCAAGAAAGAATAAAAAAAACAGAAAAACAAGTACCGAATCGGCAAAATCTCATATACTGTCTGTACGATGCTTATGTTTCGAGATATGTATTACAAAATTCCAGGTTAAATAAATTACCCGGAATAGCACCGGAAAAAGAGATGCCACTTTGGTAGCGAAAGAGATCAATGTATCTCAAAAGCAAGCGTTAAAGTTCAAGAAAGCGTATTTTAGAAAGGATGATATAGAAATGACTTGTATGTATCACTGACGCGATAATTGGCGAAGCTAGCCTTACAAGAGCACAGTACAATACGAGCTACTAACAAAAAATTCTATCCGTGCTACAGTTTCATTCAATAAAAGAAATCAGAATGCTATCCTGACAAATGAGCATTTAGAATTACCGCAACTTGTGCTGAAGTGAAATTAGATAGCTTGTTAGAATACACAAATAGAAGGTTACTTTCCTGAAGAAGTGTAAGTATTCTCAGTATGCAACGTTACTGTGACCAAAGTAGAGACGTATATTCAAAATGAGACCTAATGTAAGCACCGTATTTTAAGTATTTAGTAAGCATATCTTTGACCTCTAATGTTACATTAATCTATACTTTTTGCAAAAGAAATAAGTTTAAATGCATATTAAACAGCTTAAAAAGGAACCAGAATATCCGAAAAGGATAAAGTAATTCAGACAAAAAACCACTACAATCACCAGAAACGTCATTCATCTTGAAAACAGTGGTAAGTTTTAATTGCACCCTTAAATCCCCCTTCTCCTTCCCAATGAATAATTAAAACCCTGCCGAAAGATTTATCCCCCCAACCCGCAAATGACAATCCAAGTGTCCAAATATCCCTAAATTTATCCACAGAAATTCTGAATTAAAACCACGGGTAAAAATCCGTGCGTCAACCCCTGTCTCTCTCTTCAACCCTCCAACGAAGGGTAGAGAGAGAGACGGAGGAAGGATTAATAAAAGAACCCCATTCGACGACATGAACCTTTTAATCCCATGCCTCGTTTAATTTTTATTAAGTCCGCCCCTGGACGGCTTAAGTGGCACTTCTTATCACGCGCATTATTATGTTAAGTTCTAGATGGGAAAACTGCGCGAATCCCGAGGCCATGCGACCCGTTTAAGCCAACACAATGGGGTCGGAAGTGCCCCTTTTTCCCGGTGAATCGTACCTTGGGCCATTGTGGGACCTTTATTTACTGCAGGGGGTTTTCTGTAAAGCCAATCAGGCATTTTGTACTTGTCAAAGTATGGCGAGGTTATCTAAGTTCCCTTCTAGGGGATAATGCAAAGATTTCTTTGATTGATTAAGAAAAAATTATCAATATACTAAAATCAGTGACCTCAAAACGTGTATTTTTGCTGAAACTCCAACTTTTTCTCCTCCACTACAAGACTTTCCTTACTATTTAAATCACAAGTGTGACCAAATATCCGCATTTTTGTTACTCATGAAACCCCTATATGTTCGAAAGGTATTATCAAGGATCTTTGCTCCGTTTTCTCGTACCACATTTTCTATACGGAGTACCTTTCCAGCATTTTCCCGGACAATTTCCCGATAGTGGGGAAGAACTGCCGATCCCCTCGTAAAATCTCAAAACGTCCTGTCGTAGTCCCGCGAGTTGTAGTTTTCGGTCAGATCGTCTACGTCTACGGAGAAACTCCGTGTTAAGCATTTTCGGTAATAGAGAGCGGAGAGGGGTGTGCGTGACCGCATACATATTTTCTTTATATTACGACGGGAAAAGCGATTTGTTTAGGTCGCTGCAAATCGGATTTCTTCCCCCGGATTTAAAGGAGTGATGTGGGAGGCGACATATAGAGGTGTGCGAAATTTTCTCTGCAAGGGTTGGAGGGTTATGGAATCAGTGTTGATTACTTTGAAATCATGTTTGATTACTAAGTTCTTGAATTTGTTTGTATTTAGACATTAGCACTTATTGAGTGAAGAAATACTATTGTGGCGATAAGACATGCCATATAAGCCTGAATTAAGCCTCATTTTTATTCTCAAGTATTATCATTTGAGAAAGTGGTGTCGTTCACTTTTATATAGATTGTCATCCATTTCGGCAATGCTTCCACATTCCACATGACATAATCATTACCGAAATTAGTAATTTTATTTTTTTATGGTTTTCCCTTAAATCTATTTGCAGCAGCTTAAAATTAAAAATTAAAAAAGTGAAAAAATACAGAACTGCGCAAAAAAAACTGCAAAATAGATTGCAAAATTAAAGAAAATTGCGGAAGAAAATATCTAAAGCTGATTTAAAGTAAGAATGGAGAAAAGACCGAGAACGATATAAGACAAAAGGACTGGAACTGATAAAAAGTATAAAGGAGTGTGTTGCAAAAGAAAAGCGTATTAGGAGGAAGAAGTGGAGAGCCACAATAGCAAAAGATAACATACAGAAGAAAACAGACCTTAGAGATAGAGACAATAGTTTTATTGAATCGAAATACACCACCATCATCGGACAATGAAGAAACTCATATAAGTGTGGGAAAATTAACGGGTAGTTCTAGAGGAATGCGTGGTAGAAATAAGGTGATCGAGCACGAGCATACATATACTTGCGGACAGCTGATTTTTTTTCTTATCTTTAATAAATTGTTTCATTGACGTTTTGTTTATTTCATTGTTGGTATTAATATAGGTTATTTAATAAAATAACGTAAGTACATTACCGAAATGTTTCTTTAATTATAGAAATATTACAAAGTTTTCCAATTTTGATCGCTGCTAGCAACAACGATGCATACAAGAGCTACATTAGTACAATATGTAACGTCTTTTTTTTAATTTGTTTAATATTTTTGTTTTCGAAATACATTTCACAAATTATCCCAATACCTGACACTTACCCTTACAGCAACACTACACTCGCTAAATTTATTCTCGCACTACTTAATGTACAAGCCCCTACAAGCATATTGCCTTTAAAATAGAACATTTTGTGTTTTGAATAAATGTAAACCGTTTAGCATTATGGGAAACATATATGAGAGTGTTTATTACGCGGAGATTCACTCCTGTATTAGTTACGGCATACTTCTTTGGGGTTCTTCCGCATGTATGTCTGATGTGTTTTTATCCCACAAGAGAGCTATACGTTGTATGGCAGGAGTATCTCAGATGACATCATGTCGCGACATATTTAGAGATCTGGGATTATGACAGTGATATCGGTGTACGTGGTTGAGGTATCATGATATGTGCATAAAAATCGTACCAGGTTTCAATCAAATAACCATGGTTATCCGACTCGACGTGATAGTTTGCTTGTTGCCCGTTACAGGTTGCACACCACTGAATTATCACCCAATGTGCGCATCTACAATCGACTTCCTGAGCTATTGAAAATGTTACCCTTAAACTCATTTAAGAAAAGGTTAAAGCGTCTATTGACGAACAAAGTAATATACAATTTGAATGAGTTCTTCGACACTAATTTTGAATGATTGTAATCTTATAATTTTATATTTTCTTTTCTGCACATTTTTTGCACATATGCACTTTCGTTTTGTTTCTATGTTGCTTCTTTTCTGTTTTTCTCTTCCCGGTTTTAGTTTTAGTTGAAATTAATAAGATTTTAGTTATATACATTTATCGAAATCTACCGTTTTCTTTTGACATGTCTCTATTATTATTATTATTATTTATATATACGCTCGTAGGTAACCGGAAAACCGGAAAACGGCAAGCGGAAGAGAAAAACTTCCAGCCTAAAGTCATCTCCACACGATTCGAGTAAAACCGGAAAATAAACGAAAAGAAAATTTGCATGAATCGTTTGACCGGGACCACAAAACCTTCCACAATAGGAGACGAGAAAAAAGGTCCTTCTCCTCACGTCGGAGAAAATAAAAGCTCGGAGACCGCAAAAAGCCCAGTCCAAAACCGCCATAAACACATACGACCCTAACGGTAATAATATATAAAAATCTCGGCCCTTCTAGAGTACCACGCAGAGCGAGCTTCTATCGACAACCTGCTCGCCGACAACGCAATCCACTTTTACATATATCGCGATGAAAACCGAACTGGCCCTCATACCCGCCCAAGGGGAACAAAAAACTTCGTTTGTCACAGGGTAAAAACCTTCTTTAGGGGATCTTTTTGCCGTAAAGTATCGAATATTCGAGAAAAAGTATGATTCTAATCATTTCCCATGTAGCACAATAATATAGTATGTATAGTGTTGACAGTGGTGAAAACTGACCACAGTAGTGAAAACAAAAATATAATCTGAAAATCCTATTCAGTTTAGGGCAAATAAACCAAGAACGTATGCGAAAGTCAAATATCCCGGAACAGGAAAGACAATTGAATGGAAAATAAAGGGGGAAAGAAGTTTAAGCAGATTCCGTAAACAGTCGAATAAAAATATGAGGCCGAACCTTTGTTCTGTGTATGGTACTAGGTACGGGCAAAAATTAAATAAGGCACAAGGGAAGAAAGCCAAAGGGCTGTAAACAGGGATCCGCAAATACGATAAATGAAAGAAGGACAGAACTAACAAGTCGCATTCAGCGGGAAAAAAACGTGGAAGGAGTTCTGTTCTTTGTAAATTACGAATTGGAGTTTGCTCTCGATTTTGAAGGATAACTGAGAGAGATTCTTGTCTCATTATGAAGCTCGAGTATCACAAAGGAGTATAACGTTTAGTTTCGTATAATATAATTTTCCTAAATTGAAATTATGAATACACATTGTGAAGGAATCGTTTTGTACGCCGCGTTGCAAACTAGCCTAGAAAATTGGCTAAACTCCGATTTGGAAAACAAAAGGTATGACTATTCTGTCTTTGAATTATTAAAATTCAATGTTTCCTCTATTATAAACTAAAATCATTAACAGAAGGTAAAGGATAATGAACATAGGGATTATTCTTTTAAAATACAGACTGAAAATTGTCAACGACTATTTCGAAAATGTCTATCTAAAAAAAGTATGCATTATTAGGGATTTTCACCAAATTGATACCAGCTCATTCTCCTGTGACTTAAAAATGCGTATACCAATTTATATATTTGTCATTTTTAGCTGTTTGGTAAATAAAACAAAACAAAAACCTAAGTGACCAATAGATTTGTAACTTGTTTACAACCAACTGTAAAAAAACACAACAGCCGAAAAGAAACATGGCAAAGAACGGTACAGAAACCAATAAACCGATAAAGCACGCTAGGCACATCGCCCTGAAGTGTTATTAATGGTTCTGTATCCTTTTACATGCCGTGCAGTATTTTCAGGGCGCCAGTATATCCTGACCGTACGAACTTGCAAGTGCCTTCTAAATTTCAACCACCTTTTTACGTTCAACGGCAACCCCTAAAATGTCCGGGGCGTTGATACCGAAACCGCAAAATTTACACTTTTCAGAGAAGTGGGGTCAACGTAACACAGGGCAATAACACTCTAGAAAATATGATTGGTAACGAGTGCTTTTTTTACACGTATGGCAAGAATATTTCTCTACAGTTTATTGCATCCACCTTTTAAACGTTTATTTTATTTGTGACTTCTTCATTTTATTATTTGAAAAAATAATCATCAATAGATGCTATGTAACAATAAACTTAGAGATGATTCTTAAAGATTTGATAATTCATATCTTAAAAACTATAAAAGGTATGACTATTCTGTCTTTGAATTATTAAAATTCAATGTTTCTTCTATGAAATAAAAAATAATCATCGATAGATAATATGTAACAATAAACTTAGAGATGATTCTTAAAAATAGTGTCCAAAAATGGGCGACACTCCGATTTGAAAATTTATACCTCAAAAACTACAAAAGGTATGACTATTCCGTCTTTGAATTATTAAAACTCTATGTTTCTTCTGTGAAATAAAAGATAATCATAAATAGATAATATGTAACAATAAACTTAGACATGATTCTTAAAATAGTGACTGAAAATTGGCTAAACTCCGATTTGAAAATTCATACCTCAAAAACTACAAAAAGTATGACTATTCTGTCTTTGAATTATTAAAACTCAATGTTTCTTCTAAGAAATAAACAATAATCATTAATAGATAATATGTAACAATAAACTTAGAGATGATTCTTAAAAATAGTGCCTGAAAATTGGCTAAATCCGATTAGAAAATTCATATCTCAAAAACTACAAAAGATATGACCATTCTGTCCTCGGATTATTAAAATATAGTATTTCTTCCGTTAAATAAAAAATAATCATCAATAGAGAGTAGGTAACAATGAACTTACAAATGATTTTTAAAAATAGTATCTGAAAATTGGCTAAGCTCCTATTTGAAAATTCATATCTCAAAACCTACAAAAGACATTACTATTCTGTCCTTGGATTAATAAAATGGAACATTTGTTCTGTTATAGAGGAAATAATCATCAATAGAGTGTTACAGTTGACTCTCGATTGATGAGATAGAACAAAATGACGTTTTTTTTTGTACTTTCAAAATACAAATTGATAATTAATTATCTACACCCACTTTGAAAATTCCTATCTCAAAAATTACGAAATAATAAGACGATTTTGTCTTTACATTATTAAAATACGACATTTTTTCTATCATAATAAAAATAAACATTAACAGAGAGTAAGGGATAATGAACATAGGGATGATTCTATTAAAACATAGACTGAAAATTGTCTCCATCTATTTCGAAAATTTCTATCTAAAAAAGCATTTATTTAGGTATTTTGACCAAACTGATACTAGCTCATCCTCCAGTGACTTTAAAAATGTGTATACCAATTTATACATTTGTCATTTCTACTGGATGATAAATAAAAGAAAACAAAAACCTAACTTATCAATAGATTCGCAACTTGTTTACATTCAAATGTAAAAAAAAACAACAACCGAAAAGAAACACGATAAAGAAAGGTGCAGAAACCAATAAACCGATGAAGCACGCTGGGCACCTCGCCCTGAAGTGTTATTAATGGTCCTGTATCCTGTATCCTTTTACACACCGTGTTGTATTTTCAGGGCGCCAGTATATCCTGACCGTATGAACTTGCGAGTGGCTTCTAAATGTCAACCACCCTTTAACGTTCAACGACAACCCCTAAACTATCCGGGGCGCTGATATCAAAACCGCAAAATTTACACTTCTCAGAGAAGTGGGGGCAACATAACACAGGACAATAACACCCTAGAAAACATTATTGACAAAAAGTTCTTCTAAAACGTTTATTTATTTGTGACTTCTTAATTTTATTTTGGACGTATATTTTATTTAGAAAAATAATCATCAATAGATACTATGTAACAATAAACTTAGAGATGATTCTTAAAAATAGTGTCTGAAAATTAGCAGAACTCCGATTTGAAAATTCGTATCTCAAAAACTACAAAAGGTATGACTATTCTGTAAGCGGAGGGGCCTAGTGGTAAGCTGCGAGGCTTCCACTAGAAAAGTCCTGGGTTCGAATCCCAGGTTGGGGGTATATGGTTTTCAACGCTCTGCCGCCGTGCTTCGGAAGGCACGTTAAGCCGGGTTCCCGTAACCAGCTTCGACCGCTGGTTTCGTTAACTTGTATTAAGGTGTATTGGATGGCGTGCGTCACGATAGAGATGGACGGCTGCAGGGACGGCTAACCCTGAAGCTGGTCGGCCCGTATAGGCTGGTTGTCTGTCTCTGGATGCCGGCGTGCGAGGCGAGATTGATATGTCCTATCCGCCCAGGATCATGCAGCGCACTCGCTGATCTGTCCAAAACAATACCCGATTGGTTTGTACAAGGGGTCTATTGAGGTCTAAGTGCAGAGCTACTATAATCGCCCACCCTCGTCGATAACAAAATGATTATTCTGTCTTTGGATTATTAAATTATAATATTTCTTCTATGAAATAAAAAATAGTCATCAACAGATAATATGTAGCAATAAACTTGGAGATTATTCTTAAAAATATAGTGCCTGAAAATTGGTTAAACTCCGATTTGAAAATTCATATCTCAAAAACTACAAAAGGTATGACTTTGAATTACTAAAATTCGATGTTTCAATGTTTCTCATTTGGTAAAACAATTAACATTAATATCATACAAATCACTTCCTAGATATTCGTCTCACCGTACATATTTTACTGCGTAATAAAAACGCAATAATTTTGACTGCTCCTGATAGTGTATGCGTTTGCATATTAGTACTTTTTAACTAGGTACTAATACGTTTTGCTATTTCTGTACTCCACAGCGTTGGTGATAAAACAAGTTTTGATAATTTCGACTATACGACGATACAGCAGAGGAATGACAGATGCCAAACGCACACACTGTCGTGAGTATTTTGCATACGAGCTAAACGCTCGAGTCGCGTAACAAAACGCAAATTGTAATTTGGCCATATAATTGGTTAAAGTTATCATAGTATATCGCCTGATTCGAAGTAAATAATTCCGCACAGGATTGCCAAAGACGTTTCTCAGTGGAATAGGCGACAGACACAGACACATAAGCTGTTAAAAACGACATTTTTGTTCTTTCAAGGTCGTATTCAGGGCCAAGTTGTGTTTTATCGTCATTGTGGTACGAAACTATTCAACTTTATTTGAAGCTACTCTACTATCTTGACTATCTAAAAACTGTCTATCTTACCTTATTATCCTTCTGCCATGAACAAGTCCCTCGTTTATTAAATACCTTGCAGACAAGTATTGCATCTTGACCAGGATTAACTTCCGTATAAGTCGGCTGTTGCTCGAACCTCTGCACTCCAATGGTCGCTAAAACAAACGAGAATATCATGCAAATTTCACCCCACAAGAACCAGCATTGCATTTCATTCCGTTTCATGCATCCCCACATTTCTCTACCCTCGTGTCGCTTTTAGCTAGGCCCCTAGAATAACAATTGTCGCCGTCTACCGCCAAAGAAGCGTCGTCCCCAACCTACGGATGCTATTGTCCTGGTATCCTGGAATCTAATCACTTGGCGATAAATTTGTCACGGTTGATACGGCGTGGAAGAAAATAGGGATAATTTAATTTATTTCCTTATTGTCCTCGCGGTGCACGGCTTAGAATACGTTGTAGAAGGGTTTCAGGGAAAATAGATGCAGTGCAGTAGTTTTCTTGAATGGGTGGAACATGTAAATTGGCGGGGAGAAGTACGGGGTTGGTAATTGTTGTGGATGAGTTGTTTAGAAAGGGGTTTGTTTGTGTTGAGTAGTGTTAATGAAGGATGATATTTTAAAAGATTGTTGTTCTCACAACAGTTCTCTGAAAGGTGTATTTGTTAAATTATGGGTAAGTAACAGGTATTGGGAGAATATAAGTCCCATGCTATGCTGTGATCAAAACTGGCATCTCTTCTGTCAAAAATCAATGTAAAGTCTGGCCAAATACGTTTACTCTTGTGCGTGAATGTAGTGCTACATGTAGTTCGCACAATGACTTTCTTTACAAATATCTCAGCAAAGATTAAATGACCATTATAGGTTGGACCCGTCTCGAAAATAATTGTAGTATCTTATGGATAGGTATCGTTTCCACACACTTCAAAGCGCGAGAACATAGGTATCCTACGCTATATTACCACGCTATAACTTCATTCCTTTGCGGTGTGTCATTCCTACCGAACGTATTTTCTGAAATCAGTTTTCTTCAGCAATAAAATGGGCAATAAAAGACTGCTTAGTGTTTCTCCAGTCGAGAAGGAAACCCAAAATCTGCAGAGGAAGCTAAAGAGGTTACAGGATGGTCTGGATCGGCTGGATCAGATGAGTGCTCGCCGATCTGTCACTGTTCCGCCGCGACGTGAGCTAACTGTCCAGGATGATGAATAGTCTCCTAGTCCTTCTATTGTATTGGACGCTCCGGATTTAGGAAGTTTTTTGCCTTTTTAGTGCCACTAGTATGTGGAATCAACTCTAACTTAGGCCACTGGCCTCAGTTTCTTCATACCACTAGTGTGTGGGAAAAGGTCCTAGTGTGAGAGAAGGTCCAGTGGCTATCACTGTTAGTTGAAATTGGCAATTTATGACCATTTTTTCACCCTGCAATTTGCGCACAGTTTAAGATCAATTTACTGATGCTATTTTGTCGCTTTTCAGAGACTGATGGTGTAGGCGTTGACCAAGCTGCTTCTGTTTCGACAGATTTGCAGGATACTTCGCTGTCAGTGGATATGCTTCATATCCTAGGTAATGTTCAGGATCCAGGTTCATCACAAGGCGATCCCACAAAGAGATCTTTGGTAATGCTCGAGTAGTACACGTGTTCGCATACCGCTCTGTTTTGTATTCAAATTATATAGTAAACACAATTAAAGGCGGAAAACTTGCAATTGCAAAAAATTGTGTCGTGTAGTAAAAATCGTGTACAGCAATCTTTGGTAGAAAAAAAAGACGGCTACAAGAACAACAACAGAGCAGAAAAAGTTAACAAAAAAGTTGTATATATATATATATATATATATATATATACATACACACAAAAGAGTATATATATATATATATATATATAAAGGAAAAAAGGTATTGTTTGCGGTGAAATCTAAATATAAATATAGTAAAAAGGATTATCTTTTTTTTGGGCATAACCGCTATCTTTAATGCAACCGTAGACACGTGTTTCGGACTTATTAGTCCTCGTCAGTACGGTATAGCCAAAGAGAAAGGATGGAAACTCAATGGAGAACTCAACAAAAGGGACCTTAATCAGGGAGACCAACGTCACCATTTGGAGCTTCAGTCACGACATCCTCGGATTTGAGGACAAGAAGTAACGTCGCGCCGAGGCAACAAGTACACCCCGAGGTACAACCTTAGCCCTGGTACAATATAAAGGAAAAAAGGTATTGTTTGCGGTGAAATCTAAATATAAATATAGTAAAAAGGATTATCTTTTTTTTGGGCATAACCGCTATCTTTAATGCAACCGTAGACACGTGTTTCGGACTTATTAGTCCTCGTCAGTACGGTATAGCCAAAGAGAAAGGATGGAAACTCAATGGAGAACTCAACAAAAGGGACCTTAATCAGGGAGACCAACGTCACCATTTGGAGCTTCAGTCACGACATCCTCGGATTTGAGGACAAGAAGTAACGTCGCGCCGAGGCAACAAGTACACCCCGAGGTACAACCTTAGCCCTGGTACAATATAAAGGAAAAAAGGTATTGTTTGCGGTGAAATCTAAATATAAATATAGTAAAAAGGATTATCTTCTTTTTGGGCATAACCGCTATCTTTAATGCAACCGTAGACACGTGTTTCGGACTTATTAGTCCTCGTCAGTACGGTATAGCCAAAGAGAAAGGATGGAAACTCAATGGAGAACTCAACAAAAGGGACCTTAATCAGGGAGACCAACGTCACCATTTGGAGCTTCAGTCACGACATCCTCGGATTTGAGGACAAGAAGTAACGTCGCGCCGAGGCAACAAGTACACCCCGAGGTACAACCTTAGCCCTGGTACAATATAAAGGAAAAAAGGTATTGTTTGCGGTGAAATCTAAATATAAATATAGTAAAAAGGATTATCTTTTTTTTTGGGCATAACCGCTATCTTTAATGCAACCGTAGACACGTGTTTCGGACTTATTAGTCCTCGTCAGTACGGTATAGCTAAAGAGAAAGGATGGAAACTCAATGGAGAACTCAACAAAAGGGACCTTAATCAGGGAGACCAACGTCACCATTTGGAGCTTCAGTCACGACATCCTCGGATTTGAGGACAAGAAGTAACGTCGCGCCGAGGCAACAAGTACACCCCGAGGTACAACCTTAGCCCTGGTACAATATAAAGGAAAAAAGGTATTGTTTGCGGTGAAATCTAAATATAAATATAGTAAATATATATATATATATATATATATATATATATTTCAATCAAAGGGAGATAACGACAGTGAAACTTCAGTTGCAACCAAACAATAACGTGGGAGAGGTCAGTCAGTAGGGCGTAAAAACGGAAACTCCTTTTTTCTAGTTCAAATTTTCGGTTTAATTTAAACCTTCATCAGGAATAAGCTATTAACAAACATAAAAAACAAAGGTCTTAATCTATCATTCTCCAAACAAAAGTTCTAATCCATATAATACAGATGCAAAACACTTACAATTAGAGTATAAAATAAGTTAGCTCAACCGCGGAACTCATTACGATCTCTGGAGAGAGGTATCGACCAGCATCACATCACAGGTTACAAAATCACACAGACCAATGACACAATACATACTACACTTTAAAATCTGTTCTTACTGACTATACACAATATTCCATACTGAAGCGATTTATTATAATACACACCGATCGTCTTACAACTTTTTCTTCTATAGAACCCATTCTTTCGCGCCTTCCACGTCAGAGACATCTACCACACCATTCAATTCGTGACTTATCAACAGCGAGTAGATATTATTTAATTGGTTCGTATCCGATTTAAAGTTTAAACTGCTTGTTATGTTGCGTTGAATATGAAGCATTTCCAAAAATAACCTAGATTTATAATTATGTTCAGTCGCAACAACCTCCGTATCTAGCCAGTTCATTACATGACCTGTGTCACCTGCATGTTGCGCAACGGCACAATTTCTTTTTCCTAATTTAGTATCACTTTTGTGTAGAGCAATGCGAGATTTGAGCCACTGACTCGTCTGGCCGAAATATTTTTTCCCACACCCTCCACACGGAATTGAATAGATGACATTCGATTGTAAAAGCAGCGCGGTCTTGTCCTTGATGTTAGAAAACACATTATTAATAGTTCTTTTACTTACGCTGGCTATACGGAACTCATCATTCTTGAACACCTTAATCAGTTTGTTGGTTATACCGGTGATATTTGTTAACTTTTTAAATTTTTTAATGACAGTATTGCATCCATTATCGGTCGGTCCATCGGGAAGAGGGGTACTGAAGATTAGTTTTCTCACAAGCGTTTTCGGGTAACCGTTATTAATGAACATATCACTAAGCTGCTGGAGATTTTTATTAATAAACTCAGGATCACAGATGTATGTTACCCTGTTTCTCATTGCCATAACCGTGTTAACTTTCTGGCCCATGGAATGATTGGAATAGAAGTTTAGAAATCTCCCAGAAGCAGATGGTTTTTGGTACCAATCAAGAAGGACTCTATTCGACGCTGGATCACGTATGACTCTTGTGTCAAGAAATGGTACACCAAAATTCGACTCCCTAGTACTGTTAAACGACGCAACTATCTACCAGCCACTTAGCAGGGACCCTACCATTACAATTCAGAAAAAGAATAATGAGTACGTGAATTTGCTGAAGAGTAAGAAATATATCGATGAGAGCAGTGCCAAGTCTCTGACCATTTATAACTCAGTCCCCTCAAAATATTACGGATTGCCTAAGATACACAAACCTAGTGTACCCCTTCGACCGATAGTTTCGTCTGTGGGTTCTCCGACGTATGCTCTGTCCAAATTCATTGCTAACATTTTGCAAACATCGCTAATCGGGGAAGAAAAATATAACATCAAAGACACGTACACCTTTAGCTATCTGATGGAACGAAAAGTCTTACCTGATAATTACGTGTTGATTTCGCTGGATGTAGTATCTTTATTTACTAATATACCGTTGGAATTAGTGTTGGAGACTATAGATGCGTGTTGGGAGAGGGTAGCTGCATGTTGTACTATCCCGAAGGAGTTGTTTCTGAGGCTTGTCACGTTCCTCTATACGAACTGTTACTTTACGTTCCAGGATAAAGTTTTTAAACAGATTTTTGGTACACCCATGGGGTCTCCCCTCAGTCCTGTGCTTGCGCAGCTTGTAATGGATAGGTTATTAGACATATGCATTCCTAAACTATCATTTCTCATCTCATTTTTGTTCAAGTATGTTGATGACTTCATTTGTGCGGTACCTCGGGATAGAATTGAGGAGATTCTCACTATTTTTAACAACTTCAATCCACATATACAGTTCACTGTAGAAAGGGAGTCGAATTTTGGTGTACCATTTCTTGACACAAGAGTCATACGTGATCCAGCGTCGAATAGAGTCCTTCTTGATTGGTACCAAAAACCATCTGCTTCTGGGAGATTTCTAAACTTCTATTCCAATCATTCCATGGGCCAGAAAGTTAACACGGTTATGGCAATGAGAAACAGGGTAACATACATCTGTGATCCTGAGTTTATTAATAAAAATCTCCAGCAGCTTAGTGATATGTTCATTAATAACGGTTACCCGAAAACGCTTGTGAGAAAACTAATCTTCAGTACCCCTCTTCCCGATGGACCGACCGATAATGGATGCAATACTGTCATTAAAAAATTTAAAAAGTTAACAAATATCACCGGTATAACCAACAAACGATTAAGGTGTTCAAGAATGATGAGTTCCGTATAGCCAGCGTAAGTAAAAGAACTATTAATAATGTGTTTTCTAACATCAAGGACAAGACCGCGCTGCTTTTACAATCGAATGTCATCTATTCAATTCCGTGTGGAGGGTGTGGGAAAAAATATTTCGGCCAGACGAGTCAGTGGCTCAAATCTCGCATTGCTCTACACAAAAGTGATACTAAATTAGGAAAAAGAAATTGTGCCGTTGCGCAACATGCAGGTGACACAGATCATGTAATGAACTGGCTAGATACGGAGGTTGTTGCGACTGAACATAATTATAAATCTAGGTTATTTTTGGAAATGCTTCATATTCAACGCAACATAACAAGCAGTTTAAACTTTAAATCGGATACGAACCAATTAAATAATATCTACTCGCTGTTGATAAGTCACGAATTGAATGGTGTGGTAGATGTCTCTGACGTGGAAGGCGCGAAAGAATGGGTTCTATAGAAGAAAAAGTTGTAAGACGATCGGTGTGTATTATAATAAATCGCTTCAGTATGGAATATTGTGTATAGTCAGTAAGAACAGATTTTAAAGTGTAGTATGTATTGTGTCATTAGTCTGTGTGATTTTGTAACTTGTGATGTGATGCTGGTCGATACCTCTCTCCAGAGATCGTAATGAGTTCCGCGGTTGAGCTAACTTATTTTATACTCTAATTGTAAGTGTTTTGCATCTGTATTATATGGATTAGAACTTTTGTTTGGAGAATGATAGATTAAGACCTTTGTTTTTTATGTTTGTTAATAGCTTATTCCTGATGAAGGTTTAAATTAAACCGAAAATTTGAACTAGAAAAAAGGAGTTTCCGTTTTTACGCCCTACTGACTGACCTCTCCCACGTTATTGTTTGGTTGCAACTATATATATATATATATATATATATATATATATATATATATATATATATATATATATATATATATATATATATATATATATATATATATATATATATATATATATATATATATATATATATATATATATATATATATATATATATATATATATATATATATATATATATATATATATATATATATATATATATATATATAAGGGCTATAATTTAATTTTAAAAGGAAATACAGAATACATATATATATATATATATATATATATATATATATATATATATATATATATATATATATATATATATATATATATATATATATTTCAATTAAAGGGAATAACGACAGTGAAACTTCAGTTGCAGCCAAACAATAACGTGGGAGAGGTCAGTCAGTAGGGCGTAAAAACGGAAACTCCTTTTTTCTAGTTCAAATTTTCGGTTTAATTTAAACCTTCATCAGGAATAAGCTATTAACAAACATGAAAAACAAAGGTCTTAATCTATCATTCTCCAAACAAAAGTTCTAATCCATAAAATACAGATGCAAAACACTTACAATTAGAGTATAAAATAAGTTAGCTCAACCGCGGAACTCATTACGATCTCTGGAGAGAGGTATCGACCAGCATCACATCACAGGTTACAAAATCACACAGACCAGTGACACAATACATACTACACTTTAAAATCTGTTCTTACTGACTATACACAATATTCCATACTGAAGCGATTTATTATAATACACACCGATCGTCTTACAACTTTTTCTTCTATAGAACCCATTCTTTCGCGCCTTCCACGTCAGAGACATCCACCACACCATTCAATTCGTGACTTATCAACAACGAGTAGATATTATTTAATTGGTTCGTATCCGATTTAAAGTTTAAACTGCTTGTTATGTTGCGTTGAATATGAAGCATTTCCAAAAATAACCTAGATTTATAATTATGTTCAGTCGCAACAACCTCCGTATCTAGCCAGTTCATTACATGACCTGTGTCACCTGCATGTTGCGCAACGGCACAATTTCTTTTTCCTAATTTAGTATCACTTTTGTGTAGAGCAATGCGAGATTTAAGCCACTGACTCGTCTGGCCGAAATATTTTTTCCCACACCCTCCACACGGAATTGAATAGATGACATTCGATTGTAAAAGCAGCGCGGTCTTGTCCTTGATGTTAGAAAACACGTTATTAATAGTTCTTTTACTTACGCTGGCTATACGGAACTCATCATTCTTGAACACCTTAATCAGTTTGTTGGTTATACCGGTGATATTTGTTAACTTTTTAAATTTTTTAATGACAGTATTGCATCCATTATCGGTCGGTCCATCGGGAAGAGGATTAAACGGTTACCCGAAAACGCTTGTGAGAAAACTAATCTTCAGTACCCCTCTTCCCGATGGACCGACCGATAATGGATGCAATACTGTCATTAAAAAATTTAAAAAGTTAACAAATATCACCGGTATAACCAACAAACTGATTAAGGTGTTCAAGAATGATGAGTTCCGTATAGCCAGCGTAAGTAAAAGAACTATTAATAACGTGTTTTCTAACATCAAGGACAAGACCGCGCTGCTTTTACAATCGAATGTCATCTATTCAATTCCGTGTGGAGGGTGTGGGAAAAAATATTTCGGCCAGACGAGTCAGTGGCTTAAATCTCGCATTGCTCTACACAAAAGTGATACTAAATTAGGAAAAAGAAATTGTGCCGTTGCGCAACATGCAGGTGACACAGGTCATGTAATGAACTGGCTAGATACGGAGGTTGTTGCGACTGAACATAATTATAAATCTAGGTTATTTTTGGAAATGCTTCATATTCAACGCAACATAACAAGCAGTTTAAACTTTAAATCGGATACGAACCAATTAAATAATATCTACTCGTTGTTGATAAGTCACGAATTGAATGGTGTGGTGGATGTCTCTGACGTGGAAGGCGCGAAAGAATGGGTTCTATAGAAGAAAAAGTTGTAAGACGATCGGTGTGTATTATAATAAATCGCTTCAGTATGGAATATTGTGTATAGTCAGTAAGAACAGATTTTAAAGTGTAGTATGTATTGTGTCACTGGTCTGTGTGATTTTGTAACCTGTGATGTGATGCTGGTCGATACCTCTCTCCAGAGATCGTAATGAGTTCCGCGGTTGAGCTAACTTATTTTATACTCTAATTGTAAGTGTTTTGCATCTGTATTTTATGGATTAGAACTTTTGTTTGGAGAATGATAGATTAAGACCTTTGTTTTTCATGTTTGTTAATAGCTTATTCCTGATGAAGGTTTAAATTAAACCGAAAATTTGAACTAGAAAAAAGGAGTTTCCGTTTTTACGCCCTACTGACTGACCTCTCCCACGTTATTGTTTGGCTGCAACTATATATATATATATATATATATATATATATATATATATATATATATATATATATATATATATATATATATATATATATATATTTATTAATAATCTATTGATTAGCCTTGTTACAATAATTAATACACAACACTTTCATAAAGAAATTGTTTATTTTTTTTTGGTTTATGAAGGCTTTAACATTTAACACGTACACTTAAAAATCAACGTTCACGAAATACATGTTAAAATTTTTCTTGGTTCTGACGTTTCGACGCTATTTGCGCCTTGGTCACAGACAAACTAAAATTCGTGGATGAAACTTTTACAAACATTCATGAAATCCAGAACTCGTCATAACAAAAACGTACGCCATATGTGAACCAAGCTAGTAGGTATATGTTTTACAATTTATTTTCTGTATTTCCTTTTAAAATTAAATTATAGCCCTTTAACAAACTTACATCAGACCTATCATTCACAGCATTTTTTTGTTTTACAATTTCAATTATTTCTAACACACTTCGCGCTCTTAGATTATTTTCTTTTCTTAACACTTTAACATTTTTAAAATCAAAATTGTGTCCCGTTTCTTCTTGATGTTTTTTTAAAGCAGTAACATTTTTGGCATATTTGTGTCCTTTTAAACGTTCTTCCAATAATTGTTCGGTTTGTCCAATGTACACTTGACCACACTGGCAGGGAATTTCGTATACACAGTGGGAGGTTTTCAGTAGTGGCGTAGGAGTTTTAAGTTTTGTGTACATTGATGATAGATTGTTTGAGTTTTTGTGTGCTATTATTATATTATAGGGTTTCATAATGTGTCCAATCTTGTCAGATAGTGTTTTTATGTATGGTAGTGCTATGTATTTGTTTGTTCCTTCATTTGGTGTTTCTTCTTGTTGCACATTATTCATTGCTCTGTTGTTTGTTTTCATTCTAGTTTTAATTATCTTTTCTATGAGATTATGTGGGTAGTTGTTGTTTTGTAATATTTTTTTAACTTTTTTTAATGTTTCTGTCTGGTATTTCGGACTAGTTAGTTTTATCGCTCTATCAGCTAATCCTCGTATTACGCTTATTTTGTATGACTTTGGTTGGTTTGAATTATAATTTAAATATCGTTGTGAAGATGTTGGTTTTGTGTACCATTTTGTTTGTATTTTCTTGTTTATATGTATCACCGTCATATCTAAGAAATTTAGGGTGTTATTATTATTAACTTCCATCGTAAATTGCAATCTTTCATTGTAACTATTAAATTCTTCCAATACTTTTGTTTCTTTTCCCCTTGGTACTGCAAGGAAGCAATCATCAACATATCTCTTGAAAAACGGGATGGTGATTGTGATAGAGGCCAGAACAGAACTTTCCAAATCTTCCATGACTAAGTCTGCTGCAATACTGGATACTGGCATTCCCATGGCACAGCCGAACACTTGTTTGTAGAACTCATTCTCAAATTGAAAATAAGTATGTGTCAGAGTAATCTCAATTGCTTCTAAAAATTCATCTTTGGGGAGGAACGCATTATTTTCTATGATATTCCATATTTTATTTATGGCATCTTTGACTAAGTGGATTGGTACGTTAGTGTATAACGACACTACATCTAGTGAGATGAGATGGTATGCATCTTCAAGTGAAACTTCATCAATAAAGTTTTTGAAACACCAAGAATCTTTTATGTAATGTTCGTTTTTTTCTACTACTTCTTCTAAACTTTTAGCTAAAAATTTTGAGAGTTTGTAGAAAGGTGATTGAATGCAAGACACAATCGGTCTGAGTGGAATGTCTGGTTTGTGTAATTTAGGTAAACCATAAATTTTTGGTGGTTGTGCGTTGTGAATTTTTAGATGGTTTGCAAGTTCTTTTGTTATGTGTTTCTTTGTTAGCCATTTATTGATAGTATCGTTGTTCTTTTTCTGGAATATTTTTGTTGGGTTGTTGCGTAGTTTATTGTATGTTTTGTCATCATCTAAAAGGGTGTTCATTTTTTGTTTGTACTGTGCCGCATCCATTATAACCGTTTTATTTGTTTTATCTGCTCTGAGGACACATAAATGACTGTTATCTTTTAGGAATTTTTTGGTTTTTTTAATGTTTGTTATTATTTCATTATTTTCTCTGGTTTGGCGAGTATTTTTTGTTCGGAAACTATGGACAGTGTTGCTTAAAACCAACATCTTCACAACGATATTTAAATTATAATTCAAACCAACCAAAGTCATACAAAATAAGCGTAATACGAGGATTAGCTGATAGAGCGATAAAACTAACTAGTCCGAAATACCAGACAGAAACATTAAAAAAAGTTAAAAAAATATTACAAAACAACAACTACCCACATAATCTCATAGAAAAGATAATTAAAACTAGAATGAAAACAAACAACAGAGCAATGAATAATGTGCAACAAGAAGAAACACCAAATGAAGGAACAAACAAATACATAGCACTACCATACATAAAAACACTATCTGACAAGATTGGACACATTATGAAACCCTATAATATAATAATAGCACACAAAAACTCAAACAATCTATCATCAATGTACACAAAACTTAAAACTCCTACGCCACTACTGAAAACCTCCCACTGTGTATACGAAATTCCCTGCCAGTGTGGTCAAGTGTACATTGGACAAACCGAACAATTATTGGAAGAACGTTTAAAAGGACACAAATATGCCAAAAATGTTACTGCTTTAAAAAAACATCAAGAAGAAACGGGACACAATTTTGATTTTAAAAATGTTAAAGTGTTAAGAAAAGAAAATAATCTAAGAGCGCGAAGTGTGTTAGAAATAATTGAAATTGTAAAACAAAAAAATGCTGTGAATGATAGGTCTGATGTAAGTTTGTTAAAGGGCTATAATTTAATTTTAAAAGGAAATACAGAAAATAAATTGTAAAACATATACCTACTAGCTTGGTTCACATATGGCGTACGTTTTTGTTATGACGAGTTCTGGATTTCATGAATGTTTGTAAAAGTTTCATCCACGAATTTTAGTTTGTCTGTGACCAAGGCGCAAATAGCGTCGAAACGTCAGAACCAAGAAAAATTTTAACATGTATTTCGTGAACGTTGATTTTTAAGTGTACGTGTTAAATGTTAAAGCCTTCATAAACCAAAAAAAAATAAACAATTTCTTTATGAAAGTGTTGTGTATTAATTATATATATATATATATATATATATATATATATATATATATATATATATATATATATATATATATATATATATATATATATATATATATATATATATATATATATATATATATATATAGATATATATATATATATGGTTGTCTAGATGGTTGTCTTATGCAATACATCGAGACGCACTGATTCAATTCCGATTTAATGTTCGATTGAAAAGGGCTTAGAAGTTGAGATTTCAAGGAAAATAAAAACGCTTGTTTTCGGGCTGCCACCTGCTGAACTGTACGAGTAATATATATATATATATATATATATATATATATATATATATATATATATATATATATATATATATATATATATATATATATATATATATATATATATATATATATATAATGTTTATGTTTAACTGTCGTAGGTAATTTAAGAAAAGTTAGGTTAACGGGTATTCGACAGGTTACGTAATTAAACTCTTTCTACTTTTTGTCGAGCTTTCGGTGTCTTTATTCTACCACCTTCATCAGGACACTAAAATGTATAGAATAAAACTGTGTTACTAAACTAATACAAACATATTAAAATCTACTGCGCGTTTCCTTTCTTACTTACATAGTAATTAAGTTCATAACCAAGTAAGAGAATTCATTGAGGTTAGAACACCTAGACGGCCTCCTGTAATACGAAAACGGTTCGCTCAGCTGGATGATCAACCAATCCTACAATGTTTTGTCATCAGTTTTTTCAGTTTTCCAATTAGATGACCTTGATTACTTAAGATAACAACTTACGTTATTGCATCGTTGTCTGTTGCGCATCAGTATTTTGTAGGTATGTGTAATCGGTATGTATGTTCTCTACATTACCATCGGTTTGGCGCGATGTTTTCAAATTTAAATTTAACTTTAGAACGTGATTGCTTCATCATACAAGGTATCGCTGGTGTTGTTTACACGTCTGTTTGATAATTCAATTATGTATGTGTACATTGAGCTCAGATCTCCTACATCTGTTTTCTTGTTCATGGTGTCCTCTGTGGTGGCTATATGATACATTTCTAAAAATGTGCGCCTAGTGTAATCATTTTCCACTTCCAATACCTTTACCTCATCATAGTTTATTTGGTGGTCATATTTGTGGACGTGTGTCGCTAGCATACATCTGTCTGGGTTCAATCTTGCATCACTCTTGTGTCCTGCTATTCTGTTCTTCAGAATCTGTGATGTCTGGCCTACATATTTCCTAGAACAGTGTGGAGATGGAAAGAAAAGGAATAATAACAGCAGAAGAGGGAAGGAAATACAAAACATATAATTCGATATGCCCGAAGATGTATGGTAACCCTAAAATTCATAAAGCAGACACCCCGTTAAGGCCCATAATTGCAGGTGTACAGAGTCCAACCAGAGAAATAGCAAGATTGGTTGCAGAAATCCTCAGCAAAGCATACAACACAGATAATGCATACTACACAGGCGATACATTCCAGTTCTGTGAAGAGGTGAGAGGGAAAACGATACCAGAGGAATATGTGCTGTTATCATTAGATGTAGTAAACCTATTTGGAAACATCACAAAACTCTTAGTGACACAGGTAATAAGAGAGAAATGGGAAACCATACAGCCCCACACGAATAACATGACACAGGACTTCTTTATAAGACTTATTAACTTCATTTTAGAGAACAACTACTTCTCATACAACGGCACCTACTACCGACAACTGTTTGGATGTGCTATGGGCTCTAAAGTAAGTCCTATCTTGTCACAGTACATTATGGACACATTGTTGGACAAAAACTTGCCAAAACTGTCATATCAGGTGCCTTTCATCAAAAAATTTGTAGATGACATCATTACAGCCGTACCCAGAGATGGAATAGATGAAGTCGTCAGAGTATTCAACGAATTCAACGAACATCTTCAATTTACGACAGAAACCGAGGACCAGAACCAAGCTGTACCCTTCCTAGATACCAAGGTGATAAGAGGTAACCAACAGAACATAAAATTAGATTGGTATCAGAAGAACACAGCATCTGGCAGATACATAAATTACCATTCTAGGCACGCCATGAGCACGAAGGTAAATTTTGTCATTCAAATGAAGAAAAGAGTAATGAGAATCAGTGATGATGATTTTCTAGCAAGAAATATGAAGAAACTAGAGAACACCCTAGAAAATAACTCCTATCCACCCGGACTAATAAGACATTTGCTACGGGGAACAAGTGCAAGCCACACGGAACCACAACAACGTACTGACGAAAGCAACAACAGGTTTGGAATAATGATGGACATCCCTGGTATCACGGATAAAGTGATTAAAATTCTCCAACCAGAAAACATAAAAATAGTAAAAAAACAAACAAAAACTATAGGTAACATTTACACTCGTTTAAAAGACAAAACACCAACCATACTACAATCAAATGTAATATACTGTTTGGAATGTGTGGACTGTTCTAGGAAATATGTAGGCCAGACATCACAGATTCTGAAGAACAGAATAGCAGGACACAAGAGTGATGCAAGATTGAACCCAGACAGATGTATGCTAGCGACACACGTCCACAAATATGACCACCAAATAAACTATGATGAGGTAAAGGTATTGGAAGTGGAAAATGATTACACTAGGCGCACATTTTTAGAAATGTATCATATAGCCACCACAGAGGACACCATGAACAAGAAAACAGATGTAGGAGATCTGAGCTCAATGTACACATACATAATTGAATTATCAAACAGACGTGTAAACAACACCAGCGATACCTTGTATGATGAAGCAATCACGTTCTAAAGTTAAATTTAAATTTGAAAACATCGCGCCAAACCGATGGTAATGTAGAGAACATACATACCGATTACACATACCTACAAAATACTGATGCGCAACAGACAACGATGCAATAACGTAAGTTGTTATCTTAAGTAATCAAGGTCATCTAATTGGAAAACTGAAAAAACTGATGACAAAACATTGTAGGATTGGTTGATCATCCAGCTGAGCGAACCGTTTTCGTATTACAGGAGGCCGTCTAGGTGTTCTAACCTCAATGAATTCTCTTACTTGGTTATGAACTTAATTACTATGTAAGTAAGAAAGGAAACGCGCAGTAGATTTTAATATGTTTGTATTAGTTTAGTAACACAGTTTTATTCTATACATTTTAGTGTCCTGATGAAGGTGGTAGAATAAAGACACCGAAAGCTCGACAAAAAGTAGAAAGAGTTTAATTACGTAACCTGTCGAATACCCGTTAACCTAACTTTTCTTATATATATATATATATATATATATATATATATATATATATATATATATATATATATATATATATATATATATATATATATATATATATATATATACTCAATATGAGAAGCACGCGGAGTTCTCGAAATGCGTATAAATAACGATGTATTCAATGATTTAACAGTAAACTTACCAAATTTTAAAGAAACATATTACGATCGCGTGGACGGCCTCTGCCTCCATGGTTAGGCAAAAATACCCGAGCAGGACTATCCCTTAAGGTGGGGTTCAAATTGATCGCAAGTAGACTAAAAAGTAGTCGACAATATTCCTAAGAATCCGTCCGTAGACTGAGGAGAACTAAGTAGGGTATTTTTTTTATTATTAGGAATGCTTCAAATATATGCATAAAGGCTATCTTGAATGCAAATATCTTAATATTCAGTTGTAACAGATTATTAAAATACGACAATTTCAATGATTTTTACCAGCTAATTACGTCGCTGTTCTTGCGAATGAAGACAAGATGGTTGTCTTATGCAATACATCGAGACGCACTGATTCAATTCCGATTTAATGTTCGATTGAAAAGGGCTTAGAAGTTGAGATTTCAAGGAAAATAAAAACGCTTGTTTTCGGGCTGCCACCTGCTGAACTGTACGAGTAACACGTTGATTAGTTCAGCTATTCTCCGTTCCTTGCCAGAGCGTTGTATCGGTTCGGTTTAACACATGGCTATTTAAGTAGATACTAGTGTTGGGAATTCTCGAGCTACAATAATTGAATTAGTCGATTATTGAAATATCTCGAGATAATCGATTATGTATATTAGTACTAGTAATTTCGCTAGTACTACTAATTTCGTTAGTACTACTAATTTCTTCAGTACTACTAATATTGTTAGTATGGGTTGTCCCACGATTGGTGACAATTACTGATCGATTTCAGCTGTTATTTTGCGTATACGTTGCAAGCCATCCTGGCGCGCTAGAACGAGACATAACGCTTTTTCATGCGTCTGTTCTTACGATTTTAAAATCCGATCGAACATATTCGCCGATGTCGATGCCATTACTAGATGCAGAATTTCATGTAGATTCTGAATTTGTTATCCCCGATCATCTACATTCTACGGCACCGGCTGATAGCGTTATTTGCAATTCTATTTAAGGACACCTGCGCTGTTTTAGATGACGCACTGGTAATTAAATAATTTTTTTTTTGCTTAACCGTTCGATACTTTTTGTGGGTAAAACTCTAGGGTATACTACTTGATAGCTCTATCGATTGACATATGTTTCATTAATAAAATCGAACAAAAAAAGTTATAGATATCTTTTATGGCTATGTTCTCCCCGGTAATGAATTAGGACTACTAATTTTAACTACTAAATTAGTACCTACTACTAATTTTAGCTACTAAATTAGTACTACTAATTTTAATAACCAAATTAGTAGTACTAATTTTAACAACCAAATTAGTAGTACTAATTTTAACAACTAAATTATTACTACTAATTTTAACTACTGATATAATCGATTATTAATATATCTCGATTGAAAATAATCGATTATTAAAATATCTCTACTATGCCCATCACTAGTAGATACGGTGGTCTCATTCCTCACTGACCAATAGTAAGCGGTGTACGGATGACGTTCTGCCGTAGGCGTGTTCTTGTGGTTATATGGTGGTTATACTCTCTCAAACTCGTAAAAGTAGCGATGACGCGGCGGTCTACGCCGACGTCACAATTTGCCTATCTAGTCTGTGTATCAGTATGCCCCTCTCACCGAACTCATACCTCGCCACCAAGCTGGGTTATGAGGCAACCGTATAAATATCATGGATCGTGGGGTTAACACATTTGAATATTTACAAATAACGTGACATAAAATTTCATCGTTTTCAACCATTTGATGAACATAAAGCCTCAGTTTAAATGTATAGGAAGTTGCAAAAAAAACGCAGTGTGCAATATATAATCTGGATACTTTTATTGAGTTGTGTATGAAGAAAGAAATTGCACCAAAAGTACAAGCGGTTCTCTAAACTAAACTAACTATGATGTCCAACACTGTCAATCAAGAAAACGCACTATAAACTACCGAGTCTATAAAATAAGCGAACTAAACTAACAAAATGATATCCAACACTCGCAAACACTTGCTAAACTTACGGCTGGAGAATACAGAATCATCCAACAGATTGAATAAACACTTTTTGCGTTGAAAATATCCGAGACGAATTACCCCTCCCACTTCGGCTGTCTACGTTCAGGACGTATTGCAATGGAGCTGACAAATTGAAATGCACAAATTGAAATTCTAATATATGTATTTGTTTTTTATTTATAGGATATTAGACTATTGTAGTACCTGATGAAAATTTCCTTACATCGTAGAACTTTTTTAAAATCAATATGTTATTTTGTCAGTTCTTCACTTTTAATGAAAATCGTCACATGAAATACTTTAGGTGAACTCTTCCATAAGTTTAGTTTATTTCATAGTTGCCATGATTTTACTAGTCAAAATGTAAAAGCTGTGTATAAGAAAAAACGGTTTTTTTCACAGAAACACATTTAACATTTAGTTTAATGATTTTTTTAATTTACTAAAAAAACTTATTTAATTATAAATATTATAATTTAATATAAATTGTAAATTTGTATATTTAATACACCTAAATTCTGTTTTTTAATACATCTAAAATTATAGCGCTGATATATCTGGTCCATCACATGGAAGGATGTGGTTTTGAAATTTGTTTTAAGGCACCTTCAAATTTGTTTATATAAAAAAGTGCATTAGAAGCGTTAGTGTCCAGTGAATCTAAATAATTAAATGTATGTGTGTAAATATTCCACACACCAAACCTTGAATCCTGTATTAGTAATACCAAATTGTGTCAATTGGTATGTAAAAACATTTTATTGCCTTGCCTGGCGAGACCCTAGAAGGCGAAAAAACGCGCTTCAGAGCTAATGCACGGGTCACGTGCACACTCCACGTGAAACCGTCAGCTTCGCCCAAATATAATCTCAAAGGTGAATTTAACCGCCCTCTAGGAACAAGATTCCGAAGGATCCGTATATTTGGTTGCATATTATGTATATTATCTCTATTCTGGCTTTCAACTCCCATCTTAAGAGGAATCAGTATCTATCGGACTATAGTTTCGCTACGGGGTCGGGTGGCCGGGGGAACAGGCGAAGGCGGTGCTTCTCGTTGCGAGTACATTCGGAGCGAAAAGCAACTATTTTCTCCTCTTGCCCCGTTCCGCTAACCATAGGACAGTGTCGCGACAATTCGGCGCCTGGAGGCTAGTCCACAACAGATAAAATAGACTCAACGCCTTTACCACGCCTTTACTCTAAATTATTGAATCAGCGGTTTCTACATTGCACTTTAGCGTTCCTCTTCTATTGTATTGCATTTGTTTTTGCACTGTTTTTAAGGCATTTATTTTGATGAAAGCAACGACAAATTTAAAGTTGTTTTTTTAAAGTAAAAGAATACAAATAAAAGTATGATTAAAAAAAACATTGGACGATATTTTCTATGTAGCAACGAAAAAACAAGCCATTATTGCCAGACCACTTTGACGTTAATTAATCTAAAATATCTGATGTGGCCCCCACCCAACTTTCCGACTGCATTGACACACTGTTTGCACATTTATAAACCCTCTAAACGCATAGACTAAAGAGGGTGAAACACCAAAAGCGAATGTCCGTGAGAGGCAAGGCACCTCTCGATACAAATAACTATAATATACTGTCACGTATCCATGTGTTTACCTACAAAATTTATTTCTCTACTGCTTGTTTATTTATTCTTCAATCGCAGTCCAGGCGATAATCAAACAATACCGTGTGGCCTAACGCGGTATGATGTCGTCAGTTCTCAATTACGTCACGTCGTCACAAGCCAATAGATAAAAACCCTTATAGCACCTAAACCGCCCTTCCCATTGATCTGTAAATTTGTTTACTTATTTAAAATCACTGCAGGATGAAATGGTGTCAGTTTGGTCAAAACCGGATGAATCCCTAAGAAAACGTATGTGACATTTGCCACTTCCGTTTGTCAGATTGTCACCAAAAACAATCCATTTCGCCCCCGGTAATTCTAAATATGTATACCAAACTTAAGCCCAATCCGTTGTTTCGTCTGGGCGCTATCATGTTCACGGTCGTACATACACACATACACACACAAATACATACATACATACATACATAGATTTTCCAGAAATCATTGCAATCGGTTCAGGAGACCCCAAAACGCGTATTTCCGGGGAAATCACTTTTTTTCCGTCGATTACAATACTTTCCTTCTAGGGTACTAGTCCGAAAGTAAAAAAAAAGATAATAATAAAAAAATAAACAGTAAAAATGAACCATGAACACATCTTGGTTCATTTTTTGTTTTAATAAAAAAAACCTATATTCTATACATAAGAATATAATCTAGACATAATGTAGATATGTATATAAAAATCTATTACAATTTTGACTTTCTTTTTAATTTTTAGGAAGTAATTATTAATAGTGATAGTCTGCAATGAGTATGGCAGACTCCTCTCGCTATGACCTTTCCATCAATGTATCATCATTGCACTCGGATAAACAAATAAACTTCTTTGTTGCTGGATTTTGTTGCTAACATTTAAAGTATATATTCTTCGCAATCAGTTATCATTCGTGTTTATTTTACTCCGCAGTTTTAATTTTGTGGTTCCAGGGCGGATTTGCAAACCGACTAGGTTGCAAGTCCTTCCTAGCAAGGTCATGTACCCTTAGACACGCACTTGGAATAATAATGCTTCTAAAATACAGACACACAGTCTCATACCAATACATAGTGCTTGGGACTGTACCATGCAATATCATTTTACTACCATTGGTACAAGCCCGCCGAAGGGGATTTGTACGTTTGGTTGCATACCTAGTCCAAACCAACGGCGCAGAAAATATGTCCTTTTCATCATTAAAGTTTTGATTGAAAAAAGCATGTCAGATATTGATATTTTCACGTGAAATTTTGTACACTTACAGAGGAAGGTGTAACTTAAATCTATTATGTGGTACTTTTTTCAATTTTAGCCTGTGTTATACGTAAAAAAATCGCAAAATCCGTCAATTTTAGGTAACATTCAGCAATAAATTTGCCCAAAACAAACAAAAATATCAAAAATCTACCACTAGACGGAAAATTATATAACTTTTATTTATGATATGGTGAATTGCTTTTACGATTCTGTGAACTAATTACGGAGAAAACCCCTCGGAACTTTTACGTGTTTTGCGAGTAGAAAGTAAGGGGTACTGATTCCTCTTAACCGTTTGACCACGGAAACAAAAGTTCTATTATTAGGAAGGTGCCGGTTCCTAAATCGTTTGCGAATAAAGTCTTCGAGCGGCCGCTGCATTTTGTCTGCATTCACCATAAACAAGTAACATGTCCACGTACTCACCACTACTAAAATCATCCATTTTGAAACACAAAACCACAAAATAACTAACAAGAAACCCGATAAACAGAAACAACTGCAGAGCGTAAACTAAAGCACGCACGGGACTTCCCCTCGCTCAGCTGTCTGCTGTTTCGCCACAGGCTCCTGGTCAAGTCGCTACTACCCTTTCTAAAAACGTGCGGCGTCAAATTCTGCATTTTCAATAATTAATTACTCAATACTGGTGTCACTTAGAGAAAAAGCGTATTTGAATTTTTTTCTACAATTATCAAGATCTATAACCCCTAGAAATTATTGCACTCATTTAATATTCACCCTGTATAAACTCTAGTTTGGCATGTACTCTAATCGCAAGCAGTAATAACATCGAGCAGGTTTGGGTAAAGGTTATATTATTCACAAAGAAATATACAGTTGGGGTTACCTACCTCCCGTCTGAGTCTGCCTATGTAATTTTTTTGAATAATTTAGACAAAATTATAATGGAGATATTACCAATTTGCAATGAGCTGGTTATTCTCGGGGACTTTAACATAAATATGTTAGATCCTAACGCAGTATCTACTGAGCACTTCCTTGCTGGACTGATATGGGTTGACGCAGGTAGTCAATTCACCTACTAGAGTGTCGCGATGCACATCAACCCTGATTGATTTAATTATTATGTCGGAGGGTGTGTGGGGGTGTATTGGTGCTGGATGCTTCAAATGTATCGGACCATCATCTGGTTTCTAGCGATATTCGTGCCTAAATTTTGCCCATTCTCAAAAAAGTTTCGTGATTTTTCTCGTTTGCTTTGCGACGACTTTAGGCTTGAGCTGAAAAACTTCGACTTGGATAGCATGGTCCATATGGAATCTATAGATGACAAGGTATCTCGTTTTAACTCTTGCTTGATGTACTTATTTAATAAATATATTCCTGAACGAACACTACGTATAACCCGACCTTCAGCGCCGTGGCTCACTCAGGCGTATAATAAGGGATAGGGACTACTACAAAGCCTCACGAAACTGGATAACTTTTGATGTTAGACAGGAAAAGAAAGCGTACATCAATGCTCAGTTTAATCCGGTGAATTCTCGCTCAGTGTGGCAAAGATACAATTCTCTATTGGCAATAAAAAACAATAAATCTGTACAACTTCCGAACAGTATAGCCGATCCTCACAAAATTAATGAGCATTTTATTAACTCTGTAGCTGCATTGCCGGTTGATGATGGCTTTTTTTAATATTACAATAACAACTACAAATGTCATTTTGACGAGCTATTAGAATTTCGAACAATGAGTATGGAGGAATTGCAAGTATTAATATATAACATAAAGTCGCAAGCAGTAGGAATAGATGGTATAAGTTTGCGATTTCTCCATCACTGCTTGCCATTTGTTATTGGGTATGTTGCGCATATCATCAACTCGCGCTTGTTGGATCACACATTTCCGAACCAATTGAAGCAGGCCATAGTTATTATACCTTTACCAAAAGTATCCCAGCCGACACCATACAATCAGTTGCGGCCTGTAAGTATACTGCCCGTATTGTCCAAGGTATTTGAAAAATATAAGTTGCTGCCAGGTACGCAGTATGGATTTCGGTCAGGCTACGGTTGTGATACGGCATTACTATATATCACAGATACAGATCGGCTGGGATAAAAAGCTACACACAATCTTGGTAAGTGTAGATTACAGCAAGGCATTTGATATGATAAACCATGAGTTGTTACTAGCTATCTTGAAATATATGGGTCTGGGCGAAGGGGCGGTCGCCTTTTTGAAAGAATTTTGGAGGGGAAGAACTCAGAGGGTGAGGGTGAATGGTCATCTTTCAGGTGCGCAACCAATTATATCAGGCTTTAAAGATTATATTAAATACTGCAACTATCACGCGTACGCCTATGGCACCCATCTATCATATAACTTCGGTTATGATGAAAGCATATAGGTCTGCTGATTAACCCTCAAAAGTCGTCTGCAATTATGTTTGGAAATAAAAATAACATTCATAAGATTAAGCAGGAAGTACCGATTATTATCGATTATTATCGGTCGAGGATGTTAACACCATTAACAGCCTTGGTCTCGGGATCGATACGGACTTGATACGGGATTTCGAACCCATGTAAATAGTTTAATCCGTTCGTCATACGGCATTTTGAAATTCCTATACGTTAATAAATGTGTCCTTAATCAAAAATTGAGGCTCATACGCTTTGATTTTGTCGCGATTTAATCATTGTGACACGGTTTGTGGCTCATGTATAACCTCGGCGTCGGCCGGGCGCATTCAGCGGGTGCAAAACTCTTGCTTGCGATTCAGTTACGGCATTCGCAAATACGAGCAAATCTCACACACTCTGCTGTTATGCAATTGGCTGGATATGGAGGGCAGAAGACATGCTGCTACGCTGTATGCTCGGGAGATTAGGTTGAAGTGTCCGCAGTACTTATATAAGAAAATCTCGTTCCGAACAGAGGTTCATCACTTAAATTTAAGGCGAAAGAACATGATAACTGTCCCAAACCACAGCACTAGGTTATTCGAGGGGCCCTTTACATATAACGTCGCATTTTTACGGAACTCCCTACCTGACAATCGTAAAACTCTGTCAGCTCTAGCATTCAAGCGGTCCTTTTCGTTGATTCTGGGTGAACGACTGGCGCGGAGAATTGTTGGTGGTTGATTGAATCATGCAGCCATATTGTTTCTTTTGCTATTAATTGCAGTATTTTCCTTACTTTGTTTATTTTACATGTCTACTGTGTACAGTCGGTACAATTTAAGTTACTACGTGTTATTTTTGTCTCTTTTGCTCAGGAGTGAAAAATTACAATCAGACGACAGTATGCTGTCAGTCTGCTTTTTACTCTTTTTGTACTACTTCGATCTGGTATGTTTATATATTATGATTGTTATACTATTTTTATTTTATATGATGGTTAGTGTTGTTATATATTGATTTGTATTTTTTTCTATCGATAGTGGTGCAATAAACGTTATTATTATTACTACATTATTCTTCCAGAGTTGAAAGTTCGCTGGTCTTCAATTTTGCAGTCTGATTTGAGCAAGGGTGATAGACTTAGAACTGAGAAGACTTATCCTGTTCCAGCTAGTATTATTCAACCTCCTCGATTGAATTTGGAGGTCAAGTCGGCACTTGAAGAGCCTTATATACGACGTGATAGTCGCTTACTTGAAAAACAAGATTTGATTGGAGCGAGCATTTCCGCGATTGGAAATGCCCTTTCGCTAGTCCTCAGTTCAGAAGGGAGAGGGAACGTTGAGTTAGTTCAGCTCTTGAGCGATACCGCCAGGTTGTTGGGGCACGGTCATTGCCAAATTTCAAAGTCCAGAAGAGTTGGTCTCTATTAAATTAAATAAGGTCCTCAAAGACACACTTGTCTGTGTGGATGTAGACGGGTGGCTCTTCGGGAAGAATTTGGAAAAAAGGATGAAGACATCCAAGTCTCTGGAGAAAAGTGGACAGGAATTGACGGTGAAAAAAGCGAAATCGATTCCCAAGCCTGCAGGGACATCTTTAAACTCCAAAAGTCTGCCCGTTATCGTCAAGCGATTCGTCAGAGCAGACCAAGGTCCATGCAAACAGCGTCCTGTTCGAGATCTACAGGAACCTCACAGCCATTAGGTTGTGATGTAAGTAAACCGTGTGGTAGACTTAAGTTCTTTTATAAAGAGTGATGTGTGTTAATCAAAGATCATAGATACAGGGTATAAAGATACCTTTTTCAACTCCTCCTTCCTCGATTTTTTCCAGTGTGCAGGAACCTTCTTGGGCGGATGGCGAGTACAATTTTTTGAAGGACCCAATCAAAGATCTCATAGCAATAGGGGCTATCAGCCAGAGAGTTTGCTGTGAGAACCAATTTATGTCTAAAATATTTTTGGTCAATAAACCAGATGGCGACAAGCGTCTAATTTTAAATTTAAGACCCTTGAACAAGTTTGTTCGTGCAGAACATTTTAAGCTTGACCACAAAACGGTCAGAAGCATTCTAATACCAGGGCAATTGTTAGCAAAGATTGATTTGAAAAATGCTTATTATCTGATTTTCATGAACAAATCGTTTAGGAAGTTTTTGAGATTTAAATTTGATGGTATTCTTTATGAGTTCAATTGTCTTCTTTTTGGCCTTAATTGTGCCCCTCTAATATTTACAAAGCTATTGAAAACGGTATTACACCATCTCAGGAGTAAAGGTTTTTTATCTGTTCTATATTTAGGCGATTTTCTTTTAATTGGGGACACTGTCGAGGCCTGTACTAAAAATGTTACATACGCGATGAGAGTGTGTATGTGTGTATGTCCGTGAACACGATAGCGCCTAGACGGAACAATGGGTCGGGCTGAAATTTGGTATAGATATTTAGAATTACCGGGGCACGAACTGGATTGTTTTTGGTGACAATCTGACAACCGGAGGTGGCAAATGTCACATACGTTTTGTTAGGGATTCATCCGATTTGGACCAAACTGACACCATCTCATCCTGCAATGATGTTAAATATGTGTACAAATTTACAGATCAATGGGATGAGCAGTTTAGACACTATAAGAGTTTATACCTATCGGGCGCCTTCGGTTTGTGTCGTAATGGATGGCTTACGAATGACTCACTATATGCGTTATGTGACTGCGTCGACACTTCAGTACCCACACGTTTTATCTGACCGCGATCGAGGAATAAATAAACATATCGCAGAAAAACACAGATAGGTGATAGTATATTATGGTTATTTGTATGCACTTTGGGTTAAAATCGACGAATTCACGAAGGACTGCTGCCTGTTTTATAAGTATGTAAATAATGTCGAACTATCGCAAACTCTACCATTGATAAAATAAAACTGTATTCTAGAAATTGAATACAGAACATACTGATTTATTTGCCCGGTGTGCGATCTTAACAACCAACCGATCCACAGATATAGCGTACGTATAGGTATATATAGCGTACGTATATGGTCCCGTGTACCTCTATCGTATAGGGCCTATACGATAGAGGTACACGGGACCATTCACGGGACCATATCGCTTACGCGTGCAGCGGCTGGTGGTGCACTGGCCACGGACGAACGTCAAACATTGCAAACTAGGGCGAATTTCACGAATTATGGGTGGGGGTGTAACTCAAAAACTACCAAAGAATTTTCATCGGACTTTTACCTATGCATTCTATAAACTCTGAAGAATAATCCAGAGGAAACAAGTTCATATTTTTTGAAGACTTTTGGAACTATTCCGCTTATAACGTTCGTTTGTCAATTTAAATTCGCCTTGAGGCAAACGTATCGCCCCCTCCTTTTTCCAATGTGCAACAATTCGAATGCACAATAGCACAATTGACGTTTGGCGTTGGGTGTTTATTGATTTTGAGGTAAGAATTATTTATGTCTCTACATGTTTTTATGATTTTTATTTAATAACACAGTAATTCTGACTATTTATGAAAATTTATTTCATATTAAATTAAATTTATTTCAGATTTACCTACACCGCCGTCAGTTTTCATTTCTGTTCCAGATTAGTTAGATCCTGATATTTGCGTAAGTGAATTTTTGTCGTATATCATGCATGATATGACTTCAAAAAATTACGGGTAAACGCAACAATCAATTTCCTCATCTTCAATGCCGGCACCGAAATCAACTATACAAGATTTGTTAAATAATCTATTTTACAGATGGGATTTAAAAAATAATGCTATTGTTAATTTAGAAAGGCCCACACCAGATATTACATTATCACAAAATATTAAAAGTAAAGGGAAGCCATGTGTACGGCACTTTCAAAGATCGTTGCATGATAAATTGAAATGGGTGACTGCTTGTTGCCAGAAAAATAAATTATATTATTGGCCTTGTTTACTTTTTGTCTACAATGCTAAGGACAAAAGTATTTGGGTGCTACAAGGCTATAGTGACTTAAATCATGTCCATGAAGCTGCAAAGAAGCATGAACAAACACAAATTCATATTAGCTCAGTTATAGCATTAAAAACGTTTGGTAATGTCAGAGTAGATGTGATGTTAGACAAAGTAAAAGCGCTATCAATAGTTAAACATAACGAACAAGTAACAAAAAATAGAAATATTTTAAAAAGATTTATTGATGTAGTTTGTTTCTTAGGAAAGCAATAGTGCTCATTTCGTGGACATGACGAAAGTAAAGGTTCATCAAAGGAAATTTCATCGAATTGTTGCATTTAATCAGTAAATACGACGAGCTCTTAGCACACCATTTATCTACAGCAACTGTATTTACTGGAACATCTAATCGCATACAAAATGATATAATTCAATCGCTTAATAATATTTTAATTGCCGAATTTAAAAAAGTTGCAGAAACCGAGTTTGTTGCCATTATGTTATATGAAACGTCCGATATATCACACAAATCCCAATTGTCGGTTGTGTTGAGGTATATAGAATCTACTGATAAACCCGTTGAAAGGTTTTTATTGTTTAAAGATGTCAGTGCAGATCGTTCGGCAACTGCATTATCGCGCGTTGTTCAAGAAATTGTCTTAAATTGGGGTTGTGAAAATAAATTAATTGCCCAAACCTACGATGGAGCTGCAGTCATGGCCGGCGAACTAAACGGGACCCAAAAGAAAGTGAAGGACATGTTTCCCGATGCGCTATTTGTGCATTGCTGTGCACATGTACTTAATTTAGTACTGTCCCAATTACTAACATTCATAAGGGAATGTAAAATATTTTTTGCAACAATTTCTGGCATGTCGGCATTTTTCTCTGTATCAACAAAGAGAAATTATGCTTTGAATGAAATAGTGAAAAGAAAATTTCCAAAACTGGCTACTACAAGATGGAATTATTCATCTCGTATAATAAATACTATAGCAAATGAACGACAGTTACTATCCGAGTTCTTTGAAAGCATAATTGATCATCCCGAAAACTGGAACAATGACACAATCAGCATGGCAAAAGGTTACAGCAAGTTTTTTGAAGAATTTAATTCTGAGTTTATTACTGGTATTTGCCAAAATTTTTAGTTACACTGACGTGCTTTTTGATATCCTTCAAAAATCTACCTTAGATATCACTTATGCTGTACAAAAGATAAATGAAGTAAAAGCAACCATTGCAGATTTAAGAAGTACCAATTTTGACGAATTGTACAGAAATACCATATCAATTGTTGGCCCTCCCCAAGTAGAACGACGACGTGCATTACCACCGGAAGAAATAGAGTTACATTTTAAACAAATATATTGTGAAATATTTGATACAATTTCACAGCAATTGCAATTAAGGTTTGACGTTTGGTGACGCTTGGACGTTGAGGTTAGGTTACTGTTCGAGGGCGTGATTAGCCGTCTTCGTTGTGTAATATAGTGTGTCGTGGCCTTCAGCCACAAGTGTAATTTGGCCTTCAGTCTGTATTTTGACGTGGCCTTCAGCCAGAACTGTAACTTGGCCTTCAGCGTGTATTTTGACGGGGCCTTCAGCCGATATTTACGCTATAGCTTGATACATCAACATTTTCAGGGCGCTGTGTATGCAACACAATTGTTAGGTAATTTTTGTCCATATTGGGACAATACGAGTATTATTTGTGTTTGGCCAAACGACAATTTAATGCGCGTTTTGGTTTCTGGGGTTGCGGTTTATTTACAGGTGCGCGCTGAGGTGCTTGATTGTACCTTTACAATATTGGCGCCCTGCTTCCATTAATAGGGCTAATTAATATCCTCGTTAAGCCAATGTAACGCTAATGTTAATTTCTGTGTAACGCTAATGTTAATTTCTCACCCTACCTGTGGGCCTTCAATAGTCCTAGGGTGCTCCGGCCAGCCAACAGAGGTGGTCGTGGTTTATCAACAAATCACCAGATCTTGAAAATATGGACGCCACGCAGGCTAAATCACTAGGACTATACTCGCCTGCGAGCAGGTCCGGATTAAGGTTGGTCGGGGCCCTAAGGCATATCAATTTCTGGGGCCCTTCAAACGATAGTTAGAGGCCCCATGTTCCAACCTCGGAACACGGGGCCCCTAACTATCAGGGGCCCCTAGGCACGTGCCTCACGTGCCTAGTGGATAATCCGGCCCTGCCTGCGAGAGTAAGATGTTGTAGGACAACACAGGAGAGAACAACAAAAACCAAGAACGTAAAACCAAGCCAAGTTTTATTCAATAGTTGGTAATCATCAAGACAAGATGCACTATTAACATAACAATCAAACCAGGATAATATTGTAAAGGTACAATCAAGCACCTCAGCGCGCACCTGTAAATAAACCGCAACCCCAAAACCCAAAACGCGCATTAAATTGTCGTTTGGCCAAACACAAATAATACTCGTATTGTCCCAATACGGACAAAAATTACCAAACAGTTGTGTTGCATACACAGCGCCCTGAAAATGTTGATGTACCAAGCTATAGCGTAAATATCGGCTGAAGACCCCGTCAAAATACAGGCTGAAGGCCAAGTTACAGTTCTGACTGAAGGCCACGTCAGAATACAGGCTGAAGGCCAAATTACAGTTCTGGCTGAAGGCCACGACACACTATATTACACAACGAAGACGGCTAATCACGCCCTCGAACAGTAACCTAACCTCAACGTCCAAGCGTCACCAAACGCCAAACACGTCAACACCGCTCACACTGCGGCCATACCGCGGCAAAATCAACCCAAAGTTGAGGTTAGGTACCACTCGATTAATGACAGCACCAAAACGAACAATCGACCGAATGGACAGAAGGTTCAAGTCGTTCACTAAACGCCAATGACGTTCACCGAACCTGTGGTCGTTAGGTCTGAGCGGTATGCAACGTCAGCACGGGTGCGTCAAGATATAAAATAGTGATCACTCCGCCAAAAAGGTTAGATGGAGTATCTAAACGATCTGACCTGTGCGCACCCTGACGACAATCTGTTCTACGCTTCTTCTCAACGGTGGATACCCTCCACGACGAAGCTTCAGCCTACGGCAAGCATTCGGGAACCAGCGTGGGTAATCGACAAGATGAGATGTAATCCGATCGACAGATCTAATTGATGGTATTTGGGTCGATGAAATCTCGGTCGAGAAATTTGTTCGATGGAGGTCAGAAATCTGTTCGATGGAATCTGTTCGATGCCCCGCAATACGCAAGTGAGCGCCAGTTTTACCCAGAAACTGTACGTAGCGGCAAAAGTTAGAACTACGATGGTGACGTCATGGATTAAGAGGAATCAGTACCCATCGGACTATAGTTTCGCTACGGGGTCGGGTGGCCGGGGGAACAGGCGAAGGCGGTGCTTCTCGTTGCGAGTACATTCGGAGCGAAAAGCATCTATTTTCTTCTCTTGCTCCGTTCCGCTAACCATAGGGCAGTGTCGCGACAATTCGGCGCCTGGAGGCTAGTCCACAACAGATAAAATAGACTCAACGCCTTTACTCTAAATTATTGAATCAGCGGTTTCTACATTGCACTTTAGCGATAGTTCCTCTTCTATTGTATTGCATTTGTTTTTTGCACTGTTTTTAAGGCATTTATTTTGATGAAAGCACCGACTAATTTAAAGTAATTTTTTTTTAAAGTAAAGGAGTACAAATAAAAGTATGATTAAAAAAACATTGGACGATATTTTCTATGTAGCAACGAAAAAACAAGCCACTATTGCCAGACCACTTTGACGTTAATTAATCTAAAATATCTGATGTGGCCCCACCCAACTTTCCGACTGCATTGACACACTGTTTACACATTTATAAACTCTCTAAGCGCATAGACTAAAGAGCGTGAAACATCAAAAGCGAATGTCCGTGAGATAATAATAATACTATGTCTGTATTATAACAATACATACAAGGCACCTCTCGATACAAATAACTATAATATACTGTCACGTATCCATGTGTTTTCCTACAAAATTTATTTCTCTACTGTTTGTTTATTTATTCTTCAATCGGAGTCCAGGCGATAATCAAACAATACCGTGTGGCCTAACGCGATAGGTATGATGTCGTCAGTTCTCAATTACGTCACGTGTCACGTCGTCACAAACCAATAGATAAAAACCCTTATAGCACCTAAACCGCCCTTCCCATTGATCTGTAAATTTGTTTACTTATTTAAAATTACTGCATGATGAAATGGTGTCAGTTTGGTTAAAACCGGATGAATGCCTAAGAAAACGTATGCGACATTTGCCACTTCCGTTTGTCAGATTATCACCAAAAACAATTCATTTCGTCCCCCGGTAATTCTAAATATGTATACCAAATTTAAGCCCGATCCGTTGTTCCGTCTGGGCGCTATCGTGTTCATGGTCATACATACACAAATACATACATACATACATAGATTTTCCAGAAATCATTGCAATCGGTTCAGGGGACCCCAAAACGCGTATTTTCGCGGAAATTACATTTTTTTCTGTCGATTACATTACTTTTCTTCTAGGGTACTAGTCGGAAAGTAAAAAAAAGATAGTAAAAAAAATAAACAGTGAAAAAGAACCATGAACACATCTTTTAATAAAAAAAACCTATATTTTGTGCATAAGAATATAATCTAGACATAATCTAGATATGTATATGAAAATCTATTACAATTTTGACTTTCTTTTTAATGTTTAGGCAATAATTATTAATAGAGATAGTCTGCAATAAGTATGCAGTATGCAATAAGTTTACTCCCATTGGTCCAAGACCGTCGAAAGGGATTTGTACGTTTGGTTGCATACCTAGTCCGAACCAACGGCGCAGAAAATATGTCCTTTTCACGCGTTTTCATCATTAAAGTTTTGAGTGAAAAAAAAAACATGTCAGATATTGATATTTTCACGTGAAATTTTGTACACTTACAGAGGAAGGTGTAACTTAAATCTATTATGTGGTACTTTTTTCAATTTTAGCCTGTGTTATACGTAAAAAAAATCGCAAAATCCGTCAATTTTAGGTCACATTCAGCAATAAATTTGCCGAAAACAAACACTAATATAAAAAATCTACCACTAGATGGAAAATTATATAACTTTTATTTATAATATGGTGAATTGCTTTTCCGATTCTGTGAACTAATAGCGAAGAAAACCCCTCGGAACTTTTACGTGTTTTGCGAGTAGAAAGTAAGGTACTGATTCCTCTTAACAACTTTTTACTTTCCGACTAATACATATTTCAAAACATAAGCATCGTACAGAAAGTATATGAGAATTTGCCGAATCGGTACGTGTTTTTTTTGTTTTTTTTTATTCTTTGTTTTCTGTCCCATTTCTTGCTATCACAGTGTTATCTGTAGCGAATGAAAAAAAAAATGTGGACAAATATTACAGAATCCCAAAATAAATTAAGTAGTTTTTAATAAAATGACGTTTTTTGTTAAAATTAGTTAGATTTTGTTGTTGCATTTTTCAAAAATGGATTGCTTAATTAGCAACGTTGCATTCGAGGAACCTAAAGTAAAAAGAAATATAAATAAATAGTATAGTAGTATAAATAAAATAGTAGTGGATTAAACCAAATAGTACATTTTTACTTTCCGACTAGTCCCTAGAAGGAAAGTAAAAAAATTCGCGATTTCAGCGGAAATACGCGTTTTGAGGTCCCCTGAATCGATTGCAATGATTTCTGGAAAATGTATGTATGTATATGTGTGTGTGTGTGTGTGTGCGTGCGTGCGTGCGTGCGTGCGTGCGTGCGTGCGTGCGTGCGTGCGTGCGTGCGTGCGTGCGTGCGTGCGTGCGTGCGTGCGTGTGTGTGTGTGTGTGTGTGTTTTATGTGCGTGCGTGCGTGGGTGTGTGTGTGTGTGTGTGTGTGTGTGTGTGTGGTGCGTGCGTGCGTGCGTGCGTGCGTGCGTGCGTGCGTGCGTGCGTGCGTGCGTGCGTGCGTGCGTGCGTGCGTGCGTGGGTTTGTGTGTGTGTGTGTGTGTGTGTGTGTGTGTGTGTGTGTGTGTGTGTGTGTGTGTGTGTGTGTGTGTGTGTGTGTGTGCGTGTGTATGTCTGTGAACAACGGTACAAACGGTACAACGGATCGGGCTGAAATTTTGCATTGTTAGTTTAATCAGTCAAAACAGTACTGTATATTTACATTACAACATAGTGTGCTGATATATGTAACCATAGTTGTATTTTATTGATATATGTTGTTATGTTGTATTCACGTATTACCTGTACTGACCTGTACTTTAATAAAAGGTGTTAGCAAGACCACGAATCCGATATATTATTTAACATGCATACTTATTTAGAATTGCCAGGGGACGAACTGGATTGTTTTTGGCCACAATCTGACAACCGGAAGTGGCAAATGTTACATACATATTCTTAGAGGTTTATTCGATTTTGACCAATTTGATAGTTGCTCATCCTCCCGTGACTTTAAACATGTATACAAATTTTCAGATCAGTGGGATGAACGGTTTAGGTGCTAAAAGAGTTTATAGAAGCAGTTTGACAGAATCCACAGCCTTCATCGTTGTGTTGCGAATTGTCAGATTTTGACAAACGTCAGTGCCACTGATATGACGTGACATTAAATGTCAGTATGACAAATGTCATTATGTCATAGAAAACGGTGGCTCTGTCCAATAACATAGTCGGAAAGTTGGGTGAGGGCACAAAACATTAAAATGCCAAAATTGCACAGAACAGAGGCCCAGCAATTTGACAAATTCGCCGATGTTTCGGTGGAAATACAAAAAGAGAATCGGCGACAAACTGCTCTGAAACGCACGACGCACAAAAAAACCAGCACGTTCCAGAACAAATTAAAATACGGCCAAACTATACAAAGAAGCCAATTATTCTCGTGGTTGTGCAACATTTCTGTTGAGGGACTAACGGTGATGACAACAAATTCCCTACCTAAGTAGGCCTAATTAGGGTAAAACCCGCAATACGCAATTATAATGAGCCGGAAAAACTGGACGTAGGACTATGGAATTTGGTTCCGAAGATGCAATGGAATGGAACATGAGTAGGAAGGGAGGCGACTTGGCGCATATACTGAGTGTTCCATAACCAATGTAATTTGGATGGAGTATCTATTGCTGCCGAGTGTTCCATAGCCAATGTAATTTGTGAGGGGGTATCTATTGCTACAGGGTGTTCCATAACTAATATAATTTGATCGTGCTGCTACTGGGTGTACCATAATCAATGTAGAAACTTGGTGAGGAGTGCCTCATTGCTACAGAGTGTAGCAACAGGGCAGCTACAGAGTGTTCGATAACTAATTTGAATGTAGTCAACGTCTTACTTCCGAATACTTTTTAAACCATTGCATATGAATGGCCCTCTGAAAATAAAAAATGTCCGGCCCGAGAGTCGAACCATGGAATACCGCACACAAGGCTGAACATTAAGCATTAAGCATTAACAAACATTTATTAATTCTAATTACACAATATACAAATTAATGAATAAAACAGAACTTAAAATATACGGTGCCTTACGCCGTGGGCGCTTATCCGAAGTTTTTTTTTTATAATAAAAACAAGAATTACGAATTACCCGCCAGTGAGTCAACAACTTGGCGGGTAAGTTGTTAAAAACATGGACAAAACAATGAAATATTTTACAAAATAATTAAAATAATGTAAAACGTTATGAGCTACCATTTATCATTAAAATCTAAAAGTTAAAATCGAAACCGAAACCACCGTCGCCTCGGAATCTCAGGCTCGTCCCCTTCCTCGATGCCATCCCGATCCTGATCTCCACCTACACCCTGCACATGTGGCCGTCGTTCCTCTTTCCTCTTCCCACTCAACATCATCCACCTCCTGCGGCTGCACGGGTGGTTCCAGCGCGTCAACCTCTTGCGGTGGTGGCAAGAGATTGTGCAGTTCAAATGGAAACCGATGTTTTCGCATCCTCGCACACAAGGCTGAACATTAATGCACTGCGCCACGAGAGGTCTTGGTTAGTGCAAGTTTAGGGTTCCTTATAATGCAACGTGCTCCAAGGTACGAAGTAAATGTAAAGCGTTCTGAACCAACTAATGTTACTAATGTAAAGAAAAATGCGGGAGTGCCTAGGTGCTAATGTAGGTTGCCTTCAATAAGTAATGTGAAAATTTTATGTCAGTCAAAGTCATACTACCGCGTGTTCCATAACCAATGTAAAGCATTCTTTTCTAATGGATGTCTTAGTCAAGGTCTTACTCTACAGATTGTTTGATAAAAGGAAAAGTATATATTCGAATTTGATAAATAAAGCTTAACCAAGTGAGTTAAATAAAATGGGGCACTCTTCACGCAACGGCGTAAATATACTTACCTGTCAGAATACCACATATGATTAAAACGAGGGTAAATGAAACATATTTATACAAATATATAAGTATATTAAGCGTTCACATTCTGACTAGTTAAAAAAATCAAAGTCTGCGGGTTTTTACATCCGTGCTGTGTTGAACGAAAATCTTCTCCAGTCTACGTCTTACTACGGAGTGTTTAAAAAAAAAGTGAATTTAATACATACTGACAGCATATCATATATGGTTGAAAGAAGGGAAATAAAACAACAAATATTTATACATAAGTTTATTAACTGTGCACATTCTGACATGTCTAAAAACAAATCAAAATCTTTGTTTCTTCTTATAGCCGTACTGTGTTGAGTCGAAATCTTCTCCGAATTTTCTTTTTGTCGAATTTGGTCTGTAGATTTTTCTTTCTTCTTTTGTCTCCACTTCATCATACTTGGTCCTTCTAATATTTTTGGAAACTATTTCGATGGGGATGGAGTCTTTAATTATCATGTCCTTTATTTTATCGAAATTAATAACTTTTGATACTTGATAATTTACCCTGATCCCTTTAACTTTTACAACAGTCTTAAAACAGTTCTTTGATGTCGAGTATACTTCGTATGCATAATTTTTAGGGCCTCCAGATATAAATTGAGTTATGTGACTTCCTGGAACATATTCCTCCAACTCATCGGTCATTTCTCCGAGAAAGCTTCCCACAGGGACATCCTCTTCTCCATCTCTTGACACATATATTACTGAATCGGTGTCATAATATAGAACCTTATCACCGAGCATTTCTAGGTAATTGTATAATTTAAGTCTCGCCTGAGCCGTTGTGTACGCCGCTAGAGACACATTTACTGTTGGTAAAGTATCATATGCTTCCTCTACGTATTCGTAATTAATAATTAATACATCATCATTCACAGGCAAAATTCCATTTATAATAATTGAAGGATTTGTCATAATACCTAAGAATACTTCTGGAGTATTAATTATAACAGTTCGAGGTTGATTTTCACGCTGGCCTAGCTTTCCCCAAAAGCTATTGAGCATTAATTTGATCAAACTCCAATCGTATTCCCTCCTTACTAAAAAACTCTTCGATATATTTATACTTTTCTTCGTCTGATACACATTTTTTTGGCCATCCCGAGGCCTCTTGTTTGACTTTAATAAATCTGTTCATCATATCTGTGAATAAACCACCTGTTTTGTGTGCAGGGTCGTACTGTTCACATTTATTTTTCCATATTTCATCAACTTTAAGAACTGTATATCCCATGTCAATGGCCTTTCTTACTTCGTTTATGACCCAGGTACCATTTAGTGCACGTTCTTCATCGTTATGCAAACATTCATTGCTGTTTAAGGTTTCTCCACAAGTTCTACACAGCACAAACATTAGTTTATCATTCATTTTCACCGGTAACACGGGATGGTATAATTCTTGTGGAGGTAACATTGAACATTTTATTAGCCCTTCTGTTTGATTTAGATTTATAGCCAGACAGTTTTCGTTGCCAACGATTACCTCAGGATGTCCAATAGGATATAGGCCATATTTGCAAATAAATGGATACAGGCTGCATACATCTACATACTTAATCTTTTCTGTAGGTTTGCATTTGTAATACGTTTTACAATTACCCGTTCTGCCCCCATAAAAAGCATCACGTGGATTTAGAGGAGATTGTGCTACCAATACATGGTTTTTGCAGTAATTAGCCATCGTATTATCTGTAGAGAGAGAATTTTGGAAAGTACATTCCCACATCGCGATAACGTCATAACCAAGTTCTCGTAAACGTGCCGTTTTTGCTAATGTCGACTCGTACCGAGTATTGAGTGTTTCGGTAGGGTTTTCGTGTAGAGGGGCATCACGGTTAATTTTATGACAAATGCCGTGACCGTGATAGTAACACCCGTGAAATTCAAACACTTGATTCGTTTCATGACAGTAGCCGTCAACTTTAAAACCGCCTAAAATCATTTCTCTTCCTTTCGCCGAATGAATTATGTCTATATTACGTTGGAATTCAGTCCATACCAACCACTGTGTGGCCATTTGAGATTGCAAATCACGATTTCTGTATCCCGCTCTAGGCAGAATGCCTATAGTATTGGCTCGCAAAAAATTTCTTCTGTAAACTTTATTACGAGCGGAAGCGATAGTGCAAAGCTTCTGTAAAGGGACACACGTTTGATGTTGCTAGTAGTTGCTCTCTAAATTTTAGGCATGCTTGGCTCAGTATTTCGACATCTGACACACAATACTCCTCGAGCTCTTTTTGGAAATGGAACTCATCTGTCTTGTGTTGTTCATACCATTCTAAAAACTGCTTTCTTTCGTCAGTATTATCAGGATCGTCTGTACCCATCATTGAATCGGGGCTATAGTAGCGTACAGGTGGCAGAGGTCCAATGTAGTTTTTGTTTCCTTCCGTGTTGAATAAATGGGGGAAGTAACCTTTTTTAAATGTATCTGGTAAACCAAATGCCTTTGGCAGTTTTCTGAGAGCTATAGGGAAATAATTTAAACTGTCTATAAATTTTACGTTGCCAATTTTCATTTGTATCAATTTTGTGCCTCGCATTATTAAATCTGGTGTTAAATCAGTTTTTGTGATTACATAGTTCTATAAGAACTGATGATCAAAACTCTGCCCGTTGTGTGCCATTACTACTACTGTTTTGTACTGCTGTCTACGAGTTAGTATAAAATCCATAAGCCAATCAAAGGGGTCATTTTTTAAAGAATTTTGCTTTGCATCCGACGATATACGGATTCTGATATTACAAACTTTATCGCCACATTTAATACATTTCGTATCATTAGTTTTTACGCAGGTCTCACAACACGTTTTAAATACGCACAAATTTGGTATGTGAAGTGACGACCCGTCTTCTAGCAAATTGTCCTGAGTAGTTTCTAGATCATAAAAAATAAATAAGAAGTCCTTCAACTTCGGTTTACCTAGATCAGGCCTCATATAACATTCATGCGTTTGAGGGCAATGCTCCAAGCAAATCTTACAAAAAATTTCTCCACAAATATGTCGTCTATTGGATCTTACAGTTTTTAGGCAGTCCTGGCAGAGGCGAATCGTTTCACAAACACTGGTTGCCGATTTTAATCCCTTCCTTTTGTGATTGTCGAAACAATTCTTACTTTTAAAGTTTCTGAAACATTCTGAACATTTAATCTTACTCTCTGGAGTACATACAGCTATTTGTTGGCATGATTGGCAAATTCCGCCGCAATTATGTCTACCTTTAACACTGTAAGGTACGTCGCACTCTTCACAGAAGTAGCTACATGCAAAAGCAGCAGTTAGTGAGGTAATGACATTAAAATGCTCCTTATGAAAGAGTAAATTGATTTTACGTGCAGCATCGGGACCCTTAAATATCACATTCCGACCTTTCTTACAATATTCATAAACAGTAATTTTAAATTCCTTTAAATAGTTTCGAAACAATTGGAGTTGGCGTATACCACAACCATTTTCAGGTATAACTACATCTGCGTTTTTTGTTAAATCTAGAGCTCGGGATGTCTGCTCCTTTCTGATATCCTGCCTAACTGCTTTATATTTTTTGTCTTTCATGCAGTGAGCAATTGCAACCACTAATGCTCTAGGTAGACACATATTATCGTTATTCTTAATCACTACGATACCTTTACGTCTACGCGATTCTTCATCGAAGCTATTGTATTTTGTGCATCTTTTTCCTTTTCCACTAGGGATTTTTATAGATGTAACGCCCAAACAAAATGTGTCAGTGTTGAAACCTGATGAGTTGGACTGGAAGATGCTGCCGAGGACCTGCCATACGTCATCTGTGTTAACTGCGGAAGCATCACGGAATCTGACCCATCCGTTACCTTTTTCAAAATATTTGCTACAAAAACTGAAACCAACTTTGTCTGTGGGCGTCAAATTTCTAGTAGCATGTTGTATTATCTCAGTGATAGCATCCTTAATCCAGCCCACAGGTTCTACAGCGTTAGGTACAGGTTGAATTTTGAACTCAATTGTGCGGGCCGTTAAATTGTACTTCTTCACCTTCTTAATGAAATATTTTTCAATAGAAAATTTTGCCATTATATCACCAATATTAATTAAATAAATCAGTTAGTAACTGAATATAAGTAAGTATAATATTGCAGGAATATCCGTATAACAGTAGAAAAACACGATGCAATCACCCGCTCTATAAATGGCCTCTAAGTTAGCCAGCCCCGGCGCGTCAAACAACCGAGATCAATGTCCACTTGCTTCGCTAAGTAATACACGACCGCACCAGTATGCAGATACAATAACAAAATTTTTATAATTATTAGAACCAAATCAGATTAAACGATTGTATCAATAACTCCCCAAAAATATTGATAAAAATACTGAATAATCCGCCGTTATCAAAATACCGCTAGAGGTTAGCGACTAATTGCAACGACACGCGACTCTTGCACTAAGTGGGTTGATAGTTGACCTAGGCTCTTATACCTTTAACCAATTTTAATCAACCAATCAGAGATAAGCTTATTAATTCTCATTAGATAAGGCCAGATATTTCACCCGATTTGTGCTAGTTTTCTATAAGAACCAATGTTATTTTGCAATATTGGACCCCTATGCATAAGATTCCGTGTAAATCAAAACACAGTGAAACGGATTAGTCACCCAGACAAGTTACGACACGAAAATTAGTTCTGAACATGGTCACCGACAGATTGTAGATGGCGTTCGTCTCGATTCAGTATGTGTGCTCTGTATTACTTCGAACGTTAAAAACACAATCTAATTAACCCCTTTATTAATTCCTTCATATTTTTACTATTATTCAACCAAACGTCGAATCGTAGAAAAACACAATATTGTCATGACATGCCACTGACGTTTGTCAAAATCAGCCAATTCGCAACCACAACGACAAAGGCCGTGGATTCTGTCCAACTGCTTCTTTAAACGTTTATAGCACCTAAACAGCTTCTCATTGATCTGTGATTTAGTATACATATATATTTGAAGTGAGTGGAGAATGACGTTATAAATTTGGTCAAAATAGGATAAATCCCTAAGAAAAGCAGTATAACATTCGCCACTTTCGGTTGTCAGATTGTGGCCAAAAAACAACCAAGTTTATCCCTTGCAGCCCGATCTGTTGTACCGTTTGCGCGCTGTTGTGTTCACAGACGTACATACAGCTATACCCATATACATACATATATACTACATACATTCTCCAGAAATCATCGCAATCGATTCAGGGGACCCCCAAAACGCGTATTTCCGCTGAAATCTCAATTTTTTTTCGTCGAATATAATACTTTCCTTCTAGGGTACTAATCGGAAAGTAAAAATGCTAACTTGGTTTCTTAATACATTTAATACATATTTTATAGTCAGATGCAACAAAAACGAATGCAACAGTATGCAACACGGTTGTTCATTGGTGATCAACAAGCACCTGTTCTAAAAGGTAAAAGACTCGTTCGAAAAGCATCAGCTAACAGTTCGACGCTCCAAATTGATTTTAAGAGCGGTTTTATCCATTTTACCAACACACAATTGATGTACACAAACGTAATTAATAATAAATGATATTTAATTTCTTACAGATTTTGCAAATACTTATAGAATGAACATAATTACTTCTCGATACTGTTTATTTACGAGATCCGCGACGTTATTCTACATGCCAATTCTGAGTTTCCTGTACAAATATTAGTACAGGAAATAAGATCCACATATGATTTGAAAGAAAAGGCGTATTTTTATTTAGATTGGATTTATTCATAAAAATACACTTACATTTAATATTTGTTTAGTACTTTACTCCTACTTATTGCAACAAAATTAAGTAATTCCACATTAGGTTTTATGACTGTTATTAAAACAGTACGAACAAATTGTCTTATTACACTGTTCACAATAAGTTCTGGTATATGAACTTTTCCCTTGGGCGTTTTTCCTTCCATACTTTCGAGAAAGAATTTTGTAGCATTCAACGCACCGCCTACGCTCTATTCGGTGTTTTAACGTATGTTTATCCGAAGCACCACCGCTATACAATTTCTGGAGACTGATATTTTGATTTTCAGCAACGGATAATACTTCTGTTTTACGTGGTAATCCTTCAATGTCAACAAAATCCAGACCATTTAAACGATTTTGATCTTGATTCAATGTTTCAGCAATTGGAATAATAGACTTAAAAAGTTCTACAATGTAAAGAAATTGTCATCAGGTACCTACTACAATAGTCTAATATCCTATAAATCAAAAACAAATACATATATTAGAATTTCAATTTGTGCAGTTCAATTTGTCAACTCCATTGCAATACGGACTCAACGTAGACACCCGAAGTGGGAGGGGTAATTCGTCTCGAATACCTATTTTCATCGCAAAAAGTGTTTATTCAATCTGTTGGATTATTCTGTATTCTCCAGCCGTACGTTTAGCAAGTGTTTGCGAGTAGTATCTGCTGTGGTTTTGTTGATTGACAGTGTTGGACATCATTTTGTTAGTTTAGTTCGCTTATTTTATAGACTCGATAGTTTATAGTGCGTTTTCTTGATTGACAGTGTTGGACATCGTTTTGTTTTTAGTTCGCTTATTTTATGGACTCGATAGTTTATAGTGTTTTCTTGATTGACAGTGTTGGACATCATAGTTAGTTTAGTTTAGAGAACCGCTTGTACTTTTCGTGCAATTTCTTTCTTCATACACAACTCAATAAAAGTAAACAGATTATATATTGCAGACTGCGTTTTTTTTGCAACTTCCTATAAATTTAAACTGAGGCTTTATGTTCATCAAATGGTTGAAAACATTGAACTTTTATGTCACGTTATTTGTAAATATTCAAATGGTGTTAACCCCACGATCCATGATATTTATACAGTTGCCTGATAACCCAGCTTGGTGGCGAGGTATGAGTTCGGTGAGAGGGGCATATTGATACACAGACTAGTAGGCATATTGTGACGTCGGCGTAGACCGCCGCGTCATCGCTACTTTTACTAGTTTGAGAGAGTATAACCACCATATAACCACAAGAACACGCCTACGGCAGAACGTCATCCGTACACCGCTTACTATTGGTCAGTGAGGAATGAGAGCACCGTATCTACTAGTGATGGGCATAGTAGAGATTTTTAATACTCGATTATTTTCAATCGAGATATATTAATAATCGATTATATCAGTAGTTAAAATTAGTAGTAATAATTTAGTTGTTAAAATTAGTACTACTAATTTGGTTGTTAAAATTAGTACTACTAATTTGGTTATTAAAATTAGTAGTACTAATTTAGTAGCTAAAATTAGTAGTAGGTACTAATTTAGTAGTTAAAATTAGTAGTACTAATTCATTGCCGGGGAGAACATAGTCATAAAAGATATCTATAACTTTTTTGTTCGATTTTATTAATGAAACATATGTCAATCGATAGAGCTATTCAAGTAGTATACCCCAGAGTTGTACCCACAAAAAGTATCGAACGGTTAATCAAAAAAAAATTTATTTAATTACCAGTGCGTCATCTAAAACAGCGCAGGTGTCCTTAAATAGATTGCAAATAACGCTATCCGCCGATGCCGTAGAATGTAGATGATCGGGGATAACAAATTCAGAATCTACATGAAATTCTGCATCTGGTAATGGCATCGACATCGGCGAATATGTTCGATCGGATTTTAAAATCGTAAGAACAGACGCATGAAAAAGCGTTATGTCCCGTTCTAGCGCGCCAGGATGGCTTGCAACGTATACGCAAAATAACAGCTGAAATCGATTAGTAATTGTCACCAATCGTGGGACAACCCATACTAACAATATTAGTAGTACTGAAGAAATTAGTAGTACTAACGAAATTAGTAGTACTAGCGAAATTACTAGTACTAATATACATAATCGATTATCTCGAGATATTACAATAATCGACTAATTCAATTATTGTAGCTCGAGAATTCCCAACACTAGTATCTACTTAAATAGCCATGTGTTAAACCGAACCGATACAACGCTCTGGCAAGGAACGGAGAATAGCTGAACTAATCAACGTGTTTACTCGTACAGTTAGCAGGTGGCAGCCCGAAAACAAGCGTTTTTATTTTCCTTGAAATCTCAACTTCTAGGCCCTTTTCAATCGAACATTAAATCGGAATTGAATCAGTGCGTCTCGATGTATTGCATAAGACAACCATCTTGTCTTCATTCGCAAGAACAGCGACGTAATTCGCTGGTAAAAATCAGTGAAATTGTCGTATTTTAATAATCTGTTACAACTGAATATTAAGATATTTGCATTCAAGATAGCCTTTATGCATATATTTGAAGCATTCCTAATAATAAAAAAAATACCCTACTTAGTTCTCCTCAGTCTACGGACGGATTTGTAGGAATATTGTCGACTACTTTTTAGTCTACTTGCGATCAATTTGAACCCCACCTTAAGGCTAGGTTATCGGGTACATTTCGCGTGCATTCTCTACCGTCAAGCAATAGTATTTTTGTTCATAGTTAGCAACAATATGTGATGATTGCAGACCGAAAATCCGATTGATTCTTAAAGATAAAGGATGAATGAAGGCTTTTATATTATTTTCGAGTACCAAAAAAAGCGTCTACCGTAATAAATGAAGCCATGAAAACGACGTATTGCAAGGACCACAAACTGCTTGTCAAATATGAATGTCAGACAAAAACAGCGGATATAGCATGTATACCAGCCTTTATTATGCTGTTGTGGATACCCTTACTAAAAATCTAGTAATATTCTGAGGACTTTTAGATGTTTGTCGAAGCAGTTGCAATATCCATGTTCATCGATTTTCACAAAGGTGGCGCTGTCATAAGTTTGTTGTAATGGGCATGCATTTAGGCAACCACACCTACATATATACACGTGTCGACAAGGAAAGAGAAGGACGACCTCCGCTGGGTCAACAGTGTTGCGCATCGTCAGACCCACTGGAGCCAAACGATAGAAAAGCATTGATACGGTTTTTGCCTTGTTTATGGGGTATTTTGTTTGGGTGATACGTGATACGAACGCATTTATAAAATGTGTCGAAATATAAATAAAATTGCGCAAAATTCCACACCCTGGAATGTTCAGTTATGCTAACTCGATAACATCCTTTGTTTAAATGATCATAATGTAGACATATTTTTTTTTATTTTATAACAGTTTGTATTACTGTTTCAATGTTTGATTTACGTTCATTAGTTGATCATTTCATATACCTCGGACAAAAAATTACCACCAGCAACAAAGGAGAAGAAATAGCAAGAAGAATAGCAATGGGGTGGCAAACGTACAACAAATACAAGAATATATGGAAATCAAATATAGAAATGGAAAAAAAGAAAAAAACTGTGGGTAATGTGTGTCCTCCCTGTCATGCTCTACGGATGTGAGACATGGACGTTAACGAGCAAAATAATTAATTAAAAAAGTCAGAGTGACAGCTAGGGCAATGCATAGAGAAATGATTGGAATTAAAAGAAAAGACAAGAAAACGAAAAAATGGATTAGAGAGCAATTAAAGATAGAAGATATAGGAAAAATAATACTAGAAAGAAAATGGAACTGGACTGGACATATCATAAGAGTGAAGGATAAGAGATGGACTAAAAAAATAATAGAATGGTACCCGAGGGATAAGAAGAGAAGAAAAGGGAGACCAACTGCCAGCTGGGAGGACGAATTCAAAAGAAGCTGTGGAGGAGTAACCTGGCACAGAGTAGCTTGGGACCGACAGGAATGGAATAGAATGAGAGACATATACAAAGATGTATGGCTATACCCGGATTAGACACACATGAGCATACGAACCAAATTCCATAATGGGAATGCCACGGCTAACCCCGAAATTGTCTCCAATCATACATTAGAATCACACTTTAATTTGCTTTATTTCATTAATTTTTGAATAGAAATACATATTGAGATACTTGATGATATATTGTATTAATTTGTGAATGTTTGGTAACAATAAATGGCTATCTATCTATCTATCTATCTATCTATCTATCTATCTATCTATCTATCTATCTATCTATCTATCTATCTATCTATCTATCTATCTATCTATCTATCTAGTTGTTTTGATATATACAAGATATAAACCATAAAAAAAAACAAAAAATTTAGTACAAATAAATATACCAAAACGAATACATATATACAATACTATATGTATATGACCTCGGATGCGAAAAGGGACCAATCCTGCGAAAATAACGTGCGCCATAACGGTACCTATCGGAAGATACCTTACGTGCGAAAATAGCGTCCAAGATAACGTCACGATAGGTCCCTTTTCGCATCCGAGGTTACATATAGATATGAACAATATAACTAAAAATACAGGCACACAATAAAACAGTAAAACAATAACGACCTTTGCTTTACTTTTTGCGTATGTAGTATTAGTCTAAGATCCCGATCTAGATCGACCTTCCCTCATCCTTTTTCCTAATCAAATCTATATTTCATACAATGTAAGGTATAAATGAACACAATGTGCTAGCGTTGCCGCCCCGTATCCTGGCAAGGCTATTTTTAATTACAAATTATTTAAGGTAAATTGGTACTAGTAATTTACCCTCATCGTTTTTCCTAATCAATTGTATACCAAAATGTAGGTTGCTTTGTTGCGAACATTGTGGTGTAGGGTTGCCTTTGCAAAAGCTGGCATATCTTAGGGTTGTCGCGATTTTAAATATGAATAGTTGAGTAAAAGGGTAGGTTCACATGACAAGCGCCTAGCGCGCGTTTACACTATCGCTGTACTATCGCCTACTATTACGACAGACTATGAACCAGAATAGCAGTTACCTTCGTACTTACCAGTTACCAATCTTAGTTTGGCGTTTTTTGTAAATCTTTGGCTCTCGATTAGTACCGATTTTTTCAAGAAAAAGAATGACTGGAACTATTTAAAAAAATACCTTAAATAATATTAAATTAAAAACAGCCTTGCCAGGATATGGGGCGGCAACCCAAGGACATTGTGTTCATTTATACATTATATTGCATAAAAAATAGAGTTGATTAGAAAAAAGGACGAGGGAAGGTCGATCTAGGTCCGGATCTTGTACTATATGTACGTACGTACATGTACTATGTAGATATTTATTTGTTGGTAAATAATATATGTACCTACGTACATATTTTTTTATTTTCATCCACTAATCATGAAAAAAATCAATCGAAAAGAATTTTTATTTATTAAAATTAAAAGCAAATTCATTCATTCACCGCCCGCCTGCTATTTACCTACGTCTCTACACCGCCAGCGCTGCGCCGTAGAGACATCGTAGAGACGTAACAAAATAGCCAAATAGCAGCCGGCGCCGACGATTTACAAATAACGTGTTAGTACCAACTTTTGCCGCGCGAGAATTAAAGAGGTCGCTACAAACGGCCGAACGTAGACTCTTTTTACGGTGTATAGGCATTGCCATTCATTATAAGTTTTTATTCGCTGGTAAAATATGGGGAAAATGATACCACTAGCGCCATCTATTAACCTTCGTTAAAATCTCTACTGAAAGCCTGCCCTTAAAGTAAAATATGGTAGTCGTAGGTTTTGTAATATTGTTACTTAGCCTCTTTTAAGGGAGTAGGTTCTAAGCGTGTATGTGCCTTGCGGGCGGCCTTCGGAAAGGGGAGAAAGCGGTGGATACTAACCCCCCAACCCTTAGTCACGGCGAGGAAAGTTCTGTTCTGTCAATAAAACAATGTTCTATGTGAATATTAGTGGAATTTGCATAGTTTTATGCGGTTTTAAGCTCGGGTTATATATTCGAGTACTGCAAGCTGTTCTCTCCAGATTTTAGAGTATGTTTTCATTATGCCAGTTAAATTTTGTTCGCGGTATGTGACGTTATGTTATGTAACGATTTATAACTTTCATCAGGGTGGAAAGAAAACAAATAAGTATTAAAAAAAAAATATGAGTTGAATAGGCCGAAAGAAATATTTTATTTGAAACATTTCTTAAGTAAAACGAAATAGTTTTCGCTGAAAAAGAAAACTACTCTTTTACGCCAAATGGTTTTTCGTGATTTCCGTAAAGTAGAAATGTTTTGGATTTAATTGCAGAAAGACGCTTGAATGAAATAAATCTAGTTTCATTTGAAATAAAGATCGGCGTTGAGGTAAATAAATATTCTATTTGAAATTATTTGGAAGAGAAAGAAATATAGATTTGAGTGAAAAGATTATCTGTATGAATAAAAGAAAACGTGCGGTTTCATTAAAAATTATCGCCGTCTACTGGCGGGGAGATAGCGCTGACAGTCTCTAGCACACGTTGACTTAGTTTGAGCATATATAAGCTGAGCTACAGAAAGCGAGTGGTATTCTGGTTTCTCTTCATTTGGAAATAAGTCTGTAGTCTTTACTAAAAATCCACCATACTCTTTTATTGTGTTTTTCGACGACACTATGTTTGGATTATAATCAAGGTTCCATGATTATAATCCAAATATAATAAAATAATGATTAAATTAAAAAAAGATTATTTATTTTAACGAAATAAAAAATTAATTCAGGGTCGCAATTTTTATCTACTTTGAAAGTACAATATTTTTATAATAATTATTTGGTTAGGTATATCAAAATTCGTAGTTTTTAAATCAACGTTCCGTTTATAAGTCAAGTACTAAATTGTCAAACAGTCAAGGAAGATTTTTTATTAAAAAAGAACGTGGAGTTATTGAAACAAAATGCTCATTTCAAGCTTTGTCTGCCACTATTTAACATCGATCTTTCTTTGACTTGTTTTTGACGTCATTTATTAATAGCTACAAACTACAATACTGTAACACATTATAACTTGAATATTAACCAGTATACTAGTAAGTAGCAGGTATGCAGGTATTACTACCCCAATAACACCCCAATTGTCATCATTTATATATAGATAACGGGCTGCGTCTAAATTAGCGACCAAGCTCTCATCCATAATTTATAAGCCCGAGTTTTTACCCCAACGCTAGCACCAGACGTACCTTGTCCACTTTATTCGTTTAGACTCTACCCCAACCAAACTTTTTCCACAAAAAAACCAAACCAAATTTTGAGAACTTTAATCTTACCGACCGAAAAAACATTTACCAATTAACATAGTACAAGTTCCACATAATAACCAGAGGTGTTCGCCAGAGAGGGTGAAGTTACCCCCGGTTTTGTTACAACATCGCTCGAGTTATTTCTGACAAGCGCGTCATCCTTCCAAAAACGGTAAATCACAGTGGGCTAGGTAGAGGGGGTGCAAGAGAATAGACGGAGTAAAATAGGAGTTGGTAACGTCGCCGTCGCGTCGCAAGTGCCGCAAAAACCACCACCGTCTGCCGGTGTGCATTTATGAAAAGGTCGATATTGGAGTTTGACTCCAATATCGATTCCAGGACGTCCCTACGTCCTGGAATATTTTACATAAAATTAAATGGGGTTTCTATCTGCGAAAAATAGGGATGACAAAAGTGAAATAAAATGATTAAAAAATGAATTTTGCCCTGCATAGTAGATAAAGTAAAAATTAGAAATAATAGTAGAGCATAAAATACTTATTTTGAGGTCCCCTGAATCCATTACAATGATTTTTGAAATGTTTTGTCTACTTGTATCTGCCTGTCCAGGGTTTCGCTATGGTTGGCTCTATACCAAGTCATTTGAAAGAGTGAAGATGCAAGCTCTAAGACGCAAATACAATTATAATGCCCGTATGTCTCTTTCGTGTGAGTTGTATTTGGTTTTCAAGTGGTGGCAGGATCACTTTCTTTTGGCAAAAAAATGTAATATCGGCATCTCATTTCAGATTTGATTTTTTTTCGGATGCTGTTTTTCGGGTGGAGGGCCTGCTGTAATGGCGCAAGGACTCATGGTTTTTGGTCCTTATCGGAAAAGCACCTCCACATAAATTACTTGGAATTACTTGCGGCCTTCTTTGACCTGAAATGCTTTGCCAAAGATTTGCGCAATTATTGTACTCTGCCGTATTGACAACACCACCGCAATTTGCACTATTGACCGTATGGGCAGTGTTAAATTTCCTAATTTAAATAATTTGGCTAGGCTTCTTTGGCAATGGTGCGAGAAAAGAAGTATTTTCCGCCTTTGCTTCCGACAACTCAGTAGCTGACCACGCGTCACGCACCTTAGAGCCACAAACCGAATGAAAACTCCTGACATTGATTTGTTTGCTTCTAGGATTAATATAAAATGTAAAATTTTTTAATCCTGGTTTCCAGATACAGAGGCTATTGCGGTAGATGCATTCACTATCAATTGGAATAGTACGTAGGAAAAGGCGTACGTAGTACGCCTTTTTTCCTTATACTTCGGGTAATTAATAAAATTATTGGTGATAAGGCTACTGGCATTGTTGTTGTTCCATGTTGGCCATCTCAGTCTTGGTTACCAATCTTCAATTCCATGCTAATTGAAGATCATCTTTATTTTAACCTTGATGTTAATCTTCGATCGAGGTTTGCTTAGCGTCAGTTATAACCTCAACACTTAAGCAGTATAACGGTGCGCTTAAACTGTAGTGGCATTACTGTTTTGATAATAAATTTGATGTATTCTCCTTTTCTGCTATGGCACTATTACAATATTTAACGGTACATTTTCAGAGGGGTGTATCCTTTGGTACCTTAAATTCATACAGATCAGCTATTGTGCAGCTATCTATCACAAATGTGATGGAGGATCAGCGTTTAAAAAGATTTTTTAAGGGCGTATATAACCTGCGACCTAGCAGATCTAGGCAGACCAACAATATATGGGACCCGTCCGTTCGCTTTTCAGCCGGTTGGTCAGAAAGATCTAGATGTTTCGCATCCTTTTATAATCATCCACTTTCTAAGGTAGACAGCTTTGCTAATACTGTGATAGGCAGTGGTTCCTCTCCACTGTCTTAGTCTTTATTTTTCCATACTTTTTTTTGAAGCATAATGTTCATAGATGCTTAATGTTGTAATGTTTTGTGAACTTAATAAATGATTTTTTGAAAAATCTTGTGCTTTCTTGTTTTGTTTCAATGGTTGCACTTTTCTTTAAACATTTACAATTACTTTCGAGACGGGTCCAACCTATAATCAGAAGATTAAATAAACTTACCTGTAAGTGAAATTCGGTATTGATTGTGGATTGGACCCCTCGAAGGAAATAAGCCCCTCTCTTCCCGGTTAACCATTACGTTTAGTTTTTTAGATAACTGAAATTACTCTTAACCCCACTTGTAGTTGCAACATTAAGTTCACAGGTTTAAGGAAATGAATCCTGCGTGGTAACGCAGGATACCTCAAAGGGCGAGAACATGCGCTATAAAGTGTGTGGAAACGATACATATCCATAGGATAGGGGCTATAATTATTTCCTTCGACGGGAATCATAATAAAGATCCATAATAAATCCATAATAAAGATCGAATTTCACTTACAGGTGGGTTCATTTGATCTTATGATTTTATATGATTTATATGATTTCGGTAATGTCCCAAACCTCATTTATTACGTAATATTATTTATTTTCTTCTACACTTGAGCATTAACTACCTTAATTTTGTGATTTTTTTAGAGTAGAATAGTCCTACTAACAGAACATGGGTATACATTTCCGTGATTAATTATATAGTTGTTTTCATTAAACGCTATTCTTTGTCCACCACGTTTGTGTCATTTCGGTAATGCCAAGCCTCGCATGTGGTTACCTATACACCACAACCTTTGATGCGTCAATGTAGGGTGCAGTAGTTAGCATCATCGACGGTATACCAATGTTGGATTACTAAGTTCTTGAATTTGTATGTATTTGGACATCAATTACGTAGTTAATGTTACACTTTGAGATCGTATCTTTAATTCGCATCATTTCGGTAATGCTCTATGTGATTAGCGCTTGTTGAATGAAGAAAAACTAATGTAGTGATAAAACATGCCATATAAGCCTGAATAAAGCCTCACTTTTATTTCCAAGTATTATCATACGAGAAGGTGGTGTTGTTCACTTTTATAGAGATTGTCATTTCGGTAATGGTTCCACATTCCACATGACGGAATCATTATCGAAATTTCTGATTTCTGATAAAAAGTATAAAGGAGTGTGATGCAAGAGAAAAGCGTATTAGGCGGAAGAAGTGGAGAATCGCAACAGTAAAAGACAACAGTCTTATTTAATGGAAATACACCACCATCATCTGACTATGAAGACAGTGTGGAACAATTAACGGGCAGTTCTAGAGGAATGCGTGATAGAAATAAGGTGGCGGAGCACGAGCATACGGACACTTGACAGCTGATTTTTTTCTTATCTTTAATAAATTGTTTCATTGACGTTTTGTGTATTTCACTGCTGGTATTCACATAGACTATTTCATCAAATAACGTACATTACCGAAATGTCAGTATGCATTGCCGAAATGATGTTATGCATAACCGAAATGATTCCTTTAATTATAGAAATATTACAGCTTTCCAATTTTGATCGCGGCTAACAATGGAGATGCATACAATATGCACACAAGTACAATTATTGTAAAATAAAAAATAATAATAAAAATATTAAAAAAATTAAATATAAGACGTTACATATTATATGTAACGTCTTATTTTTAATTTTTTTAATATTTTTATTTTCGAAATACATTTCACAAATTATCCCAATACCGAACACTTACTCGTATAGCAATAGAATCGATATTGACGCAAACAAAAAAGCATATTTCCTAAACTAATCAAGGACTCTCGCTCTTTGAGAAATAGGGAAATTTCTCAAAAAACGAAAAGAAATCGACAACCTACAGACACAGTAATCCGTATGGTACCACCAAAGCAACAAAAAGAGCCACCCCAGAAGAAAAGACGAAGAATCTAATCCACTTTTTCTGTCCAGTCAATTACAAGCTGGTCGTGGAAAGCAGCGGACAAAAACCTCCCAGCCCTAGCTCCCCGAATGCCGTTTACTCAAGGTTACCAACCGTGTCTCCGTCCCACCCCGTCAAGCAAATGATTTAGAAACAGATGCATCCCTCCAAGAGACATCATCCGTCCAAGAGATATCATCCGGTCAAGAGGGCTACAGCTTCTTCACTTTGCGTTTTTTTGCTTTGTGTACAGCTCTCTTCGGATGCAAATTACGTCATTGTATGTCGTAAAAATAGCGAACCGGTCCGTGGAGCGCGGATGCGGAGACCTCTAGCGACATAAACGTTAATGAAGGCTGGATTCTATATCTATAAAATTTACGTTATAGCGCACTTTGGCGCATATGTCCCTTCTCGGTTTCTATATTTTCATTTTACCATATCGAAAAATCTCTTTTGGGGTACTTTGGAGGTATTATTTGTGATTAGTTTGGAGGTAGTTTTCAAATAATGTGTAGGGTTGTAAGTACGTTTTGTAAGAGTCGTATCTTTAGGGTTAGTGTGGTGTAATCCTGAAGCTTAACGTTTTCATGAGACCTGTTTATTGCCTTCCATTCGTGTTAGTCGCTTTACCGGCGCGGATAAAAAATTTAGGGAGTTGTAAATTACAGCGTTTTCGTCGGGGATACCCCACGTATACTGCGTAGGTATATGTACGGAATCCTAGCTGCTAACCTTTTGTTTTTATTTAGATTTGGTGCGCAGTATAATGGCGAAATTTACAATCTGTACAGTTGTAACTGAGACCAATTTAGGACTAAATGTACATCGTAAATTATAGTGCTTTACGTATGGGAAGAACGAGCACGTCGTCGTGTATGGCTTTAGTCTTGTCATCGTAAAAAGTTATTGGATATAAACCTGTTTTCAAGATTTATTTGATATCATTTCATCATTTTAGCACAAAAATCTGCCTTTCTCAAGGACTAAGTTTCGTATAGACATGAAACCTTCGCTATCGTATTAAAATGGGTCCGCTGATTACCAATTCGCATAGAACACATTCTATGCAAATCTATTACCAAGAAGAATTACACAAAACGATGAGAGGAAGTCGGAAAGTGTGGTGGAGGCTACCTCAATTTTTTTAGGACACTATTAAGCTACTAAATTTATTTATCGTTGCCGTGGTTACAATAACTGCAAATTAACCATTATCCGGAATTCATCCAACCTGGGCGCGAGGGGTGAAAACTACATACGAACAAAAAAGAAAGCGCATACAATAAATGAGACCAGGCAATGTAATTGATGAATGTGGGTCGATTTTGTCATACATTCGCTCCTGGTAAACAATGAAAACACATTAAACAAAATAATAAATTTCATATTTATGCGCATATATATCGGACCGTATTTCTTTTGCGAATGTTTGTTTGCACCATTGAACCGCGCCCGCTGCCCTGCTATTGGTATATTCAACGCGGAAAAAATAAATTACCACCTGGTCCATTATATCAATAATCCGTTATAAAAAATGGTACTTATGCATGCAAATTTCGGCATCTGGAACTTATGTGGAATGGCAAAACGTATTTGCGGATGGATTATCCAAATATGTTGTGCTATATTAGCGTTTTATATTGATTTACAGTAAAAACCATAGTATATCATGATAAAAACTGAAGCAAATCACGCTACTCTCTTTCATATTGATGTATTTAACCCTGTTGGAGTGGTTGGCAAAGCAAATTACTTTGAATCCTGGAATCAACAGAGATTGCCAGCGGTAAACGTAACAACTATATACTATGAAGGATACATTTTCACGCCTTGGTTATTATTTAGTACTGTTGTATTATTAGTGCACGTATTAACAGAATACATTTTACATAAAATACTACTGGTAGATTTATTGCAACTTGCAGCCTACATAGTTTAGTCAGAGATTTTGCAGTTGGAATTTTGCGGTGATTATGTATCCTAATATAATGACATTATTTATGTGATTACATATATTGTAAGATTTACTGTCTTTTAATGTCCTTTTGATTGCCCGTAATCTAGAATTCAATTTACTGTTCGATTACGATACATGTCGTACTTTTGGTGTTTACATGCTCACCCAATTCATGAATTGTAGTAGTTTAAGATAACTATGTGTCTTGAGTTGGTTTGAATTGTTTCTAAATGCCCATAAGTTTGAAAATAGAGTTACCGAATGATATCCCGTGCAAGCTTTGCTTTAATAAGTAATGTCTGGTATGATAGATGAATATACAAGAATTTGCCATAGTAGAAGCGTTCGACATGAACATGACAGCTTCGTCTCCTTAGTATTATTAAAACTGTAAGTTGGTGCTTCAAATTCTTCTAAAATCCACAATTGTGCAGGTTAGACTAAAGTTATGTCGTTATGGGTTAAAATCGCCTGCCGCGGGGCTGCCATACCCGTTCGTTATAATAGCGAACGAAATATAGCCGATAGTTGAATGTCACGTGTGTCTTCGTTCAGACAGCGAAAAGAATGGTGAATTCCTTTATTTAAAAAGAGCATTTTTTCACACATTTTTACTGAACAAAATGGTGCTGGGTCCCGAATGATGAATTTTATAACTAGAGAGATTTTAATTCAATACATTTTTCTGACTAAAAATTAAATAAAAAGACAAGTATGTATATCAATAATACACTTGTCTTAGGTCAGCAATGTTTCCCTAAAACCAGTCGCAAAAACAGCAGGTAGTCTCATTTTTAAACTTATCTTCAGTCAGGAATTAACTATCTTAATTCAGCACAAATGATTAGTTATTAATAGAAGTGAATCAGAATAGAAACACAGATTATTTCATATCCTTGTGTAGCCCGCTGAAAAGGCCCTTACTGGCAGAATAAATGCACATATTTGACTTTCTTTTATAATAAAAAAGCATAGTTTAATATTGTATAAAGAAGTGGCACAAAAGGGGCGATAAATCGCAGCGATTAAAAACTTAACACAAAGCGTTTATATAAGCCCATTATAGCAGCGCTACAACCAGCACAAAGTAAGTAATAAAATATCTAAATTTGCGATCGTCAGTATGTTATGACTTCTACAATACGACCAATTAGTGGAATCTAGATTGAACTTGTACATGGAATAAAAATCAACCACACACAGGAACACCTGACCTAGGCTATCAAAGAAGGTCATAAATATAACGGCGTATAATCTGGCGTGATCCTGTCAACAAAACCCGAAGGACCGAACGTAGGAAGTGGTGATAGTAGGACAGTAAAGATCGCACAAAAATATCTTTCAGTTGCGTCAGGATCAAATCTAGATTATACTGATAATAGAACGGGCAATGGATGTCCCTTCCGGTCACATAACAGTAGCATTTTGCGGATTGTAAGGGAGAAATTATATTTGCAATTTAGTATCATTGATTAACTATTAGCCATTATCAAACACATGCATTATTTTTTCATCCATGCCTTTCTTTTTCGTTCCCGCGAGTTTAATCAGAATTTACGTGAACCGGAAATATTGAAATTACAATTTTCAGGATGCCTAGTCTTACTCTCATCATCTTAACAAACGTAGATAGCTTTGTAGGGGTATGCAGCCCCTTATCGAGCAGTTTTAATTAATTAAATTTTGTAATATTTCACTTGCCGTCGCCGTTTACCTTTCAGCGGCGCGGCGCCAGAGAGCACGCACTTAAAGTAAAATATGATAGTTGTAGGTGTTGTAATATTGCTACGCCTAGCGGGCGGCCTTCGGGAACTTCCACAAGTAATTTAAGTTTTTCGAACGAGAGCCTTCCATCCCCTTAGTTAAAAGGAAAAAAAGCGGTGGATGTTAGTATCTACCGTTAGTATCCCCAACCCTTAGTCACTGCGAGGAAAGAGAACTGTTCTGCCAATAAAACAATGTTCTATGTGGATGTTAGTGGAATTTGCATAGTTTTATTCGGTTTCAAGCTCGGTTTGTATATTCGCGTACAGTGAGCTGTTCTGTCCAGTGTTTTAATTTTGTCAGTTAAATTTTGTTCACGGTATGTGACGTTATGTTATGTAACGATTTATTTTTATCGGGGTGGTTGTGTCTTCTTTGCACATATTTTTTTTTTCAAGGAAAGAATATATGTTTGGAACAAATAAGTATTTTTAAATTAAAAAATATGAGCTGCATAGGCTGAAAAAATATTTTATCTGAAACATTTCTTAAGAAAACAGAAATAGTTTTCGCTGAAAAAAAAACGATTCTTTTACGCCAAATGGTTTTCTGTAATTTCCGTAAAGTACAAATTGTTTGAATTTAATTGCAGAAAGACGTTTGAATGAAATAAATCTGGTTTTATTTGTAATAAAAATCGGCGTTGAGGTAAATAAATATTCTATTTGAAATTATTTGGAAGAGAAAGACATATAGATTTGAGTGAAAAGATTATCTGTCTGAATAAAAGAAAACGTGCGGGTTCATTAAAAATTATCGCTATGTCTACTGGCGGGGAGATAACGCTAACAGTCTCTAGCACACGTTGACTTAGTTTGAGCATATATAAGCTGAGCTACAGAAAGCGAGCGGTATCCTGGTTTCTCTTCATTTGGAAATATCTGTAGTCTTTATTAAAAATCCACCATACTCTTTTATTGTGTTTTTCGACGACACTCTGTTTGGATTATAATCAAGGTTCCATGATTATAATCCAAACATAATAAAATAATGATTAAATTAAAAAAAGATTATTTATTTTAACGTAATAAAAAATTAATTCAGGGTCGCAATATTTATCTACTTTGAAAGTACACTATTTTTATGATAATTATTTGGATAGGTATATCAAAATTTGTAGTATTTAAATCAACGTTCGATTTTATAAGTCAAGTAGTAAATTGTCAAACAGTCAAGGAAGATTTTTTTATTAAAAAAGAACGTGGAGTTATTGAAACAAAATGTCATTTCTTTTGATATATAATGTTGTTAAATTTAAATTAATTAACGTTCATACAAATGTGATACTTTTGAATTGAATAAATCTTACCAAAGAAATATCTCCTTTGCGGCAATCAAAGCTTTGTCTGCCACTATTTAACATCGATATTTCTTTGACTTGTTTTTGACGTCATTTATTAATAGCTACAAACCACAATATTGTAACACATTATAACTTGAATATTAACCAGTATACTAGTAAGTAGCAGGTATGCGGGTATTACTACCCCAATAACACCCCAATTATCATCATTTACATATAGATAACGGGCTGCGTCTAAATTAGCGAGCAAGCTCTCATCCATAATTTATAAGCCCGAGTTTTTACCCCAACGCTAGCACCAGACGTACGTTGTCCACCTTATTCGTTTAGACTCTAACCCAACCAAACTCTTTCCACAAAAGACCAAACCGAATTTTGAGAACATTAATCTTACCGACCGAAAAAACATTTTAATATAGACCAATTAGCATAGTACAAGTTCCAGATAATAACCAGAGGTGTTCGGCAGAGAGGGTTTGTTACAACATCGCTCGAGTTATTTCCGACAAGTGCGTCATCCTTCCAAAAACGGTAAATCACGGTGGGTTAGGTTGAGGGGGTGCAAGAGAATAGACGGAGTAAAATAGGAGTTGGTAACGTCGCCGTCGCATCGCAAGTGCCGCAAAAACCACCATCGTCTGCCGGTGTGCATTTATTAAAAGATCGATATTGGAGTTTGATTAAAATACAGGGATATCCTGGAATATTTTATATAAAATTAAATGAGGTTTATATCTGCGAAGGACCAACGTTGTCTTAAGGGCCGTAATAAGAAGTTTCCGAATCTGTTTCGATGATATTACAACCTAAAGTGGTTTTTAAGTTTAAATAAAAATAGGGATGACAAAAGTGAAATCAAATGATTAAAAAATGAATTTTGCCCTGGATAGTAGATAAAGTAAATATTAGAAAGAATAGTAGAGCATAAAATACTCATTTGAGTGCCCCTGAATCCATTACGATGATTTTTTAAATGTTTTGGAGTGTATGCATGTCTGTGAACACGATAGCACCTAAACGGTACAACGCACAGTGCGTCGATCCAATACAAATGTTGGACAAAAATAGAAAGAGTTGGTAGAATTTGAAGAAATTTTATTTCTAAGAGTGTAATAACAAGCTGACGTCAAAAATGAATATGGTTTTTGAATACCAGTTACCATGAAAAAAAGAATTTTTTTTTAATTTTATCGTGTTTCGTTGAGTAGATAAAAATAAATATAGTAGACACTTCGACGTTTATTCGATTTTGATAGTTAGTTAAACTTAACTGCAATTGCGTAAAATATTATAAAAATATCTAAATCTAAATTTTAAAGATAATTAAAACAAATACTTGCTCCTTGTTTGGTATAGAATAACAACACAAATTCTTACTATTACACGCATTTTATATTTACTTTTAAATAACTAAATTATAAAACACATTCAGAAACAAAAATTTTTAATCCTCATTATCGGGTGATAAATCTTCGTCACTAAGTAAACCGAACTGATCGGGTACAGAAAAGGAATATCGCTTTCCAAAATATCTGACTCTCCACATACCACAGTATGTGGATCATATCATTATCTACTTATATATTTTACATGAGACGTAGTTTTCATAAGACTATATATGTATGGACCGTAACAATAATATTTGAATTCTATCCCTATTACAATGTTTTCTTGATGTCTTTGTTGTATGACTTAAATGATGCATTCGAATTTCTTTGTGAGCAGCTTCTAAAGCCTCTGCAGATAAAATTCCTATAGGTAACTCAAAAGAACTTGGGGTCTCAAGTATCGAATAAGTCACCATGAGTGATTTTGACACGTGACTCTAAAAATAATAATTTCATTACTATCTGCATGTTTCTGCAAACATTATTTATGTGCACAAATATGAAAATAATTCAGTTATAATATAGCGTAAAAATCTCAGAGAGCCTTTTTGAGCTATTTTCAAAAGCTTACATAAAGTTACATAATTTAATTTTGTGTACTGCACTTCAATACATTATTTTCAAATCTTATACGTGTTATACGTGTTAGTTTAAATATACCATACCATCTAGATTCGCCTGCATATTTTTAATTAAATTCAAAAATGCAGACACCAACTGTTCAGCATACTTTTAAACCTGCGACGGAGTACTCTGCGTTATTGCGATAATTAAGAATGAATAAGTTTAGGCCTTGCCTATGGTTAATGTCGAGCAGATCCAAACAAAATAATCCAACAGTTGAGATATTGAGATAAGTACTGAAGTTATTATCGTTTAGGTCATTTTGCGATTTATTGCTATGGGACGCACTGTGCAACGGATCGTGTCAATCTGCCAACCGGAAGTGGAAAATGTTACATCTTTGGGATTCAACCGATTTTAACCAAACTGATACCAGCTCATTCTCCAGTGACTGTAATTATGTATACCAATTTATAGATCAATGGGATGGACAGTTTAGGGCCTATCACACAGTGGCTGTGGCTTCACTAAACTGAAGACGAGTAGGTCGAAAAGTTAGGTGAAAAATGCACTTTTGAGCGTCTTTGGACGCTCAATGTTGATAATTGTATAGTGATATAGCTTTGTTCAAGATTAGAAAATTAACAAGTTTATTAAAAATACGCAACACAGTTGTTTCGGATTTTTAAAATAGCTGCTTCGAGCTAAAAGAACTATGTGTGACCATTGACGTTTCTAAGTAACGTCAACGGTTGACGTCAGATCGGCTGGGGAAAACTGAAAAAACAAAAAAAACTTTTACACTGTCCTAGAAGCTTAAAATCATCTCTGGGGACCGTGTTTTTCGACGGAGGGCACAATTCGACCTTCCCGAAGACGATACAATCAAGAAATTAATCCGAAATTCAAAATTTAGCGAAATCCGAGCACTTTTTGGTACCGGTATATAGCTCGAGCGTGAGCACGCGCGCATTGCTACAAACACAGCAGAAGTGCCAGCATCCAATGGAATTAAAACATAAAATCCTACCTTATTATTCTAGAAGCCTCTCCTTTCTATTCACTTCTGTCACTTGCAAGATATAATACGCAATATTTTCACAAGTCTGGTAGAAATTTGAATTAATAAACTATGGCAATCGGCCGTTCTTTGGTAATCACTTCAGATGACATTTTTCGTATACAAGCCTAACGAAGAAACAGGTTCGACAAGGCTCGACATCTAGGATTTTACTTCCCACCATACCACGGAGGACACTAATATCCGTGCAGATAATGTCATCCATCCGTTTCATGCCGAAGAACGGGCAATACTTACTGGCGATTGCTTATCATTGAAGGAATTCAACTGCAAAGTGTAGCAGGGTAAACAGTGAAAATACTACGATTACTAGTCAGACCAGGGGGAAAAGAATGCAAAGAAAAACACGGAAAATGAGAGAAAAAAGGAGTACAGCGTGGTGCAGTATCCTTCAAAACGTCTGCAGCTCAGGCGGATAATTGGCATTTCCGGTAGAAAATCTTTTTCCGATCCTGTAACTTTTTAGTGGAAAACCGAGAGTCGACGGCTTTCCAGCGGTAATTGATTAGACCCATGGGAAAATTTACTTTAAGGCGGTTACGAACTGCATACAGAAAAACTGTTGATGTTTTATTTATTTTAATAATTTTCCATACTAGAGGATAAACTGGAATCAATTCGGTTAAAATCGGATGAATCCCAAAGAAAGACTGTCACCAAAACCAATCCAGTTCGTCCCCTGGTAATTCTCAATACGTCTTCAAATTGCAGCCCGTTTCGTTGTACCGTTCGGAAGCTATTCACAGACATGCGTACGCACAACATAAAACCGGCTGTTTTTTAAATCGACGCACAGTGCTGCGTCCTATAGCAGTAAATCACAAAATGACTTAAACGATAATAAATCCAATTCGTAAAAAAATAGCTAAATAACTACCAAAACATCTCAATTGTTGGATTATTTCGTTTGGATCTGCTCGACATTAACGATGGTCAAGGCCTAAACTTATTCATTCCTGATTATCGCAATAACGCAGAGTAGCCCGTCACCGGTTCACAAAGTAAGCTGAACAGTTGGTATCTGCATTTTTTTTTTCATTTAATATGGAGGTAAATCTAGAACGTATGCAATATTTAAAGTAACACGTATTTGAGAAAGGTTCCATACGATTTTAAAATATTGTATTATCTATGAAGTGCAGTACACAACATTAAATTATGTAACTTTATGTGAGCTTTTGTCAAATAGCCCAGAAACGCCATCTGGGATTTTTACGCCATATTGTAGCACTATTATTTAACTACTTGTGCACATAAATAATTTCTGCAGATACGTGCAGATAGTAATGAAAGTATGGTGATTTATTCGATACTTGGGCTTTCTTCTTTTGGGTTACCTATAGGAATTTCATCTCCAGACGCTTTAGAAGCTGCCCACAAAGAAATTCGATCGCACCGTTTAAGTAATGCAAGAAAGACATCAAGAATACATTGTAATAGGGATCTAATTAAAATATTATTGCTCCGGTCAGATCCATACATATCTAGTCTAGCAAAACTACTTCTCATGTAAAAGATATAGACAATGACATGTTCCATATACTGTGGTATGTGGAAAGCCAGATATTTTGAAAAGCGATATTCCTTTTACTTTACCCGATCAGTTCGATTTACTTAGTAACGAAGATTTATCATCCGATGATGAAGATTAAAAAATATTTGTGTTTGAATGTGTTTTATAGTACTATTAGTTGAAATTAAATATAAAATGCGTGTAATAGTAAGAATTTCTGTTGTTATTCTGTATCTTTAAAATTTAGATTTAGATATTTTTATAATCCTTTACGCAATTGCAGTTAAGTCTACGTAACAACACTAAATCGAATAAACGTCGAATTAATTTTTAAGGGGCTACAACATCAGTTTTGGAGTCAGCTTGTCACTACACCCTTAGAAATAAAATTTCATCAAATTCAACCAACTCTTTCTCTTCTTCTGTCCAACATTTATATTGATTCGAAGCACTGTGCGGCGTTTTACTCGCGAACGGTACATCCTAGAGCAACAAGGTCTTCAAAAATTGATTTATGGGATAATTGCTCATCCGATACCGTTGGGATCATCCAAATCACGCGACACAGTTTGCTCCAACAAGAGAAAAGGTCGTAAAATAGCTATTTTTACACTATTTTGGAACGTCAACCCATCTTTGGAACGTCATAAGTCGGAAATGCTTAAGATATAGAAAAGCAGCAATTACCTTTAATTTTATGTATCGAACGACCAGATCAATCATTCGTAACTCGAGATATGCTGCAAATAATCTACAGTAAAAAAAAATCCTGAAAAAGTATCCTTAAAACATGTTTAATTCGATTTTCGAGTTCAGGGTATCAAAGTACATTACATAAATACATTGGTGTGGAATGTATACTTTGTGAGATTCAACCTCGCGTTATAAAACTTTCCACCCTTGCGTATAACACCCCTAATTTATGCGCTCCGAATCCCTGATACAGGCATACGTAAGGGTTTTGACAAAACCGGTTTTTGTCCGGGACCAGGGGGTCGTGTTGGTCGCACAGTGATCCGAAATTGTCCTCAAATATTTGCGTGCGGATTACGACTTGCAAATTGCAGGGTCTGTCCCTGAACCCCACTCCATAAATTAAAAATCCACGCGTAATAATACGTATACGTAGTCCGAGAAAAACACCTAAAATTACATATCTAATAAGGGACCTTATTTTGAAAAATTACCTTTCTTTGTGGAGAGGATTGTTGGTTTGAGGGGGATGAGATTGGTAACGCCCAGTCGCTTGCCCGTAATGCATTTTTGATGGTAATTCTTTGCAATGCGGATATTTGAAAATGTAGATCTGCTTCGTCGAGAATGTGAGGGTGTGGCTTTGAAATCAGAGGTAATTATGCGAGTTATTATTGAATATATCATTGTACGTTCAGTGTTTTGTTAATAGGCTTAAATTATACATTATTATTTCGGTTAAAATAGTGCTGTTTTGGCCACAACAGAACTGACCGCGTTTACTTTATACAGTAACAGGACGTCCCTACAAATTCTTCTCCTAAAATTTTCTGTCAATACAATATTACAGCCCGCAAACAGTAGGTTATAAAACACTAGAAAGTAAAAACAAAACACGGAATTGAGATTTCATACCGTGATCAGGATTTACTGGGAGTTATGTCCTCACTTTTATTATACCCACTGTAGTAGGACATCGAACAAATATTGTTCGAAAACTAGCCACTAAATATCTGAAGTTATATAGCAATAGCCGATTATTATTATTAATAACACAATAAACGTCAGAGTCCTTCTGCTTCAAGTTTTATCGATAACTAATCTTTATGGACGCCCGATTCTAATTGACGGATATAGTTTACCATAAACCGTTGTTGAATAGTTGTAGCTCTCGGTGTATATCTGACTCTTAAAACTTTACGATTCGCTATGATTTATCAGAGTCATATAGGTTACCATATACATGGTGGGCAGAATGGAAGGGCGTTTTTGAAATGAGAATAACTCAGCTGTTGTTTAACGGAAAAAGAATGTAATTATGAAAAAGTAAAGCTTACATGTTACTATTTAACAATGAAAACGTTAAATTATGTAGTCGGACCTCAAAGTACCGCATCACCCACAAGTCGATGTCAGAACTGCCACGACGAAGAATTAGCACAAGAAATGTTTGGTCCCAACAAGACGGTGCCACAGCACATACAGCTGGAGTCTCAATGGAAGTTATGCGTCGCATTTTCCGTGTATATTTAATCACCCGTTTCGGCAATGTGCCGTGGCCTGCTCGTTCTCCTGATCTCGCAGCTCCTGATTGTTTTTTATGGGACACCTAAAGGCGAAGGTCTACGTCGATAAACCTTGAAATCGGCAAGAGTTGAAAGAAGCTATTACAACGCAAGTTAGGACAATTGACATCAACTTGTGTGAGAGGGTGATGCGGAACTTTGAGGAACAACCACAGCAGTGCTTTGCAAAACTTTTTCGTTATCAAATGGTTCACTTTTTCTTTATTAAATGGTAACATATAAGCTTTACTTTTAATTATATTTTTTCCATTTAACAACAACCTAGTCAAACTCATTTTAAAAACGCTCTTTTATTCTGTCCTACCCTGTATATATTGACAATCGTTGAAGGAGCAGGTCGTTAAAAATTTTAAGGGAGAACGCCCTCTGGCCTACTTCCTTCTTAACCACTTTGTTCTTTCATTAACTGAATAGCAGTAATAATAAGAGAACTTTGCAGATCATTTTGCAGTCCTCAATGAGCGAAATGGTTAATGAGAACCAGTTTTTTGTTCTCTCCCACGCTCGTCCGAAAGAGTCTTAGTTACCGTAATTGTATAATACACTCTTTAATAGCATTACAGAAAAAAAAACTTTTAAAAAATATGCTGGCGCATCCGCCTATTTTAATACAACTGTAGCAATGCACGAAACGCATGAAAACAATAATAGACGATAATTTTATAAGGTAAACATGATTAACAAAAACATAACAACATGTTTACTGTATGTTTATAACTGTAAAGGTAGGAATTTACGAGAAACGATGCAGGCAATTAATAATAAAACGTTGGTGAACATTATGCCGAGATGTAAAGGCGAATCAGTGCGTATTGCGCCCTTAAGCATGAAATTAAAAACGTAAACGACAACCATTTCATACAGGTTACGGCAGTCGGGTGTAATGCGGCTGGGCTACATATGATAATACTTTCCGGTTTGCGGGAAACAATACGAGGGACGGCGCGGTGTGCTGAAAAAACAAGCACAAACGCGCTGTTTATGAATTTCTGCTCGGTCGGTATTCGGAACAGTGCTGTTCCGACCTCAATCTAGAGTCTAGACTGCAGTGTCTAGAGTCTAGACTATAGTGTCTAGACACTAGACTGTAATGTCCACACTCTATTGTTAGCAATTTTCATACTGCTAACGCCATCTCTGGACGACACACTTGAAACCCCCTACGAGCGGCATGAAGGGCGGGCAGTTAGGTTATAGCGGGCGACGAGTGACGACGTACGAGTAACGAGATACTCACGATATACTGTATTTAATAATATTCGGTCATTAAAGTGCTAATAGTATTAACAGGGGGCCTTTTTTTACAAACCTAACAATGCAGCGGTTGGATAACTCAAATTAGTGCGAAAATAAACGGTAAAAACGGGTGTATAACGGACATAACCACAACGAGGAGATACGGCGCTAACGAATCAACAGGTTCGTAAAGGAGAGAAGATATACAGACGCGAACGTAAACAACGAGTGTGTCACGTATGCGATTGAACGTGCAGAAAATGACGGAGAAACCAACTTCTGTGGACGGAACGGGTGGAAACGCAAGTATAAACGACGATGAAGAGTCACCAGGTGCTTCTTCGACACATTTACAAGTTTTGGACACGACGGGACCGGATCAAAGCTATTTAGCATGGGAACGACGGCTACTAGAGCGAGAAAGGGAGTTACTTCGCCGCGAAAGAGAACTTCTACTTAGAGAAAGACGCGATAGCGGTTTGAATTTGAACAACACGCAGTGCTACGATGCATCACAACGTGCCTTACCGGAATTTATCCCAGGTAAATCGTCAGGATTGACTGCACCACAGTGGATAAAAAAGGTAGAGAACTTAGCTATACTTTTTAAATGGGATGATCGTACGCTACTTTACCAAGCAATTTCCAAATTAAATGGAGCTGCTAAGCTATGGTTTGACGGTATTGAGCATGAAGTAACCGTGTGGGAAAATTTTAAGCAGCAACTATTGAAAGGTTTTCCTACTTTAACCGATGATGCTGATATTCATTTCGAACTTACACGTCGTAAAAAGCGTGCGGACGAGACATACGAAAATTACGTCTACAGCATGAAGTCAATCGCTTCAAAAGGCTGGATAAGCGAACAAAGCTTAATTAAATACATAATATCCGGCATACACGATCGCGATTTAGGGAGAATGTTAGCGCGATATTTGACATTGGTGATCTTTTAGAACGAATTAAAAGATACGAAGGTACGACGCGCTATTTGCCTGGCAGAATTACACATCCACCCTCTACAATAACTACGAAACCAGATCAAACCGCGACGATGCCAAAGTATCACGCAACGGACAAATGCTACAATTGTCAAGAAATGGGGCATATTTCGAAGAACTGTCCAAAACCACAACGAAGAGCGAAATGCTACAATTGCGAACGTACAGGGCACATAGCCAAGAATTGTCCGTCAAACAAAGGCAAGGGAGATCAAACCGCTCCACGAAACATAAACAAAATTGGAGTGTTACCTCCACCGAAGGACGAATACCATAAGTATGCAAAGATTGATGGCAGAGAGGTCGTAGCATTCATTGATCTTGGTAGCAACATAACAATTAGAAAGTCATGCTCGGATGAGATGAAAATTCCGTACGTACCCCACAAAATTGGCTTAAAGGGATTTGGAGAAGGAAAATGCTGGACCATAGGTCGTCGAATGTCCATCCTAGAAGTAGATAACGTACATATTGAAGTAGAGATTTTCATTGTACCAGACGAAGCTCAGGAAGACTTGACGATTATTGGAAGAAGTGCGCTTGATCAGCCCGGAATAAAGGTGACAAAGGAAGAAAACTGTTTAACCAGAGAAAGAACAACGAAAATGGAACGCGAAATTATACCATCCGCACACAAAGTGGAAGAGGAAGAACGAGCAGAGATAGAATTAAAGGAAATCGAACGAGAGGACCACGACGAAGACAACCAAAGAAGTAACATGAAGAAAATTACCAATGATGACCACAGCACGAAAAGAATAGCAGAAGATGACGTTCACATCAACGAGAACCTCACCAACGACGAAAAAGAAGAAACAAAGGCGTTATTATTTGAAAATAAAGAGTGTTTCGCGAGTAATTTCCACGAAATAGGACTAACAAACTTAACCGAAATGGACATTAAACTTACGAGCAACGAACCAGTAACGTGCAGACCGTACCGGTTACCGTACGCGCAACGCGAGATAGTGAAGAAAACCGTAGATGAACTATTACGTGCGGGAATAATTCAGAAATCGACTTCTGAATACGCGAGTCCGGTAATTTTGGTTAGTAAAAAGACGGGAGGTGAAAGAATGTGCGTAGATTACCGCAAATTGTATTCGATGACGCGAACAGAATATACGCCGGTTGCCAGTATTGACGAACAATTAGACAAATTATCCGGAAATAAGTATTTCACGACGTTGAACTTATCCAGTGGGTATTATCAGGTTCCCATGACTCCTGAAAGTAGGCGTTACACAGCGTTCGTCACCACCGAATGCCAGTACGAGTTCAAACGGATGCCATTTGGCCTGAAAAATGCACCCAGTGTATTCACTCGACTTATGGGTAAGATCGCTAAAAGAATTGGAACCGACGTAGTGACGGTATACATCGACGACATGATGATTCCAAGCAAGACTGTTCAAGAAGGAATAAATAAGGTGAAGAGAGTACTAGTCATACTCCGAGAAGAAGGTCTAACACTAAACTTAAGGAAATGTCAGTTTTTAATGGAATCCGTGGAGTACCTTGGATTCGAGATCAACGCAGATGGAGTAAAACCAGGAAACGCGAAAACCGATGCTGTGAAGAATTTCCAACGTCCAACATCAGTTCGAGAAGTGAGACAGTTCCTAGGATTGGCAGGCTTCTTTCGACGATTCATCCAATGTTATTCGATAATCGCAAAACCCTTAACCCAGTTGACGCAGAAGACAGCATCGTGGGAGTGGTCCGAACCACAAGAAAATGCATTTACAGAAATTAAGCGAGAGTTGTCCAAACGACCGGTTCTGGCCCTATACGACCCCAACGCTCAGCTAGAAGTCCACACAGATGCCTGTAAGATGGGATTAGGAGGAATACTTTTCCAACGTAAAAATGAAGACCCGTTAACCGTCGTATCGTACTATAGTCGCCAGACTTCCGACACCGAACAAAAGTATCATAGCTATGAATTGGAAGCTCTAGCGGTGGTTGAGGTACTAGAACGATTTCGCATGTATGTACTTGGAAAGAAATTTCGAGTGATCACGGACTGTAATTCGTTGAAAACAATCATGAAAAAGAAAGACATAACTCCACGTATTGGACGCTGGGTACTAAAGCTGCAGGAATATGATTTCGACGTAGAATATCGGTCCGCACCAAATATGTCTCACGTAGAGGCCCTGAGCAGGAACCCCTACGACCCACCCAAAGATGTAGACATTGCCAAAGTCGATGTGTTTGCTATCAGAGTTGATGGGGACGATTGGTTACTGACCATGCAATTGCAAGACGAGAAACTGAAGATGATCTACGAGACCCTCAAGTGCAAACCAACAACCAACGAAGAGAAACAAATCCACACCGATTATACAGTAGAGAAGAACCGAATTTACAGACGAGTGGGAGACGAGCTAAAGTGGGTTGTTCCGAAAGCAATCAGATGGAGAGTAATCAAAAGTTGTCACGACGATATGGGACACTACGGATTAGAGAAGGTGCTGCGAGAATTGAAGCAAAGTTATTGGTTCCGAAGATGCTTAAGGTCGTGAAAGGATATTTGGACGCGTGCGTCGAATGCGCATACCATAAATTGAAAGGAGGAAAACGCGAAGCGACTCTACATAATATCGACTGACAACCTATTCCATTCCATACGGCCAACATGGACCATCTAGGTCCATTTCCCAAGAGTTCCAGAGGAAACGTACACGTTTTGGTTTATATCGACAATTTCACCAAGTATACTTACCTGAAAGCTGTAAAAGATACAAAAGCGAAGAACGTAATCCAGGTATTAGAGGAAATTATCGGCATTTTTGGTCCTCCAAGAAGATTAATTACCGATCGTGGAACGGCATTTACGGCTAAGATTTTTGAGAAATACTGCGAAGACAACGATAGCGAGAGTGCCATTACAACTTCATGCAGGCGAGACGATGGAAAGGATTTGGATACCCACCTACGAAGTATCCAGTACGCTATCAACACGATGTTCAACAAAACAACTGGAAAATCAGCCCACGAATTGTTGTTCAGTTACCACCCACGAAATGCGTTGCAAAACAAATTGCTACTAGCTCTAACACCCGAAGACGACGAGGTGGACCTGCAACAGAATAGACAGTGCGCCCTGCAGAAAATACAGAAGACTCAGATCGAACAGAAGAGGTATTTTGATGCACATCATCAACCCCCACGACCATATCAACCGGGTGATTTGGTTCTCATACGAAAAGAAGCACCCGCCACCGGAGAACCTTGAAAGTTGATGCCAGCGTACAAAGGGCCATACCAAGTGGTAGAAGATCTAGGAAACGACCGTTACCTCCTAGGCGACATTCCAGGCGCGGAGCGAACCCAACGTACTTTCGCTTCAGTGTTTGCGGCTGACCGTATGAAGCCATGGTGTGTTCCGTTCGACCCACAGGGATCGAGGACGATTCCGATGGCAGCGAGGCCGAGTGTTAGCAATTTTCATACTGCTAACGCCATCTCTGGACGACACACTTGGAACCCCCTACGAGCGGCATGAAGGGCGGGCAGTTAGGTTATAGCGGGCGACGAGTGACGACGTACGAATAACGAGATACTCACGTTATACTGTATTTAATAATATTCGGTCATTAAAGTGCTACTAGTATTAACGTGTGACGTTTTTATTTACAAACTTAACACTATACTGTAGTGTGTAGTGTAGTGTAGTAGTGCTAGATTCCAATAGTAGACTCCCAAACGTTAGGGTTTCCCAAACGTTAGTAAGTATTCTCCATAGTGTCTTAGAATAGTTACAAACTACGTTGATTAGTCTCGACCAGAAGTTATTCACTTTATGCTTAGAAATGTATTAAAGGTAGTTAATGAAAAAATATTGTATTTAGAGAATGGGATAAATTAGGATAGACGGAAGCGATGCAAGTCGATTTGTTGCACTCCGCTGGTTCATCATTTCATCGAATCTGGACGCATGAGTGAATCGAATTATTTTTCGATTAGTGGACTTAACTGACCCCTATCGGAAGTAGCGGAAACACCCCAACGTGATTATCTGCACAGCTGAGCTTCCGCACTGGACTTCCTGCAAACTCATTAACTGGAAATTGTATCGAAATTACTACACTTTTTGACTCTTTTTTCAGTTAATCAAATGCACTCTATAACTTGTCAATTTCCGCTGTTGTTCAACGAAAAAAAAAAAAAAGTACCGAAAAGTAAAGCTTAGATGGTACCATTCAACAATGAAAAAGTTAACTTTTGCAGATGCAGATGACGTCCGTTTTTCGCCTTGCACTGCTGTAGTCATTCCTCAAAGTTCCGCATTACCTTCTCACACAAGTCGATGTCAATTGTCCTAACTTGCATTGTGATAGCTTCTTTCAACCCTTGCCGATTTCGAGGTTTATCGACGTAGACCTTCGCCTTCAGGTATCCCCATAAAAAACAATCAGGAGCTGTGAGATAAGGGGCACGAGTAGGTCACGGCACATTACCGAAACGGGAGATTAAATGCCCAGGGAAAATGCGACGCACAACTTCCATCGAGGCTCTAGCTGTATGTGCCGTGGCACCATCTCCTTGGAACCAAACATTCTTCATTCTTCTTGTGTTAATTCTTCGTCGTCCCAATTCTGGAATCAGTACCATCGAATTGTGTGAGAAGGTGATGGGGAACTTTGAGGAACGACTGCTCAAACTACTTTTTCATTGTTAAACAGTACACCTAACCTTAACTTTTTCGTAATTACTCTTTTTCTGTGTTAAACAACACCTTGTACAAATTTTTTGAAATTCTTCTTAACTGATACAGTTTTTAATATATTTATTTGGTATTTAGTTCAATTCGACCTTGTAAATTATCTCTTATCTGACAGATTTATTCGCAAAAACATATTTGACATCACAACGATATTAAAAATTTTTTTATTGATAATGAAAAGATGTCCAATGGGCGCATATTACCTTAGGGATTGATAATGGGTTATAAAACCATAGGGGACCGACAGACTCCATTAATAAAATCAAATTAAAAGCGAGAATGCGACCGGTTGAAATCGTCAAACGTTATTATGAATCTCCAGGGCCGCTATGTACTTAGCGCATGCTATTTGGTTGATTTTTTCGTCAAATTACATTTGTATGAAATGAATTGGCGCCTTAAAAGGGTAATTTTTCAGTAGCACCCATGGAATATCGTGAAAAAAAGAAAACGCGCTTCCACCATTTCAGCAAACTATTTTTTTTTTATTTCTAGAGTAGAATACAGTTCTAGAAAGCGGTGTGGAATTGTTCTAGATCAGTATATAACATATATTTTTTGTCAGATTATTATATTATATAGATAGTATCCACCGGCGCATCCACCATTCTAGAAAACTCAGTAAATCTTTGATTACTAATCTCTCTCAATGCAAAAATACCCGCTGCGGTTGGATAACGAGTCGTAGTTATTTGAATAATCCCGTCTAGTATCAATTTCTATAAGAGAAGCGTGCTTTTCACTCTGCAAATTAAATTTAATATGGTCGCCGATGTATCTGGGAAACCCCGATTAGCGCTGTGAATACTCCTCAGGTACTGTTAGTTCAGTTTTATATTGCGTTTCTCCGCCGGTGCATGGAAGCGTGCATTTCTTTCAATACTAGCTGCCGCAGCAGCTACAGCAGCAGAAGCAGAAGAAAATGGAGAGAAAGAAAGAGAGCGACTTGAGGCAGGCAGTACGTACCCCCATAAGGGGGCGCCGCGAAGCAGGAGGGGTTTAATGGCTTCCAGTCGGCGGCTAACTCCAGTAAACAGCTAAGATAAATGTTTGCTTATTTACTAACCGAACAAATCAACCGACGATTGAATTTAAAAATCATGCAGCTGGAAATACACTGCAGGCTGGCTGCATGGTAAATAGGAAAACCCGCTGATGCTACCCAAACTACTGCTCACTATTATTTACATTAAGTACTAGTTGTAAAATTTACAGCAAAAGTACACTTTTGGTGGATACGCCGGTTTTTAGGATTTCTTTTTCGTAGCCAAATATTTCTAAGTTTTAAACCTAAAAAACTGGAATTACATTGTAGTAAATGCTGTCGTAATGAATGAGTACAGCTGATAGATTTATGTTGGTGACGTGGCGCGTTTAGATGGCGTTTTGGTCCACCGTGTAAAGTGACGTTTAATTGTCAAAATGAGTTATCAAAATCCCGCTCATCGCTAATGGGCTCTGTGTCGGTGCTAAAACGCAACGATTATAGTTTTGTCGGTTACAACCCATTGTACTGTCCGAATGTTGTATAGGAGTCCGTTCGGCATGTTTTACCATCAAGAGAAATTTATATACAATTGCGCCAACGCAACGGGCCGGCAAAAATATCCACGTCGTAAACGCGGCTATTTGAAGTATTTGATTCGACTTTCAAATTTACTTGTAGGGCGTACTTTTATGTTAGTAAACTATGTACAACACTGTGTACAGAACTTTGTATAAAACTGTATACAACAATGTAATTTTTGGAAAATCTGACGGCCAATTTTATCAACAAACAAAAAACAGTAATATTTAAAAATGATAAATTATCGGGAAATTCTTGCCATCGGAATTTATCATCGGTGTATATATACGCGAGCGCCCTCTCGGACGGACATTACGCCATTTTTCCTCCGGCAAAAACATCCACGATCGTAGACATCCGCCGCCGCTACGCCACTCCCCATCTTGATATACACTACATTGGAGTCGTTACCTCCGCATCCGGCTCGCACATAAATATGTCGCGGGCAACGTTCACTATATTAAAATACCGCATAACTCTACTAAATAACGCATCCCTCTACCGTCACCCTACTGCTGCGTTTTACCCCCAGAGCCGTTCCCTCCGATGCACTGTGGTTCGAAATTGAAGTGAAGCGGCCAAAATACAAATTTTTCGGTTATGTTTAATTGCATTCATACTTTGTACACGGCATAAGAAACAGTTAAAGATTCTACCCTGGAAAAACCAACCCTTTTTTTTCAAGAATCTACCTGCCCTGGCCTGGCAAAGCGGCCGGTTTCACATTCAACGTGGTAGTCCTTATTGGCTTGGTGAACTTTGAGACGCAAGTTTGTGTATTAGTAGTTGTGCTGTGAGTTTGCAAATTTTAGTTGAAGATATATAAGGTAAGTACTTTAATTTGGTATACAGAATTATTTGAAAAAGTTATTGTTAGCTGATCAATAATTAATTTATGAATAGTACAATTTTATATTCGATTTTTGAACTTCGGTTGAGGTATAAAAAAGGCCCCACAAATCCCCAGTGAGATCTTTGTACCATAATGCAGCATAGATATCCTCAATTTAAAATGTATAAGTAGTTTTTGCCCGAAAATGCGCGGTTACTAAATGATCGTAATTAAAGTGCTTAGTGTATGACCATAAATTTACAGTATAATAGCAACTTAAAAATTCTGTTTTAAATTGCACTGAAAATTTATTATGTACATGGGAAATAAATTATTTATGTTCATTTCGTGTTTGAAACCAGTAACACTAAAAAATTCAAACTATTTACAGGTATGCATTAATATTTCCTCAGAAACCCTAATATAAGACTGAGTTTTGTTTGAAGACACTAGTCGACTTTTTAACAACTCATCACTATCGTCATCCATCACAGAAATTAACGAAGAGTTAATTAGAAGATTCACTGTTATATTGCAAACGATCTCATGTGATTATGAGGTCAATCCAAACGCCTTCCAAGTATACGGTTTGCAATAGACTTTATTGCCTATTGGGCAATTATCGGAAGACGCCCAGGAATCAAGAAATAAAGATCTGAAACGATTCAGGGAGTTTCATACAAGAACGATGTCTAGGTTATCTACAAACCAAGACATTTTGAATAAATTTTTACTGACGTCAGACCCATTAATTTCATCTTTGCGAAAACTACCACGGGAGACTACTTCAAAGCTAATGCCGGAAGTGTTAAAGCTCTTGAAAGATCGTTCAGCTCAAACAGAAGAGGAGCTTCCTGATGTGGAACATGAAGATATTATTGGTAGATACAATCCCAGTGGCAGTGACGGTTCTCTTCAGGTGTTGAATTTTAAAATTTAATGTTGTTATCAATACATACTATCAATCCTACCATCATATAAAATGTAATAAAATATTTTACATGAATTTTCTTGTTCAAATTACAAACAAAGTTTTCGAAAAAGAATTATTAAAAAATCCGAAATAGAAATAAAATAAAAATCCGCCCCAACCCTCAAATATCACCCCCAAGTAAACCAATTTTTATTTTCTGAATATATTTTTTTTTATCATAGAAAGAGCTTTTTAATTTATGGGAAAATTTAAATTTTGGCCAAATTATGAGTCCACCCCAACGAACCCTTAAATATCAACCCCTTTTAAATACTTTTTTTATTACTATTTTCGTACTATGGAAGAATTCTTGTTAAGATTTATGAAAACATCTAACTTCACTTCAAATTAAAATTCACCCCCAACCCTCTAACATGATCCTCTAGTCCTAGGGTGAGTCAAATTTTTTTCGTCATAAGGAATTGTTTTTAGACAGTTTTAAGCAAAAAAAGCGAATTTTGGCCACTTTTTTTGAAATCCAAACCACTGCGATGCTGCTGCAGCCACTACCACCCCGATCGCATAAATTCGGAATGCCGATTCCCAAAGCAACTAAGATTTGTTTTTTTACCGTCTATGCATAAGATATTTTGGATTTTTTATTATCATTATTGGGAAATTGAGTAATGTTGAAATCTTAATAATGTTGAAATATTGGGGTACCTTTATTTGGTTGGCTTCGTCCTTACTTTTCTTTAATTCCAAGAGCATGGCGATGGAACATCAAAGGTTGGACTTACCTATAACAAAAAACAACCGGTGAGAAGTTAGCCACAACAGTTATCCACAACTTTTTTTTCAGAACCGATTTTAATGAGTTATACATCATTGGAAAGCGCATAACGCCCTGAATATCCCCTAGTTTTGCCCGATCGAATAATAATAATTAGGGCCCAAAAAATTAAAATGAAAGTTGAATTTCTCGCAATTTTGCCGAAATTCCCGGGACCATATCTCAGTTATTACGCAACCTACCTCAACGATATTAGCACCAATGGAAAGGACACGTCTTCAAGTACACCCCATAGTTTTGCCCCACCAAAATTATGACAACTTCTGTCCAAAAAAAATTATTGAAACATTAGTGTTCTGAATGATCACCATATGCCAGACACAACAGTTATCCACAACTCTTATTTCTCAACCGATTTTTATGAGTTATACATCATTGATAAGCGCATAACGCCATGAATATCCCCTAGTTTTGCCCGATCGAAAAAATCATAATTAGGGCCCAAAAATTTTAAATGAAAGTTGGATTTCTCGCAATTTTGCCGAAATTCCCGGGATCATATCTCAGTTGTTACGCAACCTATCTCAATGATATTTGCACCAATGGAAAGGGCACGTCTTCAGGTACACCCCATAGTTTTGCCCGATCAAAATTATGACAACTTCTGTAAAAAAAAATTGTTGAATCATTAGTGTTCTGAATGACCACCATATGCCAGCCACAACAGTTAGCCACAACTCTTATTTCTCAACCGATCTTAATGAGTTATACATCATTGGAAAGCGCATAACGCCCTGAATCTCCCCTAGTTTTGCCCGATAGAAAAAATCATAATTAGGGCTCAAAAAATTAAAATGAATGTTGAATTTTTCCGAAATTCTAGAATTAGGGTCCCAAAATGAAAATAAATACATATTGATTTACTTTGTCGAAATTACCAGAGACATATCTCAGTTATTACACACCTATCTCAACGATCCTTGCATTGGTAGAAAGACATGTCAAATACTTTATACAAAATATGTATTAATAAAATATATCACCATACTCACTAGTATTAAGTATTAACCCTTTTTCCTAAAGCCAATATGCTCCTATACAAGGTGTGAAGTATGTAATAAGGTGTTTTTAAGACTAAACCTAATGGTGTAAAAAATAATTAACTTTAAGTTAATTAAATTTAATAAATGATGTAATTAATTTCTTTGTTGCGATTATATACTGTGTTGTTATTTTCTCAAATAGTTTCTCCTACTTATCCTACACAACTCACAGTTATAAAACTATTAGTAGAGACCTGTGCGCACGAGATATGGAAAAATCTACTGTTGCATCTCAGATTAAGATTGTCGCATTCTGCGCAAGATAAACACTTGTCTTCTAAACTTTCTGAATTCTGTAATAAAACGTCTATTATTGATTGTCCAAATGAGATTGGGTTTAGGTTATTCATTTTGCAGTTTTTTATCAGGCACTCCGCATAATAGCACGTACAACCCCCACTATTTTATCCGTCCTTTATAAACTAAATCGTTTAGTTTATAATTAATGAAAGGTTGTGGTTTAGAAACTTGCTTTAAAATACCTTCAAATTTTCTTAAATAAAAAGCTGCATTAAATGCGTTATTTTCCAGTAGATCTAAATAGATAAATGTGTTATTGTAAATATTTTCAGTTGCAAGAGTCCATTGGCATGTATTGTGGTAGAGCGGCATTAAAATCGATGATTTACTTAGTAACACTTTGCTATTAATATTTATCAGTGAAGTGGTATTGGTAATGCCAACATATCCCTCTTATGTATTGCACAAAGAACAGTTAAGTATTGGTCCAAACTGATACCAGCTCATACTCCAGCGACTTTAAGCATGCATGACAATTTTTATATCATTGACGTAAACGGTTTGGGCGCTATAAACCTTTTTAGAGGCTATCTGACAGAATTCAAAGCCTTCGTCGCTGTGGTTGCGAATTGTCACATTTTAGTAAGCGTGAGGTTTTTCTCTTGTTCCACGTCTAGGACAGTAATTGCCATAACTTTGATCTGGCAAAAGTAGGGAAAGCAGATAACAACTTATATTTTCTTTTAAAGTAAGAATTAATGGCATTAGGATAATAATATTTGAGATATATTCCCGAGAAATGGGGTAAATTAATATATTTATTTTATATCTATTATATTTTATGGGGTGTACTTGAAGAAATATACTTTCCAGAAGTGCAAAGATCGTTGAGATAGGTTGTGAGATATTCAGGGCGTTATGCGCTTTGATGTATAACTCATTAAAATCGGTTGAGAAATAAAAGTTAAGAGGAATCAGTACCCCTTACTTTCTACTCGCAAAACACGTAAAAGTTCCGAGGGGTTTTCTCCGCTATTAGTTCACTGAATCGTAAAAGCAATTCACCATATCATAAATAAAAGTTATATACTTTTCCGTCTAGTGGTAGATTTTTGATATTTTTGTTTGTTTTGGGCAAATTTATTGCTGAATGTGACCTAAAATTGACGGATTTTGCGATTTGTTTACGTATAACACAGGCTAAAGTTGAAAAAAGTACCACATAATAGATTTAAGTTACACCTTCCTCTGTAAGTGTACAAAATTTCACGTGAAAATATCAATATCTGACATGCTTTTTTCAATCAAAACTTTAATGGTGAAAACGCGTGAAAAGGACATATTTTCTGCGCCGTTAGTGCGGACTAGGTATGCAACCAAACGTACAAATCCGCTTCGGCGGGCTTGGACCAATGGGAGTAAAATGATACTGCATGGTACAGTCCCAAGCACTATGTATTGGTATGAGACTGTGTGTCTGTATTTTAGAAGCATTATTATTCCAAGTGCGTGTCTAAGGGTACATAACCTTGCTAGGAAGGACGTGCAACCTAGTCGGTTTGCAAATCCGCCCTGGAACCACAAAATTAAAACTGCGGAGTAAAATATACACGAATGATAACTGATTGCGAAGAATATATACTTTAAATGTTAGCAACAAAATCCAGCAACAAAGAAATTTATTTGTTTATCCGAGTGCAATGATGATACATTGATGGAAAGGTCATAGCGAGAGGAGTCTGCCATACTCATTGCAGACTATCTCTATTAATAATTACTGCCTAAAAATTAAAAAGAAAGTCAAAATTGTAATAGATTTTTATATACATATCTACATTATGTCTAGATTATATTCTTATGTATAGAATATAGGTTTTTTTTTATTAAAACAAAAGAATGAACCAAGATGTGTTCATGGTTCATTTTTACTGTTTATTTTCTTATTATTATTATCTTTTTTTTACTTTCGGGCTAGTACCCTAGAAGGAAAGTATTGTAATCGACGGAAAAAAAATGCGATTTCCCCGGAAATACGCGCTTTGGGGTCTCCTGAACCGATTGCAATGATTTCTGGAAAATCTATGTATGTATGTATGTGTGTATTTGTGTGTGATGTGTGTATGTATGACCGTGAACACGATAGCGCCCAGACGGAACAACGGATTGGGGGGACGAAATGGATTGTTTTTGGTGACAATCTGACAAACGGAAGCGGCAAATGTCACATACGTTTTCTTAAGGATTCATCCGGTTTTGACCAAACTGACACCATTTCATCCTGCAGTGATTTTAAATAAGTAAACAAATTTACAGATCAATGGGAAGGGCGGTTTAGGTGCTATAAGGGCTTTTATCTATTGGTTTGTGACGACGCACATACGGCAAAATCGTGGATTTAGGGCGACAAAAACGATTATTATGAATGGGTGAAATTTAATCATTGTAATAGCTCAGAATATGTGTCTTTTAAGTACTCTGGCCATTTTTTTATGTTAAGCATATTTATAAGTAGGCAATAGTGATAAAAATTACTTTCATGATTTATAGTGATGCTGCTAATGCTTCAATCTAACGCTGATGTCCTTATTCGGATTTAATTAAATTTTTCTCGTTAAGAACATAATTTACAGTATTTAAGAGTTAATGTGTAGGTGGAATAAAACTATCACAAATTTTGAACGAAAAAAAAATTTATTGAAAATATTAAGAAATCATGTTTTTATTGGTTATCGCTGCCATCACTGTCTATTACGTCAGCTTCATCCTGATGCAAATTTTGTAAAAAATTGGGTAGTTTTAGCATATTTATTACTTCATCGGAAAATGGTTTACTGGTTTTTCTTGTGCACTTTCTGTGCGAAGATATAACTGGATCCGAACAAACAAGCATCCAGTTGATTATGTCAGTGTTGGTGTCTATTCTCGATGTCTTCCTTGCATGAAAAAATCGTAAATTTTTATAATCCTTATGGCTAGCTTCTAATACGTCTTCGGACAGCTGTCCCACAGGTAGAGGAAGAGAACTAATTATTTCACTGCCATGTATGAGTAACTTATGAACGGTAGCACTCATATTGTACCATCCATATAAATTAATGCATGCCTGTGCGGTGTCCAAGCAATAATGTTTAAATTTTAGTGTGTCTATATAATGGCCACTTGAAAGTGTGCTCAAAATATTAGCAAACCGACTTATGAGACTTTCATCTAACCCAGTTATTTCGTGAACCTTTTTAGGATGCTGAAAAAATTTGCGAGCCGTATTGCCGTCATTAGAGTTACCTCCGCCTTGCTTCGGCTGGTCCACAACTAATCTCATTTCTTTATAAAAATTTGCTTGTATTTTCTCCCTCTGTCTTTTTACACTTTCTTTAGCTTCTTGCCCTCTTGCTTGCCATTTCTTGATGTTTAATTTATATGCTATATGCAATAAATACTCAAAGCACCTTAGGTAAGCGTGTAAAATTGAAATACCAAATTTAAAGGAATTTTTATTACATGGTCTCTTATATATTTTTGGTAAGTTATTCATATCTTTTGGAGTGGCACCACACACATTGCAGGCTTGTGAAGAGGAAGTCTCTGTTAAAACATTGCATGTTTTACCGTCAATCATGGTGCATACTGGAAAATGCTTAAAGCATAGTCGCTTATTCGGCAGATCTATTTCTGTTGGTCTTAATAGAGAAATTTGACTTTGAATGGATTGATATTGTTTCCTCATTTCTTCATCTGTCTCCCTTTTTAGACTGAAACTTATGATGCGACAATATCTGGTAGACGAAGGGCTAAGGTTTTTCCATATTATAATTTTACTATTTAAATGATGAACAGATATTTCCAGAGGAACAATTGTGCATAGTATGATGTTGGAGTCTGCATATTGCAAATTGTTTGAAAAAGCCTGCTTGTATACGCTATGCCCTCCACTGCCATCAAGACCCCATTTATAAATAACATCAATTTGTGTAACGCCATCTGGTAGACGTTCAAACACTTCATATTGTACTGCTATAAATCTTTTTATGGTTAAGTCCAAAAGACCTTGCAATGGTACTGTGGCTTCGGTTTCGGTAACGGTGACATTTGGTGGATAACATTTTTTCTTTGTTTCCGAAATTATATTATAGGGTGGATACATATTAGCACCTCTTATTTTTGTTTCCTTTTGCAGTCTTATATAATCTTCTTTGCCCAGACCTAAATCAACAAGAAAGGCTAGCGCTTCTTCCGGAGTAAACGGTGTAACAGCTCTTGAAGAATCATGCGCTTTTTTCATTTTCTTCAGTCTCCGAGGTGTCGTAGTTAGCGCCAGTTTCACTACTTTTGCGGTCGTTCTTTTTCCCTCTTTTATTAAGCTGGACTCAGTGGCATAACATAGTCTATCCGGGCTTATGTTTTCAACAATGGGTTTAATGCGCCTCTCCTTGGTTCTGGTCGAACATTCAGAAAAACGTTTTTTGGACCTACCTTTATTATTGTTAGGAAGAGTACAAGATGCTGCTGGCATACTTTTAGATTGAGGTACCTTTAGATTTCCTTCAAGCCATTTACTGTTTTTATTTAAAAAGCGATCAAAGGTCCTATTGCAATTTTTCCATTCCTTTAATAGTTTTGAAACAAAGAACTTCACTGCCGTATTCAATTCTTTAACATAATCCGAAGAACGTTTGCCTTCAAAATATTTCTGCGCGATATAGTCCACTAAACGTTGGTTACACTTACTTGCTGAATGTTTATAGAAATTGTTTTGTTTCAGTACTAATAACAGTTCTTTTCGTTTTATGGTAACTGCTGCGGCAGACCACTTGACTGCACTAGAACTACCTGAAAAAAATCGTATATAAGAACGGGGCAAGGTGGGGCAGCTAATTATTTCTTCAACGTAATGTCCAAGTATATAGCTACAATTTAAACATTAAAAAGAGTGGGTACTTTTGAATACTTTTTTGTTGTACTGGATTAGCCATTTTAAAATATTACATAAAGGAAGTGATGCTAAATCTAGCAGAAAAAGAACTTATGGTGCTAAAATATAGTCAAAATATAGTACATTACATAATACAAACCTGAGGGCTCACAATCCATCCCGAAGTTTTCATTAAAATTTGCCAAAACTTCATAGATGCACACTTATAGCCACTGTAAAACTGACTAACACTCATACACAACTGCCGTGTACTAGTTGTAACTTGCGCATGGCGCGTTTCCATGGTAATATTATTGAGTCATATTACCTATGGCTTAATATAGTGTGTCCACTTATCATATTTAGAGCTTATTGACAAAACTTCTTTCTTTAATTTTGTCGCCGTAAACTAGGTATTTTGCCGTATGTGCGACGTGGCGAAATTGAGAACTGACGACATCATACCGCGTTAGGCCACACGGAATTATTTGATTATCGCCTGGACTGCGATTGAAGAATAAATAAACAAACAGTAGAGAAATAAATTTTGAAGGAAAACACATGGATACGTGACAGTATATTATAGTTATTTGTATCGAGAGGTGCCTTGTATGTATTGTTATAATCCCGACATAGTATTATTATTATCTCACGGACATTCGCTTTTGATGTTTCACCCTCTTTAGTCTATGCGTTTAGAGAGTTTATAAATGTGTAAACAGTGTGTCAATGCAGTCGGAAAGTTGGGTGGGGGCCACATCAGATATTTTAGATTAATTAACGTCAAAGTGGTCTGGCAGTAGTGGCTTGTTTTTTCGTTGCTACATAGAAAATATCGTCCAATGGTTTTTTTAATCATACTTTTATTTGTACTCCTTTACTTTAAAAAAACAACTTTAAATTAGTCGTTGCTTTCATCAAAATAAATGCCTTAAAAACAGTGCAAAAACAAATGCAATACAATAGAAGAGGAACGCTAACCGGAACGGAACCGGAACGGCCACCCGACCCCGTAGCGAAACTATATAGTCCAGTGATTCCCAAAGTGGTCTATATCGACCCCCAGGGGCCAACGACGACCTGCAAGGGGTCTATATCAGCAAAAAATAAAAATGGGGGTCCATGAAACGAACATGGGGGTCAACGATAGTGGATCTCAAGATCTAATTTATTTATGTAAGATTACGGGATTTATTGCTTAGTTTTTACATGAAAGCGTACCAAACAGTCCGGCATTGGCCGGACTGTTGTGTATTGACACCAATGACCACTGCGGGTTTGTACCGCGTGCATCGCGTATAGTTAGATGGTTCCCCTCTTAACGCTACGGTGCGGTCGTGGTGGTCGATATTCTGTTGCGCTCTGATGTTTCACACATACGAGCAGATTCGTGAATTTTTGTCTCAGAGCTTCGCGAAGACAGCGCAGGAAGAAGAAATAGTTTCCAAAATATAAACTGTGTCATTTTGTTTATGAGAGCCGGAGAAAAGTAAGTGCATTATTTTTATAAAATTTTAGTTTTATACAAAGATAGATAAATTACGCCGATCGTGACGTTATTAGTAGTTTAATTTTCAAATCAAGCACAATTACACGGGTGGGTACTCCCAATAGGTTCTTTTTTCAAAGTTTTAGGAATCGGTATTATAATACTTCTCTATCTTTAAATTTAAATGTTGTATAATTGCTATGTCTGATTTAAATAGATTAATTGTGTCCCCACATAAATGATAGTCAACATGTCCGAATCTAAGAAGAAATGTAGGCAGTACAGTGTTGATTATTTGACCTTTGGCTTTATTCCAACATTAATGGTCAAACAATTGCCTATGTTCCTTTTATGCAACAAAGTTTTAAGCAATGACGCTATGAAACCATCCAAGCTACAGGATCATCTGAAAAGATGTCACCCTGATAAAATAGATAAAGATCTGAAATACTTTCAAACATTGAAAGATCAATTTCAGAAGAGACCCACGCTGGACAGATGTTTGCTTCGACGTCACAAAGAAACGATGATGGTTTGCGGGCGTCTTACAATATCTCGCTACTTATAGCAAAATCCGGAAAACCGCATAATATCGGAGAAAAGTTAATTTTGCCAGCCGTTGCAGAGGTTTTAAAAACTGTTTTACACAAACCTGCATCTGATATTATTAAAGGAATTCCTTTAAGTAACAACACAGTTAGCAGACGTTTTGATGAAATGAGTAATGATATTGAAAGCTTCTTATGTAATTATTTGCAAACAACCCGTTGCTCTATACATCTGGACGAGTCAACTTTACCTGGTAATGAAGCATTATTATTGGCATATGTTCGTTTTATTATGGATCAAGAAATCTATGAGGAAATTCTTTTCGCGAGAACTTTGATAACCGATACTAAAGGCGAATCAATATTTAATGTTCTCAAGGATTACTTCATGAAAAAAGCAATACCTTTATCAAATATAATATCAGTAGCTACAGATGGGGCACCTGCCATGGTTGGGCGCTATTGTGGATCTATAAGCTATTTAAAACAAAATGTACCCGGGGTGTTAGCAATACACTACGTTATCAATCGAAAACATTTAGTTGCTAAAAATTTGAATGTTAGATTGCATGAATCTCTTCAATTAGTGATTAATGCAGTAAACCGAATCCGAAGCAATGCGCTAAATACGCGGTTATTTGCGCAGTTGTGTGTAGAAAATGCCGAGAACTTTCATCAATTACTCCTTCATACTGAAGTACGCTGGCTATCGAAAGGCTTATGTTTGACAAGATTTTTTGCAATTTTTGAGACTATTTTAGAGTTTCTGGATGCTAAAGATAAAATTTTAAAAGAAAATTTATTGAAGTGCAAAGCAGATATTGCCTATTTAACAGATTTGTTTACTAAATTTAATATGGTTAACTTGCAGTTACAAGCTGACAGTCTAAATCTGATTAAAACAAAGTCCATCATTTCAGCCTTTCTTGCCAGAATTAAGCTAATGAAGCAAAATATTGGACGGCGCGAATTTTCCCAGTTCCCCAATTTGTCACAGATCAACTGCCAGGAAGACGACGTTTCAACCTACGTTCAACATTTAAATGCCCTCTATTCAGATTTTGAAACTAGGTTTGATGATGTGTTGACTATGGAAATACCACAGTGGATAATCAATCCATATAGTGACATTGAAGAAACGGATATCATATTAGAAGAGGAACTCATCGGAATAAGCACTAACGAAGAACTGAAGGTTCTGTTTAGAAACGGATATCAGCAATTGTGGCTTCAAAAAGACATACCTGTTACTTATCCTGTATTGTGGAATATTGCGAGAAAATTTCCCCCCTTACCACTTAAAATAGGGAGTAAAAGGAGAATAGCCGCTTCAGATATTAAAATTGATTCTGTACGGATGTCACGCGAGAAAATTCATCCCCACTGTTAGATAATAACAGGGACGAATTTTGAAGATGCGACGACGTTACAACGGCACCTGTTACACACCACCCTTAAGGAAAAGTATCTCCCGGAATTATGACAACCTATCCCCGCTCGGTCGATAAATCATCCCCCGAAAAAAGGTAGTGGCGCGCGCGAAAACCTTTAAGATTAATTAAAGTGGGCATGGATGATGGTCAGGGGGTATAAGTCGTCCGGTTGATGGTATTTTTCCTATTCAGGTTACGCGCTATAACTTTTCTCATTGTTAGGAGTTTTGTGTGTGTGCAAATAATTCTAGGCGCAAGTTGGCGTCTTCTATAACTGTTAAAATTCTATTTTGACATTGCAGAACAAATTCATAACATTTATACATAATAGGGCTATACATACTAATAATAATAATATGTACAAAGAACTACAATAATTTGAACTACATTGACCATTTTGACATAAAAGGCTATAATTGACCATAAAATAAATTAGTAATATGTCGCGTTATAAGTTATTTACCGGGTTATGCCTACTTTGCATAACCCGGGTTATGCCTACTTTGGGGTCTCTAAGCGACCACCAATATAACTTAGGACAATAATGGAACAATTAATGAGAAGTTTCGCCCTAAGGGACGATACGTTCAGCGCTTCAAGCGTAGGGTTATTAAATCAAGCTTGTTCTAATTACAATATTCAGTTACTACGGTGTATGGTCCAGTGATTGCACGGAATTGCCATTAATACAACACGTTGACAAATTAATAAAGAGCCAATATATACAATATTTTTCATAATAATTTGATTTTTTAAATACAATAGTTCATTCAAATCAATTCAAAATCATTCGAAATTCTCATAAAAGTTGTCACGTCGCCTCCACCCATTCTGTTAAAATTGCGAAACGGGCGACAATGACACAATATAGTCATGAAATGAAATGGACGCAACGTTTTATAAGGGCCGCACTCATCTACACTTGGTAGGGCGGCTAAAACAGCGCGACGGAATGTTTTGTTTTAATCTTTCAAAAAGGCGAGACAAAAGGGCGGTATTTCGAAGGCGGGTATTTTTTCCTTTTTCCCCACCCATTCACAGAAGTTCAAAGGTCAAAAGGAACCTGGGCGATTTCAATGCCAAAATCAAACAGGCCGCGCGCGGTACATATATAGACAATAGGACCTTCAAAGGGAGAGACAGAACAAACAGGGCCGTAATGATTAATTAAGCTCACGGTCTCGCGTTCGTTTGATGAAGTGGAATTCATAATTTACAAAAACACCAGGCCGCGCTTGTGTCGCTGCACCAACCTCCACACCAATGGGGGTTGGGTTTTCGAATAGCGTGCAGGGGACGACATATGGTGTGTTAAAAGGGTCTAGACCTCGCTGAAATAAAGCTGTTTAGACAATGGATTCCGGGCTCTGCGAGTTTTTGGTAAAAAATCCTACCATTAATAAAAGCGACGCGGCGGAAACAAAAGCGAATCGGCAACAAATGTTAGCGTTGCAGAGTCAAAATCAATCTCGGGGTCCCTGCAAACTTTAGGCGAACTAATATCGGGTGTGGACTCAATGAGCAAAATGTCATTTTCGTTGTTTTAGCGGGGGAGGTCGTTGGTTAATTATGGGGTATGGGCATGGAAAGTTTGGTTTGGACAGGGGTTAGGTGTTACTTTGGGCTAATGACCTGTTTTTAAGGGTTATTACAATAGCGTGTGTTATTATGATACTGTGCACAATCATGAAGATCACACTACTTCAATTTGCATGAACTGATTGAGTTGCACAGTTACTGCCTCTAAATACTAAATATACCAAATTTCAGCCCGAATGAAGTGGAGTACAAAATTAAATTATGTAATTTTATGTAAGCTTTTGTCAAATAGATCCCATAGTGCCCAAAAAATGCACTATGGGACATTTATGCCATATTATAGCTCCATTATTTTACTACTTGTGTACACAAATAATTTTTGCAGAAACGTGCCGATAGTAACAAAAGCATATAATTTTAGATCCATGTATTGAAATCAGTCATGGTGATTTATTCGATACTTGGGCTTTCTTCTTTTGAGTAATGTATAACAATTTTATCTGCAGCGGCTTTAGTAGCTGCCCACAAGAAATTCGAACATCGTTAAAGTCATACAAGAAAGACATCAGGAATACATTATAATAGGGATCTAATTCAAATTATTGTTACGGTCAGATCCATACATATCTAGTCTTAGGAAAACTACTTCTCATGTAAAAGATATAGACAATGATATGTTCCACATAATATGGTATGTGGAAAGCCAGATATTTTGGAATATATGGAGATATTCCTTTTACTTTGCCCGATCAGTTCGATTTACTTAGTGACCAAGATTTATAATCCAATGATGAGGATTAAAAATATTTCTTTTAAATGTGTTTATAGTACTATTATTTAAAATTAAATATAAAATGCGTGTAATAGTAATAATTTTTGTTGTTATTCTGTACCAAACAAAGAGCAAGTATTTGTTTAACTATCTTTAAAATATAGATTTAGATATTTTTATAATCCTTTACGCAATTGCAGTTAAGTTTAACTAACAACACAAAATCGAATAAACGTCGAATTAATTTTTAACTGTAATAAAAAAGATTTCTTTTTTCACGGTAACTGGTATTCAAAAACCATATTAATTTTTGAAGTCAACTTATTATTACACCCTTAGAAATAAAATTTTATCATATTCTACCAACTCTTGCTATTTTTATTCAACATTTGTATTGGGTCGATGCACTGTGCGTTATACCGTTTGGGTGCTATCGTATTCACACACTTACAAATCTAGTCGAAAAGTAAAAATATGTACATTTATGACCTAATATACCACTTGAATCTAGAGCTTATCTACCATCTAAATACAGGAACCGTCCCGTACTTAAATGTAAGTTCTGAAGTAAATATTTCCCTTAGTAAGACCTCGCAACTTCCAAGCAAAACACCGGCATCTAAAATCACAACATGCAAAATTAATAAAACCTAATCCGGGCGAAATTAGCCATAGGCGTTTAGGTGTTCCTCCTTGCTATACACAGTCAAGTTTGCGCTCGCGAGATGCTGTTACAAGCTTTCCGATTGTTCCCGCATTAATTTACATAATCCCAAAATTGATAAGACCGCCAGCTACCAGGCGCGCTGACGTAGAGTACTTGTAAACTTTAGTTTTCAGCAACACAGGCACATATGGATAAAAGTGTACGATCCATTTCGCTCCGAATTGATAAAATACCGCAAGGCTAGAACGCATATATCCCGGCGCATCCGTCAAATGCGGAGCAGTTGATGGTTGGCCGTTTCACAAAATTTCCCTGGTAATTCATCACTCAGTATGTCCTTCTTGTGGAAATAACTTTTAAGCGCTCAACAGGTCAAATTTTTTAGTTACAATTTCTGATAATATTTTTTACTATTTCTTTACGAAGAAACCAAATATGGTTAGGCAGCAATACAATTTCAGACAGGCAAGAAACTCTAATTTACCCAATAAAGCAGTACAAATGTTCGGCAACAGCCACACGTATGTTCGCCAAGAATTCCGAAGTTAGATCACGTCTGTATCATTAATACCGGCTAGTGTCCCTTAATCCTCCGATAATCCTGGTGGTCTCTGTCCCGCAGATGTACCGGGATCTGTACTACCGGCACACCATATCAAATATATACCCTGCGGGGGTCCACAGGGAGTTTAACATCCCAGTAATATGGTTAACCGCACTACTGGATCTAAGGTAGTCACCTTCAGAATAATTGATTACACAGCAGTAATATTACTGTACTGTCCGATGGAAAATGCATTCCATATTAGAAATATATACACATTATCGTCTAACATAAAACCAGAAACAGATGTACACTATTGAGCGGGGTTGTACTATAGACAACAATCGGCAATATCCAATAACGAATCACAATATACATCCCCATTTCTACAACATGCACATTATTGAAGAGATATTGTCTCCGTAACATATAGCTTTATTAGTGCGCGAATGTGTTCGCTTCCAACGGCATAAATAAATGAAATAAGATTCTCTCGACTTTTGTACTAACGTGCCCCATATTTACGACCCACCGTTCTACTCGAACAACCCGAATTAAGCGGCACGCGGGGTAGACGGAAATACAATTTTGGTCGCAATAGATCATTTGTACACTTGACCTGCTCCGAAATAAATAGACTCCGGCAGATTTCACAACGGAAAATTTATCTACAACGTTTATTTTCTAGTGCTAAATAGAAAATTTACCTCTATAAAACGGTTTTAGAACGGTATTGATGGCCTTCGAAACGTTTTTAAAACCTTATTGGTTGTGGAGCGCTAAATATATAGGAAACACATGTAAACACGTTTTTAAAACTATACTAGGTTTAGAAAACTGTTTTAGAACGGTTTTTAGTGGTTTATAAAACGTTTTATACGTAAACTAGCCCTGAACTTCTTTTGGATAGTTTCATTTCAATTTTTAAGTGTGAAATTTATCTTTCTTGTGATAAAAGGTGACAAAAATACAAAAATAAAGCCTTTTTTTGCGAGGATAAAACTGAGGACGCGATACTAAAGTCCGCAGGAAAACGCGGTGGTTATTTATGCGTCCCAGGACGTTTTAGAAGGACTACAGGGGGATAATTTATAAAGTATCCTCGAGAACTTTTGTTACTCATAATTGCTACACCCCGCCAAGTATTCAAATAAACCGTACTAATACCGTGAATAATGCATAGCGATGTTACGCTCCTGCTTTGAAGTCTCGACATTAATAATTCCCTTTTGCTTTGCGTAGGCTAACGTCCCGGTCCTGCTTTGAACTCGAAATCACATCATTACGAATCCTTCCAAGGAATACTTCTTACTAATTGTAGTGTCAAACAACAATATCACAAGGGAACAAGGGTCCTACAACATAGATCAAGCCATCAAAGTGTTGTGACAGATCTAAGATCCATTTTATTTGAAGTCACATATCTCGCTTGAATTAGCCTTCTGTGCATAATATCCCATAACAGATTGTTCAAAATATTACGAATCAACAAGTTTTTTTGTTATTTTATTAAGTTAAGTTATACAGAACTTCTGTGCATTCTGTGCATTCTGTACACGAACCAAATGTTTCGGATCATCTTGCGCAGAGCATTGTTGTCTCGGCAAATAGTATTGAATGCATTGGGTATGAATCAAGGATGACCCGACCGATAACTCGTGTTGGCTGCTTTAATTTTTTCATTCTTTTGACGAGTGCAATTGGGACTTTCTAGACGATAACACTTTAAGAGCCGACGATAAGTTCAATAAATTTCACGACAATTTTATGTCATGTTTTAATCAGTGTTTCCCGGAGAGGTTCCATCGTTTGATGCAGTTGGATGAGGGCGTGCACTGGTTTAATGAGTCTTTGAAGCAACGTAGATTAAATTACAGCCTTATTTGTGAATTGTACAAAAGATACAAAACAGCTAATCTGTTAAGCTTGAAGAGACAGGCACGTCATCATTATCGCAAATCTATATCTCTTGCAAGAATAGATGCTAGTAGTAGATATATCGAAAACTCTAACAATAAATCCAAAGCAGTTTGGGCAGTAATTAATGCTAATAGAACTAATCATAAAAAAACTTCACCCAGTATTGATCCGGGTGCATTGAACAGGTATTTTGTGGAACATCCTGAGAGCATAGTTACGACTTTGCCAGTGCCACAGAAAACGGCTTTAGAGCTAAGCAGTATCCGAATAAACCCCGACGCAGAGTTTTCGCTTACAGCTGCTTCTGAAAATGAAGTTAGGGATCTTCTGCGTAACTTAAAAAGTGGCTATACGAAGGATATATTCGGAATTACTACAAACTTTGTAAAACGAAATATAAGTCTTTATGCTCCCATACTAACTAAATTAATCAATTCTTCTTTTACCACCGCGGAATTTCCGAATCTTTTAAAGCAGGCGTATGTGGTCCCTGTACCTAAGGGAGAGAATTTGGATGATATCAGTAATTATAGACCAATAAGTATTCTTCCGACATTTGCTAAAGTCTTTGAGCGAGCAATATATAATCGAATTGTACAATACGTGGACGAAGCTGGAATCTTGTATAAAAACCAGTTTGGATTTCGGAAAGGATTGAGTACTGCGGACGCTGTGTTATAGTTCACAAATAATTGCTTAGATGCCTTTGAAAAGGGTGACTACTGTATTTCTTTGTTCCTGGACCTCTCTCGAGCATTTGACTGCGTGTCACACAATATTCTTTACAGAAGCTGAAATATTTGTACAAATTTGACGAAACAAGTTTAAAACTGCTACAGTCGTACCTTTCTGGTAGGTTTCAGCGAGTTGTGAGCAATGGTAGCAGTTCGGATGACTTGCCAGTGCAGAGAGGGGTTCCACAAGGTTCAATTTTGGGGCCACTTCTGTTTCTCCTTTTTTTTAATGATTTCCCATGGTACGTAAGTAGCTGTGGTGACGTAGAAGGCATACTGTTCGCAGACGATGCCACCTTTATGATTCGCGGAAAAAACTATGGTGAGGTTTGGCAGAGATCAAGAATTGTGCTTGACAGAGTCCGTGAGTGGACAGTCGCGAATCAGCTGTCTCTTAATGAGGGTAAAACTGTGACTATGACTTTTTCGCTGCGTAATTTTGAAATGGAGAATTCTCCCTGCACTAAATTCCTTGGTGTGTACGTGGACACGCCATCTTTAAAATTTGACAGGCATGCCAGCACGATTGGTTCTAAGTTGTGTCGAGGCATTTTTGTTTTGAGACGGTTGATCGACGCGGTAACACGGGACGTTTTGAAGACTGCATACTTCGCACTAGTTCACTCCCACTTGACTTATTGTATATTGTCCTGGGGAAATACCTCAGCAAGTCATTACGTTTTTAGGCTACAGCGTAGAGCTGTTCGGGTGCTTGGTGGGATCGGTTATGCGGATGACTGCAAACATGCTTTCATAGAACATGCAATACTAACTTTGCCGTGTGAGTACATACTATCCTGCATTCTGTATGCCAATAAGAATAAAGGTTCGTTTAACGCAAATGCCGATTTCCACAACTACGAAACTAGGGGTAGAAACAATTTGCGGCTCGACTTTGGCAGATTGACAAGGACTCAGCAGGGTCCTCAACATATGTGTAGGAGGTTATTTAACAGGCTGCCACCTAATGTGAAAAACATGACCAATGCGTCCTTGAAAAAGGTCTTGAAACCGTACTTGTTGAAGCAAGCTTTTTATAAAGTAGAGGATTTCTTGAACTGTGATAACATAATTTTGTAATATTTATATTCATAGATAGGATGATGACGAGTGTAAAAGATGTATTTCTTGTTGACACAATAAAGCATTTTGATTTTGATTTTGATTTTGATTAAAACTTCATCAAATAGGTTTTGTTACATTTGCGGTTGTTATGTAGTGACACAAATTAAGGAAGAGGTAAAAGCGGTTTCCTGTTGCTATTTTGGATTTACAATAGGAGCTCTGTAAAAGCCATGTACACCTAATATATGCAGTAATTCCTGTTAGATAGGACTTTTAAAGTGGATGAAAGGGATGCAACATAAAATGCCGTTTGTAGTTCCTATGTTGTGGCGAGAGCCTTCCAATCATGTAGATGATTGCTATTTTTGCACGATAAGCATCTCCATATATTCGAAGAAGCATAAGCATAAAATAAAATATCCAAATTTGCCATCAGCATCGCAACCTATCCCAAGAACCATCCTCTCCCAAGTGCGCCATCCACTTCATCATCTTCGATTTTTGACAAAGAAGCAATTTTGCCCGTTTGAAAAAACTTGCCTCATTTGACAGAATGTCTGAAATCACTCTGTAAAATCAGGCAAGTCGTGAAGATTCACCATTTACAAGTTTTAGGAACACCTCACCTTATAAACCAGTGAGAACTGAATGATTTGGTTAAAGACTTAGTTTTATCAAAAGAAAAAGCCGAGTTATTGGGTTGTTCTAGGTTACAGGAATGTAATCTTTTCGTACGAGTTGTGACAGTGTCTTCATTTACAAAGCGTAACGGGCCTTTTAAAGCATATTTTAAAATGGAGGGATCTTTTACGTGTATGTCACGATGTTGAGGGTCTTATGAACGAGTCTGATGTTCCCCACGATCCTTCTGAATGGTGTTTTTTTATCGATTCATCAAATCAGAGCTTGAAAGCAGTGCTTTTGCATATTCTTTGAATTTATATAATTTATTAACTGATTTTATTGCAGATTCCCCAGTTTTTTTTTAAGAATCGCTGTATCTGTAAATCTAGATCTGTTACAATAAATCCACTTTCACTTTCTAGTTAGGCAAATATAATCTGGAACAAATAATTTTTTTGTTGTATCAGAAACTTGAAAATTTGTTGCCTTGTGTATTTTGTCTCTCTAACTTATAAATTTGGAAAAACTCGGAAAAACACACGAAACGAAATGGGAATTTATTTCTGGGATACGTGTGAAGTGGTCCCGAAAGTTAGGTACATATCGGGCGTTGGAATAACTAGGTTGGCAGCATTGTAACACATGAATATTAGGCGGTGATGTCGTCGTCGTTGTCAGTACAGGTGACGAGACGTAGGATCGTGTGGGATATAGAGGCGTGTCGAGCGAGAATGATGTCGCATTAGGGTCCATTATCGAGGGATGATGCGACCCGCCAAATATCCGAGAGGGATATCGTTTATTTTACGCCACCATATATGAGAATTTGTTTCTACTGTTGCTGAAAAAATTGGACGTATTATACCATCCAACTTTTCAGTATGGATTTTCCTGTTTACTTCGAAAGTATCTGTAGGAAAGATGTGATTACTAATAGATTTGATGGGAAATATTAGACAATACTATAATTTCTATGTATTATCTTTACTTTCATGAAATGATATTTCCTCGGAAAAACTACAAATCGTATTCGCAAACTTTATATCTGCCCCATCACAACATACTGCATCTGACGTAGAGTGACACGTGCTTTGCAAACGAATTTTATGCCCCTCTCCCAGAGCACGCCACTGCTGCCTGAAAGGTTCACGTCTTACACGTCATTTTACTACCAGAATGCTGCTATCCTGGGAGCCTAAGGACAGATCGATTTATCTCTATATCGTCCATAAACAGAATAGATGGAAAAATTGCAAATAGAGAATCAAGTATTTCTCAGGATTGTGCATTGGATTACTTGGATGTTAAGTTTTTATGCTTTTTAGAAATCTAAGAAAAAATTCTAGCGCTCCACCATTATAACCTAATAGCAAAAATACATATTACACGGTTTGAGGGTAGTGGTAAAATTGTCCATGATTACCAGATGTTGCCGTGCGGCGTAAATAACCGAATTACCCTATTAGGGGTTGTCCAACCCCACCTCTGCGGTTATTAGAAGGCACTGTGTGAACCTTTACGGCTGCGAGCTATTTGAGTCCGAGGCAGGCTTCCCGAGGATCTTATCTTTGCTTTTTTTGATCGGCTTTCCCCACTTTTATACTACTTTATACATACATACTTTTCCTCGTGGAGGAGTACTTGCAATTTTATAAGGAAATATCGTGATATTGTCACGGGAAATTGAATTATGTTCGATAAAAGACATCAGGCGCGTGCGCCATTTCTTAATAAAACATGTTTGCACAATTTTTAACCATTGTGTTGAATTATGTCTTTGTATAGTAGACACGTATGGGTAAGTGTTAGGTATCGGGAGAATATAAATCCCATGCTATGCTGTGATCAAAACAGATATCTCTTCTGTAAAAAATCAATGTAAAGTTTGGCCAAAGACGTTTACTCTTGTGCATGAATGTAGTATCACATGTAGTTCACACAAATACAAGAGTTTCTTTACAAATATCTCAAGATTAAATGACCATTATATATGATTTCGGTAATGTCCCAATACATATCCGTAATTAATTATATAGTTGTTTTCATTAAACGTTATTCTTTGTTCATCACCTTTGTGTCATTTCGGTAATGCCAAGCTTGGCATGTGGTTACCTATACACCACAACCTTTGATGCGCCAATGTAGGGTACAGTAGTTAGTATAATCGACAGTAAGTACACCAATGTTTGATTAGTAAATTCTTGAATTTGTATGTATTTGGACATCAGTTACGTAGTTAACTTTACACTTTGAGACGCTATGTTGAATACGCGTCATTTCGGTAATGCTACATGTGATTAGCGCTTTTGAATGAAGAAAACCTAATGGAGTGATAAAACATGTCATATAAGCCTGAATAAAGCCTCACTTTTATTCTCAATTATTACTATATGAAAAGGAGATGTCATTCACTTTTATATAGATTGTCATTTCGATAATGGTCATTTCGGTAATGTTTCCACATTCCACATGACGTAATCATTATCGAAATTTCTGATTTTAATTTTTTATGGTTTTCCCTTAAATGTTCTTACAGCAGCTTAAAACTAAAAATAAAAAAAAGTAAAACAAAGATAAAACTGGGCCCAAAAAAAAACTGCAAAATAGCAAGATTAAAGAAAATTTCGGAAGGAAATGTCTGAAGCTGATTTAGAGTAAAAATGGAGAAAATACCGAGAACGATATCATAAGAAAAAAGTACTGGGACTGATAAAAAGTATAAAGAAATGTGATGTAAGAGAAAAACATATTAGGCGGAAGAGTGGAGAGTCGCAACAGCAAAAGAAAATATACACAAGAAAACAGACCTTAGAGGTAGAGACAAGAGTCTTGTTGAATCGAAAAACACCACCATCATCGGACAATGAAGAATTGTGGTAGAAATAAGGTCGAATAAGGATCGAAGGATCGAATAAATTGTTTCATTGATATTTTGTTTATTTCATTGTTGGTGTTAACATAGGCTATTTAATAAAATAAGGTACATTACCGAAATGATTTCTTTAATTATAGAAATATTACAATTTTCCAATTTTGATCGCTGCTAACAATAGAGATGCATACAATATGTACATATGTAAGGTCGTTTTATTAATGTTTTAATATTTTTATTTTCGAAATACATTTCACAAATTATCCCAATACCTGACACTTACCCATGGTTATATTACTAGGTAGGTTTGGGTATGGTGTATAAAACGTCCACCCCAATGTGGGTTTAGCCCCCATTACAGGATAATATCACCGGGAATTACCACCAATAGCCCTAGCGTCAAGTCGACTACAAATCAGGCGATTATTTAAATTGGGGGTTGGACGACACCCCCGTACCTGATCGTAATGCAAAACACATTTTTATTAGTGCTTCTGGGGTCTATTAATCATCTCATTGGCATGCGGTAGGGCGGGACTTCGTAATCGATTCTACACTCTGGCTTTTTGAGGAATTCCGTCGTCCTTACTTAGTGCATGTCAGGGAAGGGTTGAGGGGCACAGATTCGCTGCGATCCGGTCCCGGCTAGTTGGGCCCATAAGTTACACTTGCTAATTGTGAGTCATAATTAAATTTGGAACTAATTATCTGCACTATCAACGCGTTAGAGAGGTTCGGGTTGTTGGAAATGGACGGGTTGAGGAGTCGACAAAACCGAACTGTGTAGACCCATATTATACTATGGGCCAATTAACAGAGATTACGTTTTCCCCACACATCCCCAACACAAATAAACAGCGGTGTGTCTGTGTGTGTGGGTGTATGTATGTATGTTTGTGTGTGTGTCGACTCCTTTAGGACGGCAACACAATGGCAACTGCCACAGCACTAGTAGCACCAGCATTCAAGCGTGCTCATCACATCAAAGAACTAATTAGATGCCTAACTGTATCGGATTAATAATTAGATATGATTTATTTCCACAAGCAACTATCTGGCTACTATGTATTATTATGTAACTATATTATATTGACTGATTCTTGGAAAGCTTAAAGGATCCTGTTGGGGTTCCTAATGTTCCAACTTTAAATTTGGCTAGACCAATCGTAAAAGACGAGTTTACAGTTTCAATTAGATATATTGATGAGAGTTACAGAGAGTACGTATTCGGTTCACTTGTACACTTATAGTTATAATCGACTAATTTTACATAAGGTTTTCTAATAACTGATTAACTATCTTGTTCCAGTGTTGCGTTTTCTGTCAACCCTCGGTGGTTTCATTGCTTTTAACCAATAATAATTAAACGCGTAATGCCAATCAACCAATAAAGATTAGATTTACAAGGAAAAGAAAATGATTGTTGTGAAAATGCAACAATGGCGTCCTACATTTACATGATACGATATTACAACCTAAAATCAATACTATCATATTGAAAGTGGATTACTACAACCCTGTAATATTCTCTAATGCCACGGTTACACTATGCTATTTTGTGGCCACACTACGGTGTTTACCGACAATAGTACTGCTGACACTAGTGGATATTACCAGCAAACCTCAGTCCATACACTACAAGGTGAACTATTTCTTATGCATTTTATATGCCACCAGGCAGGTACATACAAGTTACAACAGTAAGACAATGTATTGTCTTTTGTCCGGTGAAGGCATCGCAACCAGAAAATATTTCATATTTGATAACAATATTGTGGGATTTTATTGACTACTTGCCTTGAACCTGACTACATAAATTTTGAAAGCAATGTACACGAGTGTAAATAACACAAGCAAAGCCACAGTGACAATAAAATTAGAAATTCTATATTGTTGAATTTAGTTGAAAAGTCAATGGCTCTACTACAATTAGTTATTTACAAGATTATTTTAATTATTAATTACATAATTATTTCAATTATTAATTATATAATTATTTCAATTATTGTTAAGTAAGTAAATTATATATTTTCATAAAAAAATCTCTGTCGGGTCTTCAATTGTTTCCCGGTTCAAGTGGTTCCCGATATTTCTTTAACAAATTGTTCAAAAGTATGTTCCTTTTAAATTACATATTTGCACTGTATGCACTTTAAAATAAATATCTGGGGTGGCCCTCACCCTACTTTTCGACTAAATCATTGGCGCAATGAACTGCCAATGACACTTTTGCAATTATTTAATTTAGTAAAGCCAGAGCCATCTCTAGACGCTACCTAGCGCCAGTGACAGAATTACATTTGTCATCCCGACATTTATTGTCATGTCAGTAGCATTGACATTTGTCAAAATCTCACAATTTGCAACACGGTGACGAAGGCTGTGGATTCTGTCAAACTGCATCTGTAAAAGCTTATAGCGCCTAAACCATTCATCCTATTGATCTGTAAATTGGTATACATATTTAAACACTGGATGAGTTGATATCAGTTTGATCTAAATCGGATAAATCCCTAAGAAGACGCATTTAACATTTGCCACTTCCGGTTGTCAGATTGTCACCAAAAACCATCCAGTTTGTCCCTCGGTAATTCTAAATACGTATGCAAAATTTCAGCCCGAGCCGTTGTTCTGTTTGGGCCTAGTCGTGTTCACGGACATACATACACACATACATATCCACAGACATTTTCCAGAAATCATTGCAAAGGATTCAGGGGACCCCAAAACGGGTATTTCCGCTGAAATCCCGAAATGTTTTTCTGTCGATTACAATACTTAGTAAAGTCACACATTTATAATTTTATATTATTAGGTGTACATTTAACAAAAGTAATGAATTGTTGCTTTAAATTATTTATTATAATCGTTGGTTGGTATGTGATCAGTATGTTAACAATTGTATCGCTTAAATCCCTTTTTATACATTGGGAGAATATATACCTCGCATAATATTTATACAAGACATTTCAAAAACATTCCTGAGATAACATATATGCTGGTTGTTGTAAAAGTTAAACAAGCGCTAGTGGGCTGTCTGCTGCTAAACTAACTCGCAAACTGGTAAAACAGCGCTGCTGAGTAGTCACACTATGCTGTTAGCAGCCAGTAGCAAATAGCATGCTAGTAAAATAGCCTAGTGTGACCGTGGCATAAGGTACCTAGTTACATCTAAATAGTAAATCTGCCGAAATGTCCTTTATTATCTACGAAACGAACAAAACGTTGTGCATTAAAACCTGTTACCTGTATACAGATAAAGTACGTTATTCCCTAGGTTCTTTCGCTCGGTAATATTTCGTGATGCGCCTCTGCCTTCTCACAACTTTGATAAATAACACAGGTAACGAGGTCATACGTAGAAAACGGGAAAATAATCAAAACAAATGGTAGCTCTTCTCGCTCGGTTTCCAGGGTGCACGCCCATATAGCGGAACGTTGTTTACAAATTTACTGATAAATCATATTGACGACGGCATACGTCATTGACGATATGGCTTCAACGCATTCGCGGCTCCCAAACTTCAACTTTTACGACACTTTAACATAATTTACGTAAATCTACATGCAAAGATGTAAAGCAATTTCGAAAGAGATAAATCAATTTTATCGAACGGAATTTATCTTTTTCGGGTGATGATTAGAACATATAAATAATAAAAAAATACACGTTTTGAGGTCCTTTGAATCCATTGTAATGTAATAGATGACACTTGGTTGATTCTGATAAACTAATGTGTGTGTGTGCGTATGTTTTTCTATCAACAAAATAACACCCAATTGAAAAGTTGGTGGAAAACCCCCAAACCGCTGCTTTGAAATAGCAAAATTAGTAAAACCTTTGCATGCTGGTACAGTGTGGCCAGTTTCGGTATAGAAATCGGTCTGAAACGCTCATGATCTACATATGCTGGTGGTGAATAATGCAAGGGTTCTAATTGCTGTACTAGATATGAACGTACGATGCGTATTTCAGGATCGCGTACGCAACATTGGCCAATAGTGTAACGCTCATGAGGTTGAGACCAAGATTCAATGAGTTCGTCATCGGAACGCGCATGTACTGCATATGTAGAGAACAACCGTTTGTTAAGCTGAGGTTATAGTGAAGCTGTGAGGCCGAGACGTGTAGAGAACAATAGTTTATTAAGCTGAGGTTATAGTGAAGCGGTGAGGCGGATGTTATAGTGGAAATTTGAACCTTTGTTTTACGTCGGATGCAGGAGAGTCGAGCGTCGATCAAAGCTGAGATATGAGCTGTGATGCAAGATCTGTTGGTTTTACATAGCACTCGGAAACCTTCGATTGACAGTAACATTCGAAGAAAGTTAGTGAGTAGGTGCTGTATTGTTTTCTATTTGTTTTAGGAAAACAATAGCGATCTGATTTGTCGCATATTGACTGATCAATATTTCCAATAAAACTAATTTGCAAAAAGAAAAACAATGTAAAGATTACACATTTTACTAATTTTCAGAGCGATTTGATACAAAATATCACTAGAAATAACAGAGTGGCTGAGTAAACTCAGTATGGATGCAAAATTTGGGCTATTACCTCAAAAAATACAACCCTGTCTTTCGGTGTACTTGACGAATCAAAGAAAAACAAGAAAAAAATCAATAAATAGTTCTATTTGTTCCTTAAACGACAAAATTTTTATGACGGTCTTGGGGGTGTACTGCCCATCTCCTCTTACGACTAATTTTTTCGTCATGCTGGGATAGCTTATAAAATTTTAATGCGGTGGATTCTAGAAGCATATGCTGTCGAATAGACAATCGCGACATTTTACTGTAAACTGACAAATACTTAATTATTTTAAGGTACTTTCTTGAACAGGTGTGTATATAAATAAATAATAGGCTTTTGTTCTTCGCTGTTCAGTATTAATTGAAATCATATTAGTAACTAGTATCGTCTCATAAGCATCATCAGACTAAGGCCAGAAGGTAACATAGATATAAACAACGGCAGCAAACACTTCGATAAAACTTACTGTCAATCAGAGGGGTCATATAATATGGGTACAGTGTCGGTTGTGGCGTCGCACATTATCCGTTTGTCGTCTTTGCTCAGACTTTAAGCCTAAGGGCAAATTTTAAAAATCGTTATCTGTAAAATGTACCACGTAAACAATAATCTTACTTGCTAGTTGTTCCGAAAGAGGCCAAAACGGCGGGCCAACACACGCAAAATGTATAGGACACGGTTATATTCGATGCAGTTAAGAAACAAAAAAACGCACGCTGTTTCAATGCTGGAAACGATTCAGAGCGCACCAACGGTGGAGTGGCAAAATCAGAACAAAGCGAAGAAACGGCATAAAATATGCGTAGGCAACTCTAACAGTATTCGACAAGGCCCAACCGTTGTCGTTGCACCCCTTAATATTAAAGGCGATAACGGAATACAAATTGACAAGGTTTTCACAATTTATGGAGAAAAATATATTACAAAATATCTGGGGTGGCTCTCACCCAACTTTCCGACTATATCTTTTGCACAAAGAAGTGTCTAAACACAATTATTTAATTTTGTGTAGCCATACCCACTCTGGCACCTACCTAACGTCAGTTTCTATGACAATGACATTTGTTGTAATGACACTTAATGTCATGTCATGTCAGTGGCACTGATGTTTGTCAAAATATGACAGTTTGCAACACAACGACGAAGGCTATGGATTCTGTCAACTTGCTTTTGTAAATTATTATAGCTCCTAAACCGTTCATCCCACTGGTCTACAAATTTGTATACATATATAGAATCACTGGAGGGTGAACTGATGTCAATTTGGTTAAAATCGGATAAATACCAAAGATGATGCATATAACATTTGCCACTTCTGGTGGTCAGATTGTCACCTAAAACAATCCACTTTGTCCACCGGTAATTCTAAATACGTATCCCAAATTTCAGCCCAATCAGTTTTTGCGTTTGGGCGCAATCGTGTTCACGGACATACATACATACATACATACACACATCCACACATACACACATCCACACATACACACATACACACATACACACATACACACATACACACATACACACATACACACATACACACATACACACATACACACATACACACATTTTCCGTCGATTATTTCCTTCTAGGGTGCTAGTCGGAAAGTTATTTTCACAAGAAAAGCAATAAGTGTAAAAAACGAATCAAAATTTTAAAAACCCTTTGTATGGTATATATATGATAAAAACAAAACAAGAGGTAATTATATGAAGGATGCCGGGTCATAGCAATAAGGTTTTCTCCAGTAAAACCCTAAGAGATGCAGACAGTACGGTAATATGGGTTACAAGACGTGAACAGTCCAAAAAAGAAATTTATCACAATTTGGTTCAAGAAAATATATAGCAAACTTAAATAAAAAAAAAACAACAAATACAAAGCTTCACAAAGGTCAATACGTAAAACCTAAAAAAACCTAAGAAAACTAAAAAACAAACGAATGTATGCAGACACAGACACGCTAACAAGCGCGCACAAACACACAATACAAAAAAAAATAAAAGAAAATAGGGAATAAGAAGTTTTTAGGAGATAAATTATGTAAATAACAGTTGTGAAAAAAATTGAATAAAAACTATAAACATAAGGAAACAACAATAGTAATTTCGCAATGAAAATACTAAGTGTAACCTAAAAAATGAAGGCTAAAAAAAACCAACTGCCAGGTCAAAACAAAAAGGCTTTCCGTAAACAAAAGCCCTAAGTGACTCTGACAGAAAAATGTATAGGGAAAACAAAAATACCAAGGGCAAAGGGTGAACGCACATACGCACAGACACACGAACACGCACGTATGTACAAACACACGATAACTAAAATACAAACGAAAAGATGATATAAAAAACTTTTTATAAAGTAAATAGGATAGAAAATGATTTTAGGAGATAAATTAAATTAAAAATGAGAACTAAAGGAAAAACTGCTAGGTCAAAGCAATAAGGTTTTTCGTAAGAAAAGGTTTTTTTTTGTGATGCTGACAGAAAAACAAAAATACCAAGGGAAAGCACACACGCAACTACACAAACTCACGCGCATACGTCCGCAGGCGAGATTGAATGTGAAACAGATATTATTCATGGAATGGTGACCTTGAAAAGGGGCTCTCTACCCAGCTCAATCTGTTCGTTAAGCAGGTATCTGTCGTCCCTCTGTATCCAAATTTCGTAGGCTTCGAGCAGCTCCAATTCTAGGCCCTTTCTCTGTTGATGCAAAACCTCCACATTGCTGTTGCATTCGCTCTCTGTCCTGTGTGGAGCGAGTGTCGACCAAAGGCTGACATGTGTTTTGCTGTTCGGTGTTCCCTTACTCTTTTGCAAACAGCCCTGCCTATTTCACCAATGTAATAAGCAACACACTGATCGCATTTAACTCTATAGACTCCGCTGCGGGTGAGCTGGTCGCTCTCATTCGCTATTTTTAAGATGGATAAGATGGTGGTTTTGGTTTTAAAGCCACATCTTATTTTGTGCTTGCTTAAAATCATTCCCGCCTTTGAGGTGTTGTTGTTTAGGAAAGATAAACATTTCCATGTTTATAACATTATTGCTTTGACCTGGTAGTTTTTCCTTTAGTTCTCATTTTTAGGTTACAATTAGTATTTTCCTTTGCGAAACTACTATTGTGGTTTTCTTATGTCTATAGATCTTATTCAAAAATTTTCACAACTGTTATTACGTAATTTATCTCCTAAAATCATTTTCTATCCTATTTACTTTATAGAAAGTTTTTTTATATCATCTTTTTGTTTGTATTTTAGTTATCGTGTGTTAGTACGTGCGTGTTCGTGTGTCTGTGCGTATGTGCGTGTATATTGCATGTATGTATGTTTTTGTGCGTATGTTTTGCGTGTTGTATGTTGTGCGTGTACGTATGGTTATATTTTTATGTGTAAAGCAATAAATATTTGCATCTGGTCTAAGCTTCACCCTTTGTCCCTGGTATTTTTGTTTTCCCTACACATTTTTCTGTCAGAGTCACTTAGGGCTTTTTTCTACGGAAAGCCTTTTTGTTTTGACCTGGCAGTTGGTGTCTTTTAGCCTTAATTTTTTAGGTTACACTTAGTATTTTCATTGCGAAATTTCTATTGTTGTTTCCGTATTTTTATAGTTTTTATTCAATTTTTTCACAACTGTTATTTACATAATTTATCTCCTAAAAACTTCTTCCCTATTTTCTTTTCATTTGTTTTTTTTTTGTATAGTGTCTTTGTGCGTGCGTGTTAGTGTGTCTGTGTGTGCATACATACGTTTGTTTTTAAAGTTTTTTTTTGGGTTTTTAGGTTAGGTGATCACAGCTATGTAAATCGCTGCGCTAATGTCGACGCTAATATACATGCTAGTATCAACGCTCCATTATATCGACGGTCAATGCTTCACTATAAGCTTAGCCTAAGAGCAAACCTCCAACATGGCCACAGATTTACAACTTACTCTCCAAAACAGATATTTATCCCTCCAAAAAGAGGTTAATTTCATTTCCTTTGATATGTCCGATTCCAAAATGTTCTCCTTGTTGCGAGTTCCATTAATCATGGCCGCAAAACATGTACAAACTCGCAGAGTAATCCGACATCTGGCCATTATAATAATCCGGATCGGGGTTTCTTTCTATGGCGGAATAGTTCGATTCGGAATGTTCGGTGGGCTTAGCAAGTCCGATGCGATTTTGTTTTATGTACTTAGGTTTCGCGATGCGGGAATGATTCTGCGAATTTCCGCTTGTCGCTTTTATTTAGTCAAATATTTATGCGCATACATTTGCATTGAATGCAAATGAATTACCTTTATTAAGTTCTAGATTTCCGGGAGAAAACCGCGTCAACGACGATAAAATAGTCAACGTTTCGCACTCTGTTGGAAGATGCATCTTCAGGACGTAACAGTAAGACAGCTACGAAGAGAATGGAATGCCTCTAGAAAAGGTGCGCAAAAATTTTATTTGAAAAAGGTTTTAGAAGGTATCAAATACAAAATTAGAATCACATTTTTATCAGCTTAATAAACCAAAAGAAAACTAAAGTGAAGTTTAATATTAAAAAATTAACAAAGTAACATATCCTAACATTTCATTTTTGAGGAAAGAAGGTTTATTTGGAAAAAAAAAAAGATCATACATCAAAATATTAATTTCAATATAGCAAAAAAAAGTATGCGTTTTCTTCTTGCCTCTGTCCTCGCCACGGGGTTGGGATCTCCGCATGGAATCCACCTCGGGTTAACGGTATTGAGGGTTCTTCTGGGTCTCTGTTATGTGTTGATTATATTTGTTGCATCATCAATAGGTATTTGATCTTCAACTTAAATGCGACCACTGAGAGGCTTTTTACTATGTTGGGCAGTCTGTTGTATTTATGTATGGCGTCTCTCAGTTGTGTTTGTGAAGTGAACGTGTTGCTGTATCGTTCTGGTCGTATGTTTGTGCATGTTCTGGTTTGATAGTTGTGAAATTCGTGATTTAGTCTAAGATATGAGTTTGTTTTGATTTTGTTGTGGTTTATTTTGTATATCAGTAATAAGTTATTCAATGTTCTGATTCTCTCCATGTTTAGCTCTTGTGTTAATCTGTAGACGTCTGTGCTTGGTGTGAGTCTGTCCAGGGAATACAGTTACTTTAAGATCTTATTTTGTTGGACTTGAATTCTATTGATATTTCCCTTTGTCGTGTCTCCCGATACATGTATTAAGTAGTGGTTTTGGGCCGTGAATAATGAGTGGTAAATAGACTTTATATTCGTGATTGCGACAATGTTCTTCAGTTTGTTTATGATGGCTATAGTTATGGAGTTTTTAACTATTAGGTTATTTATGTGTGCATTCCATTTCAGGTTAGCTTGAATTTTGAGTCCAAGGTATGTTATTTCTTGGGTTTGTTTAATGTTTTCACCATTAAGTTTTATCGATAGATTTAAGTTCCTGTTTCTGCTGCCAAAGATTATGTACTCCGTTTTTATTGTATTTATTGTTAGTAAATTGTCGACAAACCAATCCGTCAGCACTAGCATGTCTTCGTTAATTTGGTCTTGTAATTCTTTTAGGGTTTTTGCTGCGTATATGAAGCACGTATCATCTGCGTACTTGTATGGGGTTCCTCGCAGTTTCAATTCTATCATGTCGTTTGTATAGATGATATATAGTGTTGGAGGTAGGTTTCCTCCCTGTGGTATGCCGTACTCTTTCGTGTTTTGTGGATTGCTACTGTGTTCATTTATGTTGGTCTCTTGTGGTCTGTTTGCTAGATATGTCTGTATAAGTTGTAATGGTTTGCCAGTGATGTTTATTGCTTTAAGCTTTTGGCGGAGTTTTTGTTTAGAGATCGTGTCAAAAGCTTTTTTGAAATCAAGGAATAAGCCGACAACTATGTTTTCCTTGCTCAGGTTTATTTTTACTTGATCGACAAGATCGCAAGTGCAGATGTTGTGCCAGAGTAACGTTGGTATGCATATTGCTGTGTATTGATGATGTTGTATGTCTGCAAGTGCTCTGTTATTCGTGATTGGAGTACCTTTTCCAGAACATTGTTTAGTGTGGATAGCAACGCTATTGGTCTGTAATTTTCCGGTTGAGTTCTATCTCCAGATTTGTAGATTGGCTTTATGATAGTTCGTTTTAAGTGTTCTGGGTATGTTCCCTCTTCTAATACTTTGTTTGTTAGTTTTACTAGGATAGGTGTTAAGGCTGTGACGTTCTCTTTCAACATGTTTGATGTGATCTTGTCAAATCCTGGTGCTGTGTTGTTCTTTTGTTGTCTTATTATGTTGCTGATTTCTGCGTTGTCGGTCTCCTTGAAAATAATCGGTCGAGTGAACTTTGTTGTAGTCGTGGTTCTTTGCGGTTTTAGTGATGCTCCGAGTGTGTTCTCAGCTAGAGTCTCTCCTATTTGTATAAAATAGGTATTAATTATTTCGGCAATTTCTTTCTTGTCTGTGGTCAGTGTTCCGTCTTTTTTCGTCATGGTTTCTATTGCTTTCTGATCTTGTTTCTTTCCGACTATGGTGTTTATGGTGTTCCACATTTTCTTTGGATTATTTATGTATTTTTCTAGTTTTTGTTGGTAGTATCGTTGTTTTTTTTTCTTTTATCGTCTTGTTAGTGGTTTGTTTTTTATTATGATACTCTTCCTTCAGTATTGTGTTATGTGGATTCTTTTTAAGTCTCTTATATAATTTGTTTCTCTCTGTAATTTGTTTTACTATGTTTTCGTCTATGCAGTCGTTTTGTTGTCTTCTTTTTATTTTTACATTGTGCTGATTTTATTTGTTATTATTGTCTCTAGCGTTTTCGACAATTGTTCAAATGTGTGTATCTCGTCTTCTTTCATTCTAGTTATTGTGCTGTTGATGTTAGTCATGTTTGTTTTGGTAAATTCGTGATGTATGTCTTTGGGCTTTTGTTTCCATTCACTGTTGACTGTTATTAGAATTGCGTTGTGGTCTAATAAGTCGGTGGTGATGATCCTTATGTTCTTTATGGTTTCGTTTTTATTGGTAAATACACGGTCCAATATTGATCCTTGTCCGTTCGCGCTTGTTCTCGTGCAATGTTTTTCTGTGGTTCGGTTAACCATTTGATAGTTGTTTTCGGTCAGAAGATTGAGATATTCGTGAGTGTTTTTATCTTTGTTCCGTAAATTTACGTTGAAGTCGCCAACGTACGACAACAAGCAACACATAAATTTATTTTTAAAATATTAAAAAGATAACATATTTTAACATATCTTTTAAGGAATTAAAACTGAAAAATGTACTAAAATTAATAAAAACAGAAATGTTTAATTAACAACACATTACAATACATTATTTTACTCAAGTTGGTCTCTCCCATTTTCAATGCATAATACTGTACGTTTGTTCATCTCTTTGTGTAAAAGAAAAGAAAGAAAATTTTCCGCAAAATAGATAATAATTTTTTTCCCATTTGTATCCAAGTTAGTACCGGACACTGTATATTACATTTATTGCATATTTTATTTTTTATCGTGCATCTTATCTTACATTTTCGATTTTCTTAAGTAATCCAATTCTGGTACAAGCTCAAGTTTGTATTCAACGACCTCCAAAAACCCCCTACTTATTATGCTAGAAATCTGATATTATTCTATCACATTTGGCCGCTATATTGGATCCGTGATTTTGTTCACAATAATTTTTCCTTTGGATTCGTAATTAGCGACCTCAAAAACCACTGTAAACAAATTGTTTAAATCAATGTTTATTTGAGGTTTTGGCCAGCTTTCCGGAATTTCGTCCCAGTGTGCGTCTTAGTGAATTATTACGCTTTAGAATTGAGACAATTCTTAATAGGTTAGTAAATAGGTGTACTGGACTATACAGTATTCGACATTATTGTTCCTTCAACAATAAAATACTCAACGAAACAATGAGTAAGTAAGTTCTCTATTTTCCTTAAGGTTGCAAAAGGTATTCACGTTCCATTATTACGGTCCCTAAGGAGCGATCTGTCATTATTTAAACTCTAATAGACACGCGAGGAATTTCGAACTTTTATCTTTTCTCCTAGACAGTCCCTTTCTTTATCTCCGAATCCAGTATTTCAGCTGGCGTTCGTCGATTTTACGCTCCCACTGCTTCTTTTTCAACGCTAACGACGGTACATTACAGTTCGCTAGTGGCAGCAGTGATCGTACATCAATGTTTTTCCACTATTGCCCTAATGGCGACAGTATTTGAATATATTTTGCGGTTTGACAGTAGTGACTTATTGTAACATACTCAACCTTTTTGTCGGAGACCTAACGGATTTAAGAAGACAAGAGAAGTTATAAATGTCTATCTGTATCCCTTCACTATTTCGGCAAGTAAAATAATACTTTCAGCCAAAGTCATAGTGTGCAGAATATGTTATATAAGCTGCTTTTGACTTGGACTACATTTCTTGCGAAATTATTTTGTAATTAACGACTAAGTTCGCTCAATGAGTTCCCTTAAACCATATGAAATAATTTGATTTGTTGTTATTTTCTGTTATTTCACAGTGCGGTTAGCAAGGTGTAATATACAGTTTATAGATTACAGTCCATAAAAAATACTAATTTTTTAACAGTCAGTAATTTTGCATAGCAACAGTGATTTAACATAATGTTAGACTTTGTTGTGATTATTATTTTTGTCGTTTGTTCCAAAATGATGGTGGAGAAATTGTAACTTAATTCCGAAACTCATATCAGATCCAGTTCTGTTGTTAGTAGAACATGATATTTACCAGTTTCTGAAGCTTCCAAATAAAGAAAATAATCAAATTTTTTGTTGTTTATTTCCGTTTTAAAATCCCTTTGGAACAAGACACATTATGAATCGCCTCGCGCATATGTTTTGGTGTAGTAGGTTTGACCTGTTGTCTGTTTTTATTGGTAGCGTAGCAAACAGAGCGGTCAAAAATGTAATTTAATTTATCTCAAATTCAAAACAGAGGACGCGAGAACTTTCTTTCAAACCTTGAGGGTTTGGTGTCGCTAGATTTTTAGAAGCCAAAAATATTCGTAAATGAATAACAAGATTAATTACCTCAGGGTGATTAAAAGTCATATTCAACCAAAACAAATATATTTACAAAATGAACAAAAAGATTACAAACCCTTCAGATCGAGTGTACAATAATCATTGAAACTCTTGACACAATGATAATAGTTGGAGAGAAAACGGATGACAGAGACATAATTATTTTATAAAAATTACCTAAATTGTTATTGGCAAATTTACATCAGCAGAGACGGCATCACGGGCACACACACAGAAACAAAACACAAGGGCCTAAAGCCCAAACAAATTGAACTACGTCATTCGACTTCTAAACCACGACCTCGACTGATATTCTAAAATATACTTCAAAACCAGGAAAGCTGTTTCCCCTCCACACACAGAACCAAAGTTCGCTATTTTAGCAAAAACCCTCAATAATAAAAACCCTCAGACCACACGAACTGTTCCACAAACTTCTAGAAAAAATCTGTATTTATGACCCAAACTATATCCTAACCAAACATCTCTTTGGTATTCTTACATCTGTTACAACCGTTTGTTCTGCCTGTCTATGCAATCTCAAAACAAAAGACAAAATTCCGACCTACCACAATCCTCCCACCTTTAGTTTGAGGAATGATTACAAATATCGTTCTTCAAATTAACACTATGAAACTATTCAAAAAAAATCTGTCTTATCATATGTCATCCGATATCAACTCCTTACAAAAAAGTCCTATATCTAGCGGTTACATTTCATTTTATATCCACGCAAAACAAAATTGAATTCCATGTCGCGGATTGCGCGGTGCCCTTTGGTACGGCTGGTACAGCTGGTAGGTCGTCCGCTGGCATCGGCTTCCGGACAATAGAAACATGTGGAGAAAGAAACACATTAGCAGTATCAAAAAAGTCATAAAAAGACAATACAACTCACTTTTTCTCTTTATTCTGTGTCATCATCAAACGGGCCGGTCGCAAAATCTCTTGTCCATGTCGCTCGTGTACCATCTTCTCTCTTCAAGATCCTTGTTCTGCCGTCGGTCGTAGATATTCTAGTCTCCATATGTTTAGCTCCATAGAATTGTTCCTCTCGGTGCATGCATCTTATGTGACCAGTACGTCTACTTAGGACGTCTCTCGATCAGTCACACAATTTAGGAACGTAAATCAGCTCTCCTGGCTTGATTACTGCTTCCTTTTGAACCAAAGCTGATTTCTCCTCAGCATTACGTCGGTTCCATAATAATCGTCGCGAGCTCACAGGTATTTGCCGTCTGTGCCGCTCAACACACGCTTTCTGTAGCGTCGTGTCATCGATGCTGTAGCCCAGCGTAACTTTGCTTACTGGCGCTACTTCTTGGAATGCAGTTTTCTGCTACTGCCATTCCACCTTAAATTTGTCGAAGCTATGCGATGCAGGGTGGACAATCTTGGTTTGTTCTGGATAAGCGAACATCTCGTACTCGTCGATCAAAACAGTCTTCTTCCTTTGATAAGATTGGACAACGGACTTTCTTCAGACATCTTGCGATCGTGGCTGGATACTTCTATTCTTGACAATTTCCATTTTTCTGCTGCATGTGTTGCCCTCAACCAACCCAGATTCGCGGAAATAAATGTAAACAAAAACAAACAAATGCTCTTGCAATTTCCCTTGATATAAACCCCGTATTACTACAAAAACTAATTGCAAGAACAATCCCATTACTATTAAAATTAATATTTAAATTACTTACTGTGTTTTGTTCTATGTGCGTTACCGCGTGTGCGTCTCCTCTGCCATTCATAATACAAACTAATTGATCCTACTTTGAATAATTATTTCTGTCCGTTTTCTGTCATAATTCAATACCCTTAATTTTTTTTCTATTTATTGTGTCTTACACAATACTCACAATGTTACTCCATTTTCACTTCAAGTGCCTTACCCTGACCACAGGCAAAAAAAAAGGTTCACGGTCGACCTCACTTCGTCACAAAGAGCAGGTACCTATATTTCCAGCCTTTATGTTCCTATGCCCCATAGCTTGCCCTCTCATCTGTTTATTACCTAACCCATTATTAAACGTTATATATACATAATTCCACAATGATATCAATATTTTTGCCATATCAAATCAAATCCAAATCAAATCTAAACCAAATCTAGCTCAACTCGATCAGTTTAAAAGACAAACAAAAGAAACGCACTTCTACAAAACATTTTTCTCCTTATAAAGCATCTTTCTAATCAAAATCTATGTCACAATTGTTTAAAGATTATCCTGCCACCAGTGACATGGTCTCGATCAAATTCGTACAGTCGTATATATTGTTCTGACATTCTCCACAAAATGCCCTAAATAAACAGTGAAATGCCCTATGCAATTTCAGAACCCTTATGACATATTCACCTCATGCCCATGTCTTTTCCAAAAGACCTACTTTGTTTCTTCGTTGAAACCACAGATAATGCTACAGATTACCTATCTACCCTTTACTCGCTGATTTGCGTTTTTACAGACATACCTCTAATATGTATAACCATTCTAAGGAGCAACTATCTTCCTAACATAACACATAATAGTCGACTTTACTGGACTTGTACGAATCTAAATTGAACCATTTACTCAATCAAATGGCATTTGATTGCTTCACTCTACAGATGCTATCCCGGACCTTATTCCTAAAACTTATAAAACTCCTATCTACAAGAACATATCCTAAAACTTAATAATATCTTTGTCTAAAATTAATCTATGAGAAGTGTTGCAAAAGTACTACACCGATAGCAACCATTGTTATTAATGGAAGCACTAATCAAAAATCCACACCGCTGGACACCATGTAAGAGGTTTTGCAAAAGTACGAATCAAATATCCCACCGCTAGACACCATGTAGTAGGTTTGACCTGTTATCTGTTTTTATTGGTAGCGTAGCAAACAGAGCGGTCACAAATGTAATTTAATTTATCTCAAATTCAAAACGGAGGACGCGAGAACTTTCTTTCAAACCTTGAGGGTTTGGTATCGCTAGATTTTTAGAAGCCAAAAATATTCGTAAATGAATAACAAGATTAATTACCTCAGGGTGATTAAAAGTCATATTCAACCAAAACAAATATATTTACAAAATGAACAAAAAGATTAAAAACCCTTCAGATCGAGTGTACAATAATCATTGAAACTCTTGACACAATGATAATAGTTGGAGAGAAAACGGATGACAGAGACATAATTATTTTATAAAAATTACCTAAATTGTTATTGGCAAATTTACATCAGCAGAGACGGCATCACGGGCACACACACAGAAACAAAACACAAGGGCCTAAAGCCCAAACAAATTGAACTACGTCATTCGACTTCTAAACCACGACCTCGACTGATATTCTAAAATATACTTCAAAACCAGGAAAGCTGTTTCCCCTCCACACACAGAACCAAAGTTCGTTATTTTAGCAAAAACCCTCAATAATAAAAACCCTCAGACCACACGGACTGTTCCATAAACTTCTAGAAAAAAATCTGTATTTATGACATCCGATCCAAAAGGACCCAAACTATATCCTAACCAAACATCTCTTTGGTATTCTTACATCTGTTACAACCGTTTGTTCTGCCTGTCGATGCAATCTCAAAACAAAAGACAAAATTCCGACCTACCACATTGGGCTTGTTGTGGTACGAGAGTATTTAACTTAGTTTGGAACTACTGTACCGTTACAACAGTGTACTTAATCAAATAAACTACATTTCAAATCAGAAAAGCGACAAATTAATAACCGTTTAAGAAACAAATTTGAATCGACGCATTTCACAATAAGAACTTTCTGAGTAATTAGCGGAGTTGGTGGACCGTCACGACCTTCAATATGCAAATCATAAATCATGAATAGTGGAAGTGTGTTCGCGTTTATTAATATTATCACGAGCACTCACTGCTAAAACCAACCGGTCTACGAACTTTAATAATTTCAATTAGTCTACCGTAAGTCGCTTCAGCAACGGTATTTAAACTTTTCCACCGTGGAGTTGGAAAATTTTTCACCGTCTATAATTTCAGCGATCTATAATTTACGAGTACTAATAGCCTCGGTAAAGAACATTTCGAACACATCGACCAGAATTTTAATTGTGCCACCGTTTACGACATAAATCACGGGTGAATTAGTTTGTAGCTAGCGGCTCACATTTAGTTAACCAGAAATTCGCTTAAACTTCTTAAAAGTGGCACTTAACGGATCTAAAAAAAAAGACCAGGAAAGACGTTTATAATATAGCCACTCAGTCTGTAGTCGGCAAGATACCTAACCAACTGTAAGAGCAATAAATTCGTCAGAGTACAGCAGCAATAAATACTTCCGAAATCGGCTTGTCAATGCAGAACGGTCGTTTCGGCTTTGCAGAACGGATAGGGGGAAAGTGATCGGCATGATGTTCTCCTCAAAATTCTATCTTTCTGTTCGCGTATATTTAGATATATTTAAGGATCAAATCGACCGGAGAACCTGTTTTGTTTCGTAGTTTTACGTGTTGTATAAAGCAGAACTATCTAAACTTCTATGTTTCAGGAAGGAAATAATATAATTACCTACATAAGACATAACTTTAACTTGATAATAATGGGATGATTAATTTAAAACAGTGCAAGATGGTTGAGACTTATTGTGTTAAAATTCAATTCTACGCCTTCTCCCGTAATTAAAACCGGAATCTAACCGACGAGCATTTCTACGCCAGACGACAACGCCGGCGCCGTCGCGTTACAATTCCCCGCATCAAAAACCCGTTTGCATCTGTGATATGTACTTTGGTAATTTCAATTTAATTTCGAACATCGATTCATCACGCGAAGAAGATCTCGTCTAGAATGCTAAAAGGATTGATGACATTAATAAAAATTTTAAAGAAAACGCCATTTAGATATTTCCGGCGCATCCACCATTTTGAAAATATTAAAAAATTCTTTTCTTTCGGCCGATCTTGACTAAATTGATAGCAGCTCATCTTCTAGTGACTTTAAAAATGGAAGGTAAGTCTAAAAACGAACAAAATTTAAAAGTTTGCCCGAGGAAATGACATTACTGGAGGAAACTTGGGAAAAATTCTTCAAAGCGAACCAGTCTAATTCAATATTTAATGGGGCGGGGGATGAAATAAATGACCTACGAACTTCGTGATCGTTAAAAGGAGCTTCCTGTTGAACTGTTTTTTACTTTACCGACTAGTACAGTACTGTATAAGAGAGTTATTGAAAATGGACATATCCTTCGGTTGGTGTATAAATTTAATGCGGTCGGTGCTGTGGTTGTTACAATATTTTCTTTTGCAGTTAGGCTTTGTATGGCATATATGGTAGAGGTGTTGGGAATTTGTATTTCAATGAATAAAATATATACCAACACATAATTAATTGTCCATCGTTATATATAATTTTCAATTTAAATGTTTAATCCACTGCGCCTGCTGTGTGTGTGGGAAAATGGTTAGTGCAGCCGGGTGTTGGTAGATGGCGACGCTCCGATTCTAATTGAAAGAAGTTCGGCGTTCGGTGGTGTTTAATGTGATTAATTAATTAGCACATATGAAATTGGGGAAACGTAATTTGACGATTAATTTTTATCCTGTCATTATAATTTTGGTATAATATAACGTTGTCGTTTAAATTCTTCATTTTTTTTGTGAAGCCACACCCGTTCTGCATCCCAGCAATAATCAAATGAATTGATGGCCCGTTATAAAAAAAATTATCTACCCAGTATTATATACAAGGTTGGTAGTAAATTGGTACATTATATTTCTCGCCTCGTTCTCCAGATTACAATTTGTAGTATCCGTCTACGTCGCTAGATGGTGCCACGTGTTTACAGTTGAAGCGAAACACTATACTGTCCCTTCTATATGCATGCTTCTCATACCGGTTTTCGTGCCGGAGGTGACACGACGTAAAAATTTTCCTTCTGTGCAATATTGTGCGTAATTTTGTTACAATGGGAAAGAAGAGATTAAGGAAGATTGAAGAAATGTTAGAGAATCTAACAAACCAAAAAAGACGACGTATAAGAATTAGCAGCTCTGACTCGGACTCGTCAGAACAAGGTAATTGGTCTTTACTCTTTTTGTTTTTACTAGTGCTAGTACATTCTCAGGTGTGAGATTGTTTATAGCTTTTCTCCCTTATGTTTTGTTATGGTTTTGTTTCTCTGAGCTTACACGAGAGGTAAGACGAAATACCTAATAAACATAACTTCAACTTTATGACTCAACTGTTAGAGCTCACACTAGTGGTGAGACACACAGTATTGCTAGATTTATAGAGGAATTCTAGGTTTATAAGGGCTCACACTTGCGGTGAGACATAAACACACTTGCCTTTGTACCTAGCTGATACCAGACCTTGCACAAGAGGCAAGACGTTATCAAGATGGCTTATTTTACTTAGCCCTGGGCGATGGCCAATTTAATGAGTGATTCAATTTTCAATTTTTTGAGGATTATAATTATACAATTATACATGATTCCCAGGATTACCTTAAATGATTTTTCCTATTTCTTCTTTACTGACAGAAGAACATGTCTCCGTAGAACGTCTAAACGAAGAAACTCCAATTGAGGTTGAAATTCCCACAGTACCTGTAACTACAGATTGGGACCCAGATTTGGTGGCTATCATTGGAGATACCCCAAACGATGTCGAGCCAAAGAACTCAATCCATCCAAATGTGGCAATGATATGGTCCTAGTGGATATCTGCCGGCTTAGACTCTGAGCAACGTACACAAGTAATTTCAAAATACCACCTAAACGGCGACTGCAACCTAGAAGCTCCTAAGGTCAATCCAGAATTGTTAGCTGGATTGAACGCAGTTGCTATTAAGCGTGATGACCATTTTATATTGTCACAAAATCTTTTGGGAACTGCAATGTCGGCTCTAGGTGCTACCTTAAATCAGGTACTATGCATTAAGGGAGAACCCCTGGATAAACCGGATATGACCACTAAACTTAGTGACATTGGAAAGCTCCTAGCACAATTACACTTCCAATTGTCACAGACAAGAAGAAGCTTCATATCTCCTGGTCTGAACAAGCAGGTTAAGGAGGTTTTTGAAAAATCAAAGATTGGACAATTTCTATACGATGAAAATATAGCGGAGAAAATTAAAGAGGCAAAGTCTTTGGAAAAAGTCAGCCAGGACCTAAAACAGGCCAGCACAATAAAAAAACACCACCACCAACAACAAAACATCATCTAAACTGGAAGAGCCCACCAGTGCGACGGAACAACCGACCCCAACCTTATCCACTGGTGGGCACAAGGCCATATCGAAGACAGGAATATCAGAAAAAACCAAGACAACAGACGAGACAACCGCCTTCGCAGACGACAACATTTCGCCCACAACATCAGCGCCTTTAGGGTCTGAGGTAAAAATTGCTGGACATCTAGCCGATTTTTATCATGAATGGACTTTGCTAACCAAAGATCCATTTATTCATAAATTAATAAGGGGTTATAAAATCCCATTCTCAAATGCTGTCGTTCAGACTCTGGCTCTCAAAGATCCCATTCGGAGACTGTAAGACTAGAGGTTCAGATTAAAAATCTGCTGAATATTGGAGCTATCAGACCTTGCAAACCAGCTGCGAAACAATTTGGATCTCCTTATTTTTTGGTTCCTAAACCAGACGGCTCTGATAGGTTTATTATAAATTTAAAAAAACTTAATACTTTCATTAAGAAGGACCATTTTAAAATGGAAGATATTAGATCAGCCACCAAATTCTTGACTCCAGGAATTTTTATGGTAAACATAGCTAAACATAGCAGAAAATATCTGAGATTTGTTTTTCAGGGTATTTTATATGAATTTTCTTGCTTGCCCTTTGGCTTATGTACCAGTTCGTACATATTTACCAAAGTTATGAAACCAGTTATAAATAGTTTAAGACTCAGAGGGCTGACTTCCATCATATACTTGGATGACGTTTTATGTTTTGGGAACACATATGAAGAATGCTTACTTAATATCCAAATAACAAAGTTAACCTTAGAATCCTTAGCATTTATAATTAATTTTGATAAGAGTGTATTTTTACCAAGTATGAGATGTAAATTCCTAGGGTTCGTTCTAGACTCTAGGAATCTCTGTTTAGAACTTCCCTTAGATAAGAAAATACGCTTACTGAATCTGGTAAAACAATTTAAAGTCTTAAAACGTTGTAAAATACGAGATTTTGCTCACTTAATTGGTTCATTAATAGCAGCTTGTCCTACAGTTGCATGGTTGGACATACTGCAAAGTTTTTGAACATGAAAAAGAAGCAGCATTGTCATTAAATGATGGAAATTATGATGGCCTTATGTGTTTGTCGGATATCCTCGGGGAGGATTTTAATTGGTGGGAAACAAACTTACCATTCACAGTTTGTCCTATAAGACAATTTGCATTTAAAATAGAAATTTTTAGCGATGCATCCCTAACTGGTTGGGAAGCTTTTTGCAATAATAAAAAAATTGGTGGGTTCTGGAATGAGGACGAGCGTACTTGTCACATAAATACTTTAGAATTACTTGCTGTTCTCATGGGCCTTAAGACGTTTGCATCAGAAATATATGAAAGTGTAGACAATACGACAGAAATAGCCTATATTAACAGGATGGGAGGAACTCAGTTTTCTCGCTTAAATGCTATAGCAAGAACAATTTGGCAATGGGCTGAACAAAGGAAAAACTTCCCATGGTACACTAAACACCCTACGATCCGCCATCTCCTTATCAGCAGGAAGACATTCATCAAGTACCTTACTTAAGACTTACTTACTTAAGACATTCATCAAGTACCTTGCTCAATAGATTTTTTAAAGGTATTTCAAAATTAAGACCTTCTAAACCAAAATACGACGAAACCTGGGACCCGAGACTAGTATTGAACCATCTCGCCAAATTGTATCCTCTACAAGGTCTAACCCTAAAACAACTGACAGAGAAGTTAGTTACTCTCTTAGCATTAATAACAGCCCACAGGGTGCAAACGCTATCTTTAATAAGAGTAGAAAATATTTCTTTTATGGACAATGGTGTAAAGATCAATATATCAGACCGTATTAAGACTTCAGGGCGCAATTCATTGCAACCTACACTTTTCCTCCCAACTTTTGACGAGAAACCAGAACTTTGTGCATCAAGCACCTTACAACATTATCTAGATGTAACCAAGGGGATAAGGGGAGATATACCTTTCTTATTAATCTCCACTAGAAAGCCTGTTAAACATATAACTTCATAGACCATTAGCCGATGGATAAAAATTGTTTTAAAAGAAAGTGGAATTAACACATAAATTCTGTGCACACAGCACGAGACATGCTGCCACTTCTAAGGCCTATAATAAAGGAATTAACTTAGACATTATACGATCAACAGCTGGTTGGACTAAGTACTCTGAGGTCTTTGCTCGTTTCCATAACAGACCAATTAAAATAGATAGATCGATTTTTGCTAGAAGCGTTTTGGATTAAAGTTATATGTAAATTAATATATAGATATATCTATATTTACTTATAGTTACCATTATTTTAGTGTATTACTAGTATTATCATAAACTTTTCTTTGTTATTTCAATAAACTATATCAGCGTTGTGATATATAATCAATAAACAAACAAAAATTACACATTGACTTTCAACATCTACAAATTATAATCTGGAGAACGAGGCGAGAAATATAATTATACGATCAAACGAACTTACCTTGTGAAGTTCGATCGTAATTAAATGATCCGCCTCGTTCGAAATGATTACAACCCACCCATTACCCTATATTATATTTCCCATATAATTTTTGTGACTTTGAACGATATGAGAAGCATGCACATAGAAGGGACAGTATAGTGTTTCGCTTCAACTGTAAACACGTGGCACCATCTAGCGACGTAGACGGATACTACAAATTGTAACAATTTCGAACAAGGCGGATCATATAATTACGATCGAACTTCACAAGGTAAGTTCGTTTGATCGTATAAATATATTGGTTTAATATTGGCAAGTCATTACAAATTACAATCTTTCTGAGTAATTGTTGATTATTGTACCCATATTACGTAGAAATGTTTCTTCTATGTTCCCCTTTTTAAGATTGATATATTCATCAACAATTAATCAACGTACTATATATTTTGAAATTGAGTTGATAAGTAACAACTGTGGATCTGACAGATCCAAAATATTTTCCACCTGTCATCGCAATGGATCTGCTGGGGGTGATGTCGAATTTTATTGTAATCAATGCAATTAAAGATGTGGGAAATGAGTAAGTATGAGAAACAATAAAACTGTAGAACAATTTTTATTACTTCAGTTAAATATTTCTCAATTTCTGTACAATTAAAACTTTATGAAAAACAGAAGATTTTTTTACAGAACAAATTTTTTAAGTGTTAAAGAGAGTTTGCATGCTTTTGTTATCAATTCAACTGTATGCCAGATGCAATTCTAATTACAACTCCGATTTCAAACACATGGCAAAAAATAGAAATCAAGATAGCCGCAGGTCGGAAACGGTAATCAAGTTGATCAACGTTACTAAAACTTAACCTTTTTGACAACTTCACTTTCCTAGCAAATGATAGTAACTTTCATACTGAATTGGACTGCATTGGACTTATATACCGGCAATACATGGCAATAGACGGTGAGAATCTGTAAGCACCATCTGTAGAGTAAGTAAGAAACATTCTGTATTGTATCACTCAATACTTCGTCAAGACAAAAATATTGGTCTAATATAGCCCCCATCTTTGTGTGTTGTGTGAGATCTTATTAAGCACGCCACCTTCCCAAATATACATTTCAGCACAATTCACATCAGCTCGCTTTGTTACTAAGCTTCGGCGCCAAAAGACAATCGATATCCTGGCATATTAGAATCGCCGGGGACCATGGACCATGGACATAACTTCCTCACATACATTAGCATTATTGTTAAATTAACAGTATGCAATTTCTACTCGCAAAGCCTGTATTTAGTCCAGGTATAATCCCGCAGACCCCGTCAGGAGCACCACCAATACTAGCAGCACCAACAGTAGCAGCATCAACAGTAGCAGTACCAACATTAGCTGCTAACTCATCACGAACGCAAACGCGATCAGTAATATTGCGGTATATGGGAAGCATGCGAACGCGGCACTTTGGTTTCCGCCATATACCGCAATAAAATTAAGTAATCGCGTGCATGTTCGCATACGTGTCCGTGTTCGTGTTCGCAGCAGTTAGAGCATGTTTACGAGTGGATGAAAATGAACAGAACCGTAGTATCCAATTGATATGAACCACAGGTTCGCATTACAAGGGATAAGAGCCGACGCTGTCCTGTATTTTGTGTTTTCATCTTTGCCATTTGCCACCCCAAAGAACGCCCCTCCGCTGTGTTCAGTTGAAATTAGAAGCTGCCTCGTTCCGCAGTTATCTTTAATATCATTTCGGAGGTTGCTGCTATTGTTGCCCGCTCTGGTCTTTGTGTATCTATGGATATATAGTAACCACAGTCACTCGAGCGCTTTTGTATATGTATTTGTGTTGTGTATACTTATGCTAGCGAATTACTGGTATATGTAGAATATGTAGAAATAAATAAGTGGAGAGCTTCTGGTATATCCAAAGCTGGGATGCGGACTGGACGGGCTGGACAGGAGGGTAGTAAGGAACATGCTGGAGACCATCTTCAGGGACACCTCTATCCAGATTGTCGTCTGTTGTTTTAATCTGCGACCCCGTTTGCTAACTGAGAAAAGTGTCCAGTGCTATTTTTACAGTACGGGCACCTGCACAAAAGGACCTGACTGCCAGTACCTCCATGGGGATGCTGTTTCGGGGCGAAACAGTCTAAGAGGAGGGCAATGTAACGATAGTGCCTTGCTTAAGCGAGGACTGACGTCGCCGCGGCGCGGGAATATTCGAGAAGAAACCAGAGTGCGACTCCCCGATATAGAATATTCCGGCGGACTCGGGAAGGCGTGCGGCGTGGACTGACAGGCGCGCGGGCTGGCCCGGCCTATCTGTTCGCGAAGAGTCTAGAAAGGCCAGGAATTATCACGAAGGTCGAGGCGCGGACTATATAAGCGCGTAACGGACGCCGCGATAGCCAGTTTTTGCCTGGAAGCGCTACGAGTGAATACCAAGAGATTCACATAGCGACCGTGTGAAAATAAATAAGTGCTGTATTTACATAAATAGAGTTATTATAGTTATAAATAGAGTTGTGATTTTTAGTAGTGTTTAAAATAAATAAACTCCACACAGACTGGACGTTTTCTTCGAACCCAAAACGTAACAATATGATCTAATTCAGATAAATGATAACTAAGCAGTTCGATTTGTTTGCACATATTTATTTCAAGGAAACAATATATGTTTGAAACAAATAAGTATTTTTAAATTAAAAAAAATATCTGGGGTGGCCCTCACCCAACTTTCCGACTACACCGTTGGCACAATGAAGTGTCTGAACACTTTTGCTATAATTCCATTTTTCGAAGCCAGAGCCACTCCGAACCCTACCTAACAAAAGAAGATAACCCATCTACATTTGTTGGAATATCAACCCCTTCCTACTCTGATCATATCAATGCGGTTTCGGCTATCAGGTGTGAACATGTTGCGAACTATGCAATCTAGGAGACCGAGCACTAAACAAATCAGGGCAACGGGTAGACCACCATAGCGGTCGTCTTCGCAATCCATCCCTCACTGATCACCGTTATGGCAATCACGTCGATTTTCGCGACCGAGCTACCCCAGATATGGGAAGGGGTAGTGCGACCTCACATCGCTACCGTAGTCGTTCATTGCGGGTGGTATAAGCGCAACCGATCACTAATCGGCACCACGGCGATTTAAGTAGATACGGTGGCATCATAACCCTGCTTGTGGGCGAGGTATGAGTTCGGTGAGAGGGGCATATTGATACAGACGTCGGCGTAGACCGTCGCGTCATCGCTACTCTTTACGAGTTCTAGCGAGTATAACCAGTCTGTATCAATATTATTTAGATTAATAGTCAAATTCTAGTGAATTTTTGCTCCACAGAAAGAATATTCTATCTGAAATTCTCCATCGAAATTTCATTCCCTTTGAAATATATTTTTTCTTATTCATTACATTCCATCCAACGTACTCGTAAGCACTGGGTTACGAAATTAATTATCTCCGGATACCTTCGATTTTGAACCGATAAGGACAAAGGCAACCGAATTCGTCCATCGTCGGTCGAGAGTTTCTGAAAGAGAACGTCCTCGATCTCTTTCGTTCGTTAATTTTCTGCCAGAGGCGGTTTCCAGCCGCCCGAATGGGACTTGTAGTCGATAATCCGGTACGCTGCTACCAATCATATTTAATACCCTTCGAGTGTTTTTGCGACCGAGGATTACCGTCCAGGACGAGCTTCCAGGATAGTCAAAAATTCAATATTGTGATGACATTTAATATTTTATGCCAGTCATTCGGAATGAGGCTGAAATATATTGTAAAGTAGTTAGGTATTGTTGAGGTACTGTACTTTTTGTGTTAGTCCCCAAAGAACCTATATTCGGAAAGTGCAGCGACTGGGGTACTAATCTTAAGAACGCCGGCTTTATAAGTATACGTTTTCTTCAACAATTCATGAAAAATTATCTCTAAACGTAAAAACCTTCTAAGAGTAAGCCAAATTCATTAGGTTGAATGTAATGCCATTTAATTCACATTTATCCTCCGAAAACATCAAAACAATTCACTACAATATTGAAATTCATCATCCTAAAACTTCGATTATGATCTCGTCTCCCACGTTCGAGGTTAAAATTAATTAGTGCATAGTTGAATATCGGGCCTTTTTGATCTCAGGACTTTCAGAACTCAACGTTTAAAAGTGAAAGAACAACAGGATTATTCTCACCTTAAGCCTGTCTCTCACCTCATGCCTTCCAAGTCTAATACCCTACGTACTCTGCACTGAAATTTTCCACCACTTTCACAAATTCACAAGATCCTTCAAGTCCTCCACTCTCAATACTTCCCCATTCGCGTTGGGCCTCCTTTTCCCGTTACCGGGGATAAAAGGTCCACACCTATCCCCTAATCAGTAGACGTCAACGTCAAGAACCAAACTCACCTGCCTCTCTCACCTTAAGCCATACAGGCACACCTTAATATCGCCAGTCGACTTCACTGGCGGAACGGCCCAACTTTAATTAGATATTACGGGTGAAAAGTAATTAAAAGTAGTACAAACCCCCATCTAACTTCGCAATAGTTCGATTGCCTTTCAATGCTCATTTATCCGCGTTTAATTCGCCCGAAAAACGAGTGCTGGCGGGAGAAGTTTTGTGTAAGTCCAATGGAACTATTAAACGTGCTGCTCAATGCAATTTTGCCCTTTTTTTAGAATCATTTTTCATATGTAAATGCGCGTCCACTACTGAAGTTTGCTTTTAAAGCAGTTGGACGACATATTTTTAATTAGAGCTAGAATTTTAATACAAAATCTATTAATTCTATTGTTAGTAGATACAACATAATACTTAATTATGTTGAAATCTTGGAAACCAATGTTCAATAAAATTTAACGCTTAAGCAAACCCGATATGTAAATTGCTGGATTGGTGAAATTTTACGAGAAATTTAAATTTAAATTTTTAATACCGGCTTAAACGGGTGGTAGCGATATAATAAATACGCAGATCTGAAAGAGGTTTTGAATGATACAGAATAAAGCGTGTTCGCCATAGTACGCTAATTGAGACGATTATTTAATTTTATTGCGAGTTTCCGGATTTACAGCGGCCGCCAGCTTGTCCATGTTAATCCGACTAACCCATAAATGTTTTATGGGGTGCCGACAAGGTCGATTCACCCTTAACCAGAACGGTTCATTTTTAGTATAGTATATTATTAAGCTTGATATTTTATATGCTTTAGCACTGCTTTGGTTCATAGTGTACATAAGTCGAATAAAAATTTTGTTAATATATTATCTATAATTACCAGTGCCCGGAAAGTTTAGGCAACGAACGCCCACCACCCGAACAAACTGGTGCGACAGTGGCGTGCTGATACTGCTCCCGATTAATATAAATGCGTTTGGCATTTTTGTTGCGAAGATTGCACCACAGTGAAGTGCTTGCTGTACAAGATCTGTACAAGAAAAATAAACGATAAAAATAGGGCTTGTATTATTGGGTATTTTACAATTCATAGTGTGATAATTTTCTAATGGCTGTTTACGGCAATTTAGACAATCATTTCTAAATTTTCTTCTGTAAATGACGTTTTTAATGGATCGCTATTTTTCACATGTTTTTCAGATTTTAAATATTGAAGCACATGGTCCTTTCTCCTGCAATCTACGGCAGTGGCACTAACATCACAAAATATTTCATGTTCGTGTAAAACAGACAGCCCATCGCAACCGCGTATCCATTCCTCCAATCTTTGCAGCCGCAAGCCAATTATAAAAACGGAATCAAAAATTAAATGCCTCCTAGTGCAATAAGACTAAAAATTACTTCAAAAATAAAAATACAATTCAAACAAAAGAAACCTACGGCCTAAACTCACTTCAAACTAAAGAGGATTACGGAAAATAAAATTAAATGCGGAAATGAAAGAGACTGAGATATAAAATGCGTAAAGGAATAAATCAGCGCCAGCGAGGTATCTTTAAACAAGTCTAAAAGAATACTAAAAATCTCTCAGGTGTGTCTATCTGAACTAAGGATATGAATACGGGTTACTGGGCTTCTGCAAACTTTTTGCTAGGACGAAAAAGGATAAAGGAGTGCTCATATTCCTATTAAGTGGGTATTACCAGGCGCTGTCTTTTAGAAAACCTTTGAACCCTGATTTAAGCATAGAATACAGCGTGCTACTGTTCGTGATAAGCATTGTATTGCTACCATTTCCATAACTAAAAAAGTCTCTGATTTACTGCAACTCCCATGGAGAGATCTCTTTTGGAAAACTTTTGAACACCCAATCGAGCAGACTCGTCTAATAATCACAATATTAATAATAACAATAAAACTGAACAACCAGTTTGAAAATTTAATACAAACTTGCGTTGTGTTGGTCTAGCAGAAACTTAATGTAATAATTATGCAAATTAGTGCACTGCTAGATGGCGGTAACTAATTTTAAGCTGCTCTTCGTCTTCGAGCAAAACTTGAAATGGATTTTAAGTTTTAATTGGTCGTTATACATGAGCGCGGATAGTTTTTTGCGATACTTGTATCGTTCGTTGTGTGTTTTCCGTCTAGATACATTAGTAATTGGCAGAATCTGCGTTTCTATATACGATAATACGAAAGTATAGAGCAAATGACTAATAATTCTGATATAAATCTGGAGAGAGAAATCAGAGTGAGGAACTTCCAAGTCTACTTTCCTTCTAGGGTACCAGTCGGAAAGTGAAAAATTATATATGTGTTTAAAAATGCAACGCCAGAAAGGGTAGAGGCGCCGTATTCAACAAACCATCCCTTTAGAAAACCCTTAAAAAACGACACCTCGTAATTGTACACCAGCCAGTGTAAAATTGCCCCCCCCCCGCTATGTCACCACCACCCCATTCAATTTTTAGCGCACGTTTTCGCAACATTGAAAAATTTGCTTTATATTTTCACAGTCGATAAAGCGATACACCCGTCCCTTAGAGGGTTTGTCGACTTTTTAACTCAAACTGTAAATTTTTAGTGCGCTCGAGACCCGCGGGTCCATTTCCGTCTATAGCAGCCCCAATGGCGTGTGTGGCCCCTGCCAACCTGTCGGAAAAGCAGTTTACGTCGCCAAAACAGCTTCCATTTACAACGTTCTATAACAGATCTTGTTTTACGTAGCGGAAACACCATCAAGTGAATCTACGCTACAGTGACACCAGAACGACACCGCTACGGTAACTGACGTCGCAGGAAACTTTGATGACTTGTTAACTGAATGTAGATAGATGTTAAATTTGTTTGTATTATGTTTTTTCTTACTAAATCGAGCTCCACGACTGTCTATGTTGGGTAGAGGCCACCCCATTTGCCTTTTGATTAATCCTCTCTCTCTCTCTCTCTCTCTCTCTCTATATATATATATATATATATATATATGTATGTATTCTAGATTGTAGAACTTTTTTGTGTGACATATTTTTAACCTTAAATAATATTTCCCTAAATTGAGATTAAACACAAAATACAAACAATAAATAAAATAAAGAAACTAACCTTTAGCAAGTAGAACGCCGACAAAGACCAACACCAAACCAACCATTTCTACCACCAGCTCGAACAACACCAACAACACGAACAATAAAAACTGCGGTACAGTTTTCCCAAAAGCCGCTCTTATTAAGTACACATAACACAATCACCATACTACAACAACAAGAACAGTACTCAAACACCTCGCACAATTTATTGTTTATTTTTTTAATTATTCCACCTAGCGACCAAACTCGCTACTAAATCACCAGAAAACAAATGTACCTCGCAAACTACAAGGATAATTCAACAACAGCGTAGCGCGAATTCAACACTTTGTTTTCGAGCTATTTGTCGAGAGAAAATCGCGTATTTCGATGGCAGAGCAGTACGTATCGTGTCCTATGCTTTCGAACGCCGACGCGCCACTGAGGTACGCGTGCTTAGTGGAACGCGTCCGACGCCTGACGTCGAATTGTTTCTGGTAGGCAACTGTGCGCTGAGTTTCCCTCGTAGCATAGCATTGATATTTTCGGAAGAACTACAAGTTGTGGTCATTATAGATGATTCATATTTAGTTCAGTACACTAGTACCACTATATTAGCGCGTAGAAAACAAAATATGACCTTGAATACTTATGAGGCGTTCCATAGGTGCCAGCTATTTAAAATACAAATAAATAGTAATAAAATGCATATGGTACTAAAATATAAGATTTATTTATTAAATAAAAAATACTATACATCAATTTCCACAAACAATTATCACACTTTTAAACTAAGTCTAAACAAAGACACATTTTGTACAATTCTAAAACTAAAATACAAGTTAAACTAAAATACTAATACAATTTAGAGTTATTTATAGAAATATCTGGGGTGGCCCTCACCCAACTTTCCGACTACACCGTTGGCACAATGAAGTGTCAGGGCTGCGATTCTCGAGTCGTTCGAAAAACATTTCGCATGCGAAAGTGACAAATTTACGCATAGATTGAAAAAAGTGCATTCTCGAGTCGGCGACAGTATTACGCATGCGAAAATATTCGAATGAAATATACGAGTGGTAAAAGCGCGCGGAATCATAAGTTACGAATGCTATTTGACATATCGCTGTGTTGGGAACTTCGGGTTTCGTATCGTTTTAGTGGTCAATAAGTTTATTGTGATGGCGGAATTAGACGAACTTGCATATTTAGCTGCATTAGCCGATGTAGAAGAAGCTGAAATGTTAAATCAGCAACCACCTAGGCGCTATCAACATCGCCAAGGTGGCCTGCCTTCTAAAATGCAGTCTCCCATAAGATCTTTTAACACTAACGCAGTATTTTTGAAAAAAATATGAATTCAGTGATTATTTTAGTTACGTTTTACACAATTACTTCAAGAATGAACTAAAATGTTGCTTTTATTAATTTTATAACACTATCAAAACATGTCATTTTACAATTTGGTATTACTAATACAGGATTGAAGGTTTCTTAAAAAACAGACAAAATACCGTTCGGGATCCGCCATGGCAAGTCAACCATGCACCCACTTTCTGTCCTAATATCCAATATACAAACGAAATAAACAACGGTCTGCAGTAGTCTTCCTAGACATCCAAAAAGCCTTCGACTCGGTCTGGCATCGCGGTCTCCTGTTCAAACTCGCTAAACTCGGCGTCCCTTTCTACATTATTAACCTTATCCGGCAATTTCTCCAGAACAGATCCTCACGAGTTAAATTCTTTACTTTCCTCTCCGATTACTTCTTCAGCGAACAAGGTCTCCCACAAGGATCGCCAATCTCACCCCTCCTATATGACATCTATTGCCACGACATCTATGATCCCAACCCCAATATCTTCGATCCTCTCCTTTATGCCCTACTTTTCGCAGACGACACAGCTCTGGTATCCCACTCCACCTCCTTAACCAAAGCAACAACACAGCTATCTTCCCTACTAGAAAAAATCCTTTCTTGGGCTCGACGATGGAGAATCAAAATTAACCCAAACAAAACCCAATTCCTTGTTCCCTTCCACCGTATCCATGAAAACTCTCCCAGCATAACAATCCATAATACCACTATCACACCCTCAGGAACCTGCAAATACCTAGGAATCCATCTCGACCCGAAACTGAAGCTTAACACACACACCAAGATAACCAAAATGAAAGCCAAATCAAGAGCTGCTAACTTCCGGAACCTAACATACAAGAACAGAAGCATCAGCAAGGAAGCATCAGTGGTTATCTACAAGGCTATATGTCGACCAATACTGGAGTACGGTTCTCTCCTACTCATCAACTCCCCGCCGACAACAACGAAGAACATTGAGATCGGAGAGAGGAGCGCTTTGCGTACGATCACAACCCCTCCAACGCATACCTATACGAATCCACCAAACTCATTCCCATAGCCGACAGACTAAAAACCCTCTCTACTAAAATTGCCAACAAATTCCCACCTGAAATATCCCACCTATTCCTCACGATAAATCCCCACCTTCATAACCGCCCAAATAATAAAAAATCCTTATACGAAACCATTGAAGATCTAAAAACAGCATAGAAAACTACACACAAATATCTATCCTTACACCGGGCTGAAGGACCCATGGTCGATGGCCGTTTCCAGGCGAAGAAATTGTACAACATACCACAATAACATGGCATGAATATACATTGTAGTACCTACCAATTTGTCTGGAAATAAAACTTGAATATATATACCGTTCGGGAAAAATACAATGTGATGAACCAGATGCACATATCAGCGCTATAATTTTAGATGTATTTAAAAAACATAATTTAGGTATATTAAATAAACAAACTTACACTTTATATTAAATTACAATATTTATAATTAAATTAAAATTCATTTATAAGTCGTTTATTGACAAAAGAAATAACAGTTAATAGTAATATGTTTAAAAACAAATATTTCTTGAATAAGTTTTGTTAGTAAATTAAAATTTTTAATTAATGTGTTTCTGTGAAACAAACTCCGTTTTTTTTTCTTATACTACCGGGTCTTTCTTCTACAACTGGGTGTGACAACCAACGACGTGATATATTAGGTTAGGCATCAGCGAATGTCCACACATTTCTACCGTTAGGTGGTAGTACCAACTCAAGCACACAAAAACTACCAATCATTATCGGAATTTGCGATGTTGCCATAGCGTTCCTAGGCAAACGTCGGTATCGAAGAAGTAGTAGAATCTTATTCGAATGCTTTATTACGAGTGGTTTCAAGAATAGCATATATGATTTCTAATAGAAAATTTTCATGCGAATATTTGCGTATACGCATACTTTCGAATGAGTTCAAGAATCGCAGCCCTGAACACTTTTGCAATTATTCAATTTTGTGAAGCTAGAACCACTCTGTATCCTACCTAACACAGACACTGTGACATAATTACATTTGTCACATTAAATGACATCGTTTGTCAAAATCTGACAATTTACAACACAGCGATTAAGGCTGTGGATTCTGTCAAGCAGCTTCTATAAAAGCTAATAGCGCCTAAACCGTTCATCCCATTGATCTGCAAATTAGTACATATACATACTTAAAATCACTGGAGGATGGGCTGATATTAGTTTGGCCAAAATCGGATAAATCACGAAGAAGATGCATGTAACATTTACCACTTCCGCTTGTCATATTGTGGCCAACAACAATCCAGTTCTTGCCCCAGTAATTCTAAATAAGTATGCAAAATTTCAGCCCGATCTGTTGTACCGCTTGGACGCTATCGTGTTTACAGACATACACACACACACACACACACACACACACACACACACACACACACACACACACACACACACACACACACACACACACACACACACACACACACACACACACACACACGCACGCACACACACACACACACACACACATACACACACACACACATACACACACACACACATACACATACACATACACACACACACGCACGCGCACACATACACACACGCACACGCACACACACACACACACATACATACATACATTTTCCAGGAACCATTGCAATCGATTCAGGGGACCACAAAAGGCGTATTTCCGCGGAAATCTCGAAACGTCATTTTCCGTCGATTACAATACTTTCCTTCTAGGAACTTGTCGGAAAGTAAAAAGAACAACAACAAAATAAACTAATAACTAATAAAAACACATGGTTTGCAGGCGACAGCAAAACACACTTTGACGCACGGTATACGTTGCCACATTTTAAAGGTATTTTAGTGGTATTCTTGATTTAAGACCTACTGCCAACTTTTATAAAAAAATAAAATTTTCTGAGAAATAGACAATAAAAGATTTTCTCATATGGTGCGGACTTTCCAGAACAGACTTTATAACAAGTTCATAATACAGATAGCAATTTTTCTTTTAGGTAGCCACAATTATGCGAGAAATATGCACATTTTCCTGAGTATAGCCAGATAACAAAACAGACAACACGGCGTAGGCAAAAGTGTAATATATGTCTGCAAAAATGCCGAATGAATGCATCCGGTGTTGGCAACCTTGTGCCATTGAATATGCTGAGAATTCTATGGTAAAAGGTGCACAAGAAATGGTGATGTACGAAACATGCTGCGGAAGAAATTCTACACTAGTGTTTTGTGAAATAATGTGTGATGTGTTATCACGAGAATATAGAAATAAATATCTTTACCTACAACTGGTTTATTATTTCCTGTTTGGTAAATCAATTTACTCTTATATTCCTTGTCGTCTAATATGCTAGCCGACAAGAAATAAATTGGTAATGATTTAACAAAGATGTTCTGTATTTTCTATATTAAAATGATTGGAATGGGAAGAATGGAAGACAACGTTTATTTCAAATGTTTCGCCTGGTTTGTAGTAGTTCTTGTTTGAATTAGCATCTTATTGTGACACAAGTATGTATAGATTCTAAAATAGTAACTGTATGCAAAATTGTAACTGTCTTCTATTTAAGTAAGCAACTAATCGACTTTTAGGACAAAAATGTGAAAACTTGTAGAGTGTCTCAGAAATGTTTTTGTATTTTTAGACAATGTTTATCTAAAACCGCAGAAATATTTATGAGAAACCCTAATATGGGTGATATAATTTAATAGGGCAAAATTCAAATGTAATATTCATTTTATGACACTTTACTTCCGTAGACTCAGATGTTAATGTAATAGATGACATGGTTCGGTTGTAGAAACCACAATCCCACATACATACCAGCATTATTATTGTTCTTACACTCGCTCTGCACATGGGTTCTTGCAATGGGACCAGTGCAGCATTTTAGCAGACAAAACTAATTAAACTATTGATATTGATGTACTCTACTTACATATGAAATAAACACTGATAATAATATTAAACTCGAAAGAAAACATCCTTCAACAAAATAAGTTTATTAATAAAAAGCAAAAAATTAATGAATAAAAGTACAAAAAAAACAACTTTAATTTTACACTTAAATTAAACTATTAAATAGAGGAGCTGCTAGATTCTCATAAAATATATAAAGAAGTAAAAATACAAAAGAGGAAATAATAATCAGCAGACCATTTACAAAATATAAAACACTACACTAAATTACATAGTAAAATATACAAGCTACGCTTGCAGTGAGCTTTAGTTACATCTTAAAAATCTCATCTCGACTGATAAATATCGAATGTTCTCTCGTTATTTTTCTATCTCGAATCTATACCCCTTTTCTATATCTATCTCTGTCCACTATACCATAATTTATAATTAAGCTAACAACACACACAAAATATCGAGATACAAAGCATTCAACGAAGGGCCCTACTGATTTGGGGCATAAAGAAAAATATTTACGTGTCTTCTAAGTTGAAAAATATAATAAATTATGCCTATGCGTGTGAATAGGTCAAACAGTATCACCATTCACACATCCGGCTTCATAGACCAACTTATCTCAAATTACAATAAAAACAAAATATGAGTGCAGCCAAAATCGGAATTATTACAATAATAAGGAATGCAAAACGTACCACAATATCAAAGTTCTATTTAATGGCACTTAAGTTGGTTATGTTATGCCCTTATGCCACGCCTTGCATTAGTACTAATATTTTTTAAATGTTGAAGCAGATATCGGGCACATACAGAAAGATCTTTACTAATTACTGTGCTATCGTTCCAGGACACATCATTGAGATACTCTGTTTAAAATCACACAACAGTACTCTAGAAGAAAACTGTTCTAATGAATGTACGTAATGTTCGTGTATACGCATGTGCTCCTGTGCATATGTGTGTATACAGACTGATGATAAAGTTTGAAAGATAATTCATAATTTCGTTATTTAATGTTTTCAAGAAATCGCTCGCACATGTCAAATCTTCTACTTATTAGGTACATATTTTGTCTATGACATCACCTATTTCGGAGCGATGACGTCATCTTTAATGGCAACCCTAATTTTTTGTCGTTTTCAAAATTAAGTTTTTAATTTTTTTAAGTTAATGTGCTATTTAAAAATAAAAATTATGTAGCCACCGATTTTTTATATCGTCATTTGAGTAGTAAGGAGCTCTAGGGAAAAACAGCAAAAAATGGGGTTGCTATTTAAAATAATTAAGGATGACGTCATCGCTCCGAAATAGGTGACGAATGGGTGAAATAGGTGAATTTACAGAGCAGTGGGATGAACGGTTTAGGTGTGTCAGATATTCACAGCACTGACAGTACGTACTGATTCTGAGAGTCAACCATCATAAGACGTTCGACAGGAGCGGACGATAATAATAATAATAATAATAATAATAATAATAATAATAATAATAATAATAATAATAATAATAATAATAATAATAATAATAATAATAATAATAATAATAATAATAATAATAATAATAATAATAATAATAATAATAATAATAATAATAATAATAATAATAATAATAATAATAATAATAATAATAATAATAATAATAATAATAATAATAATAATAATAATAATAATAATAATAATAATAATAATAATAATAATAATAATAATAATAATAATAATAATAATAATAATAATAATAATAATAATAATAATAATAATAATAATAATAATAATAATAATAATAATAATAATAATAATAATAATAATAATAATAATAATAATAATAATAATAATAATAATAATAATAATAATAATAATAATAATAATAATAATAATAATAATAATAATAATTTTTTTTTTTTTTTTTTTTTTTTTTTGCCCCAACGCCTCCTTCTCTCCCCCCAGACAGCCAGACACGCCCCTAGCAAGGCTCCACGGCATCGCGCCACCGTTGCAGGAGCGCCCCCGACAGCCCAGGGACCAAAAATATTCTTTTAATTCTTTAATTAGATTAAATCAAATCAGTAATTCTTATTCTTACAATTTCTCAACTTAAATATTAAATGTAATAATACCTCCTAACAAAAAAAATAACACAGCAATACTAGTAATAATAATGATCATACAATAATCTTTCTTAAAATGCAATTCTTCATTCTATCCCATAATCATCATCAATTCTCCTAATACTTTTGCAGATTAAATTACAATTGTAAACCTATTTCGTTACATACATAAATCCGAAATAAAATTTTTCTAACGTAAACGTAAACTATCAATTTCTTTCTTCACTCAGTTCACTAAGCCTACCGGCTTGTCAGTGAGGCGTTTTTCCTTCTTGTTTACTATGTATTTATACTTCTTTTTATCCTTTTGAAGTAGACCACTGCTGAGCAATCGCACCCCCCAACAACTTCAGACCTACAGGTAGCTCTCAAACAAAAAGCTCCTTACCTTCCTCTTTAATGCTCGAAGAGTATCGAGTTGTTGCAATTCTCTTGGCAGAGCATTCAGTACTTTCGGTATTAACGTTGCTCTGACTCTGTCACCGAATTTATTCAGAGTGGAGCTTTCCTTGTACTGTCGTCCGTTTCTTATGTTATAGTGTGTAATTCTTTTCACTTTCATATCATTGGAAAAATAATTCCTTGTAATTGTTCTAAATTTATACAAATCTTCGACCTTTAAAATTTGCAAGTCCTTGTAGTCTTTCTTTCGTGCCTCTCTCGAAGTTGTTATATTGGCAACGACTGCGTTTTGTGCCCTTTCCAATTTCTCAATTAGGTATTTTGATGCACCTCCCCAGACTGTAATTCCATAGTTTAGCAGGGATTCAACGATTGCGTGGTACATCATCTTATTGGTTTTTTGATCTGTTATTTCGTGTAAGTCATGAAACCTCCCTGCCAAATGCTTGATTTTGTTTCTTAGTGAACCTATCTGTTCTTCCCAGGACATATGCTCATCAATAATAATTCCCAAGTACCGATGGTTCGCAACTCTCTCTATTATTCCTGTACAGACATCTTTGTCTTCTTCATATCTTTCGTTGTGTAGACATTTATGATCGTGTATTTTTAAGGTCAACTCACATCCTATCTTCGCTTGCGGGGATCTGATGTGAACGAGCTTTGTTTTCCGCACATTGATGACCAACTCTTTATCATGACACCATTTTTGAAATATTCTCATCTCGCGCCTAAGACTTTCCATGGCCTTTTCATATTTTCTATGCGTTGCTATTATTACGATATCATCTGCAAACAAGAAATACATACAGCTTTCAAAGCATTTACCAATATCATTTACGTAGATAATGTAAATCAGCGGCCCAAGGATGCTTCCCTGTGCTACCCCTCTGTCTATTTTGTGTTTATCGCTTTCCTTTTCTCCTGTTTTCACCTGGTAGCATCTGTTGTCTAAGTAGTCCTCAAGCCACTTTCTAGCTATTCCTCTTATCCCTACTTTATCTAATGCTTCCATTATCTTGTTCCTATTGATCGTGTCAAAGGCTTTGCAGAAATCTATAAATGCGCAAAGCACGTGCAGTCTGCTATTTAGTTTTTCATGGATTGTGTCCGTGAATCGCTCTAAGAGATCGATTGTTCCAATTCCTTTCCGGAATCCATACTGATTGTTGTCTATGAGGTTGTTCTTTTCAAGAAAATTGACTAGTTTTTGGTGGATGTATCTCTCCATTATCTTGTCTATAGATGATAAAATTGAGATGGGTCTATAATTCTCGTAGCGGTTTTTAGCTCCTGTTTTAAAAATAGGCTTTACGATAGCTGTTTTTAATTCGTCTGGTATTTTTTCTTCATCCAACGTTAAATTTATCAATTGTTTTATTGGTTCTAGTACTATATCATCCGCAATCTTTAACAACTTTACACTTATTCCATCTGCTCCTGGAGCTTTATTTGTGTCATAGTCTTGATTATCTCCTGTAATTCCGCGTTGTTTATATGTGGGATGTAAACAGTGTTGGGATGTGCATAGCCGTCAGAGTGAAATAATCTGTTTGGACAATTCAAAGCCAGGAGGTCCACTTGTTCCTTGAATGTCTTTGCGAAGTTGTTAGCTACTTCTCCTGGGGTTGCCTTAAACCGTCTCTCCCAGTCCACCTCCTCGCGTCTCCCTCGTCCACCCAGCAATTCGTTCAAAATCTTCCATGTTTCTTTCATATTTCCGGCATGTTTTTCTATAATTGTTTTGTAGTATCTTATTTTTTCCTTTCTGATTTCCCTCGTTACCTCATTCCTCAATCTCTTATAGTCCTGCCTATGTTTTTTCCTCTCAGCTTCCGTGATGTTTGTTTGTCTGCACCTAGCGAACATCTGATCCCTCTCTTTCATTTTTTTAATTATAGCTGTTGTTATCCACGTCTTTATAGGTGTTTCCTTTCTCTTTATTTTACTTTTCCTCGTAGCCACCTCTTCTGCCTTGTGAATTGAGCCTTTCAAAGCTATAAATACTGCCTGTGGTGTGTTACAGGTAGGCATTGTGTCATCTAAAAGTTTTTGTAACTCCGATCTGAATTTTTTGTATTTAAATCTTTTTTCCAGTACATTTTCTTGTCTTTCCGTCTAGATTCGCTTTGATTCTTTATCGCCCCACATACCATGTAGTGATCCGAGATTTTTATCCTAAATACCGCAGCTTTGTGTTCTTGCTTGCCTCTATAATAAATGTGATCGAGGCAAGCTCTTGTAACTTCATTTAGTCTGATTGCTTCTCTCGTATAGGTACCTATCTTTCTCATGAATCCCTCCCCATATAGTGCGTTTTCGTAATCTTCGCTAACTCTAGTCTGCATATAATAATAATAATAATAATAATAATAATAATAATAATAATAATAATAATAATAATAATAATAATAATAATAATAATAATAATAATAATAATAATAATAATAATAATAATAATAATAATAATAATAATAATAATAATAATAATAATAATAATAATAATAATAATAATAATAATAATAATAATAATAATAATAATAATAATAATAATAATAATAATAATAATAATAATAATAATAATAATAATAATAATAATAATAATAATAATAATAATAATAATAATAATAATAATAATAATAATAATAATAATAATAATAATAATAATAATAATAATAATAATAATAATAATAATAATAATAATAATAATAATAATAATAATAATAATAATAATAATAATAATAATAATAATAATAATAATAATAATAATAATAATAATAATAATAATAATAATAATAATAATAATAATAATAATAATAATAATAATAATAATAATAATAATAATAATAATAATAATAATAATAATAATAATAATAATAATAATAATAATAATAATAATAATAATAATAATAATAATAATAATAATAATAATAATAATAATAATAATAATAATAATAATAATAATAATAATAATAATAATAATAATAATAATAATAATAATAATAATAATAATAATAATAATAATAATAATAATAATAATAATAATAATCAACAAGAAGATTGTTGAAAAGATTTCGAAGACTCGGGGAAACCTTTCCATGGCGTGGATTGATTATAAAAAGGCATATGATAGCATTCCGCACGACTGGATTTTGAGATGTCTACAGCTATACAGAGTTAATCCAAAAATAATTCATCTGATTGAGTCTTGTATGTCTTTATGGTCTACTAAACTACACCTACGTGGAGAAGTGTCTGATCAAGTCTCAGAACCGATAAATATTAATTGTGGCATATTTCAAGGTGATAGTCTGTCACCTCTTCTGTTCTGTTCAAGTGAATTGAATCATCTTTTCATATTTTCTATGCGTTGCTATTATTACGATATCATCTGCAAACAAGAAATACATACAGCTTTCAAAGCATTTACCAATATCATTTACGTAGATAATGTAAATCAGCGGCCCAAGGATGCTTCCCTGTGCTACCCCTCTGTCTATTTTGTGTTTATCGCTTTCCTTTTCTCCTGTTTTCACCTGGTAGCATCTGTTGTCTAAGTAGTCCTCAAGCCACTTTCTAGCTATTCCTCTTATCCCTACTTTATCTAATGCTTCCATTATCTTGTTCCTATTGATCGTGTCAAAGGCTTTGCAGAAATCTATAAATGCGCAAAGCACGTGCAGTCTGCTATTTAGTTTTTCATGGATTGTGTCCGTGAATCGCTCTAAGAGATCGATTGTTCCAATTCCTTTCCGGAATCCATACTGATTGTTGTCTATGAGGTTGTTCTTTTCAAGAAAATTGACTAGTTTTTGGTGGATGTATCTCTCCATTATCTTGTCTATAGATGATAAAATTGAGATGGGTCTATAATTCTCGTAGCGGTTTTTAGCTCCTGTTTTAAAAATAGGCTTTACGATAGCTGTTTTTAATTCGTCTGGTATTTTTTCTTCATCCAACGTTAAATTTATCAATTGTTTTATTGGTTCTAGTACTATATCATCCGCAATCTTTAACAACTTTACACTTATTCCATCTGCTCCTGGAGCTTTATTTGTGTCATAGTCTTGATTATCTCCTGTAATTCCGCGTTGTTTATATGTGGGATGTAAACAGTGTTGGGATGTGCATAGCCGTCAGAGTGAAATAATCTGTTTGGACAATTCAAAGCCAGGAGGTCCACTTGTTCCTTGAATGTCTTTGCGAAGTTGTTAGCTACTTCTCCTGGGGTTGCCTTAAACCGTCTCTCCCAGTCCACCTCCTCGCGTCTCCCTCGTCCACCCAGCAATTCGTTCAAAATCTTCCATGTTTCTTTCATATTTCCGGCATGTTTTTCTATAATTGTTTTGTAGTATCTTATTTTTTCCTTTCTGATTTCCCTCGTTACCTCATTCCTCAATCTCTTATAGTCCTGCCTATGTTTTTTCCTCTCAGCTTCCGTGATGTTTGTTTGTCTGCACCTAGCGAACATCTGATCCCTCTCTTTCATTTTTTTAATTATAGCTGTTGTTATCCACGTCTTTATAGGTGTTTCCTTTCTCTTTATTTTACTTTTCCTCGTAGCCACCTCTTCTGCCTTGTGAATTGAGCCTTTCAAAGCTATAAATACTGCCTGTGGTGTGTTACAGGTAGGCATTGTGTCATCTAAAAGTTTTTGTAACTCCGATCTGAATTTTTTGTATTTAAATCTTTTTTCCAGTACATTTTCTTGTCTTTCCGTCTAGATTCGCTTTGATTCTTTATCGCCCCACATACCATGTAGTGATCCGAGATTTTTATCCTAAATACCGCAGCTTTGTGTTCTTGCTTGCCTCTATAATAAATGTGATCGAGGCAAGCTCTTGTAACTTCATTTAGTCTGATTGCTTCTCTCGTATAGGTACCTATCTTTCTCATGAATCCCTCCCCATATAGTGCGTTTTCGTAATCTTCGCTAACTCTAGTCTGCATATAATAATAATAATAATAATAATAATAATAATAATAATAATAATAATAATAATAATAATAATAATAATAATAATAATAATAATAATAATAATAATAATAATAATAATAATAATAATAATAATAATAATAATAATAATAATAATAATAATAATAATAATAATAATAATAATAATAATAATAATAATAATAATAATAATAATAATAATAATAATAATAATAATAATAATAATAATAATAATAATAATAATAATAATAATAATAATAATAATAATAATAATAATAATAATAATAATAATAATAATAATAATAATAATAATAATAATAATAATAATAATAATAATAATAATAATAATAATAATAATAATAATAATAATAATAATAATAATAATAATAATAATAATAATAATAATAATAATAATAATAATAATAATAATAATAATAATAATAATAATAATAATAATAATAATAATAATCAACAAGAAGATTGTTGAAAAGATTTCGAAGACTCGGGGAAACCTTTCCATGGCGTGGATTGATTATAAAAAGGCATATGATAGCATTCCGCACGACTGGATTTTGAGATGTCTACAGCTATACAGAGTTAATCCAAAAATAATTCATCTGATTGAGTCTTGTATGTCTTTATGGTCTACTAAACTACACCTACGTGGAGAAGTGTCTGATCAAGTCTCAGAACCGATAAATATTAATTGTGGCATATTTCAAGGTGATAGTCTGTCACCTCTTCTGTTCTGTATTGGTTTATTTGCGTTGTCAAGTGAATTGAATCACGACAAATTTGGAATTCAGTTGTTACCTGGTGAAAAGTTGATTGGTCATGCATTATATATGGATGATCTGAAACTTTATGCTAGAAATGATGAACAACTGATGAAGAGTTTAAGTGTTGTGAAACAGTTTTCTGATGACATAGGTATGCAATTTGGATTGGAGAAGTGTGCCAAAATTAGTATCGTAAAAGGTAAAATTGAGCGAACCATGGATATACATCTTGATGAACACACCTGTATCTCGGAATTAGGAAATGATTCTAATTATAAATATCTGGGCATGGATGAAGTCTTTGGAGTTAATGAGAAAGCAATGAAGACGAAGGTTTCAGGCGAATACATTAGTAGAGTTCGAAAGATTTTAAAATCAGGGTTAAACGGAAAATTTAAGATACAAGCAATTAACACCTATGCTATACCTATTTTTCGTTACAGTGTTGGAATTTTGAACTGGACTAAGAAGGAAATTCGTGATTTGGATGTTAAAACCAGGAAACAGCTTACCTTAAATTATATGTTTCACCCAAGATCAGATGTATGTAGACTATATTTGCGTCGACAGGATGGAGGTCGTGGTTTACAACAATTAGAAAATATTTATGATTTGGAAATTTTAAATTTAGGAAACTTTTTAAAAGCTAATAAAGATGATAAAATAATTAAACAATTAAATAGAGACATTTGCGGTAAGTCCATAATCAATAATCATAAACTTATTTTAGAAAAATTTCAGGTAGAAGAGTTACCGGATTACAATAATAAAAATACGGTGAAGAATTTAAAAAAGGAAATTAAATGTAAACAAAATTTGAAGTTAAAGGAAGAATTTATTCGAAAACCTCTACATGGTCAGTTTTTGAGAACTTTCCAGGATGATGGTTTTTCAAAGTATGGTTCATTGCGTTGGCTATTACATGGTAATATTAAGGCGGAGACGGAATCTTCGATTATGGCTGCCCAAGAACAAGCACTACGCACGAGATACTACGAACAAAAAATCCTGAAAATTGCTCATGACGGTAGATGTAGGTTATGTCATTCTGCTGCGGAGCACGTTCATCATTTATTGTCGGCGTGTCCGGTTCTAGCTGAATCGGCTTACATTGTTAGACATGACAGGGTGGGTGCATATATACATTATAATTTATGTTCTCAACTTGGTTTTGATATGAACGTGTCTCGGTGGTATGAACATACTCCGTCTACTGTTATGAGCAATGATCATGTGACAGTACTATGGAATATGCCAATTGCTACTGATAGAATGCTGGACGCAAATAAGCCAGACATAGTAGTAAAGGACATCCAAAAGAAGAGCTGTACGTTTATAGAAATCTCGGTGCCGGCGGATTCGAATGTTTTGAAGAAGGAGACAGAGAAGAAACTAAAATATAAAGACCTCTCCATCGAGGTGAGCCGAATGTGGGGCATGAAGGTTACGGTCGTTCCGGTGATTGTGGGCTCATTAGGAATGGTATCTAAAAATTTTGAGAACCATGTGAAGGAATTGCCATGTAAAATTTCGCCATGGGAAATTCAGGAGATTGCTATCTTGGGAAGTACTAACCTCTTAAGGAGGGTACTATCGACATAATATTATTTACTAATGCAATATTAATTAGTTTCAGATATCTTTGCTGTTGTCGCCGTGAGGACCGTTTACGTAGATAAAAGTCTGGACTTCTCTACTGCGTTCACCCTTCACGAAGACATGAATACATATTATTGTAGTTGTAGTAGTTTATATTGTGTAATTTATTTCCACAACGCTGTGGCGGTTTTCTGCAGTTTTCCGACTTCTCCACCATAGCAAGGAATCTTGGCGTTGGGTTCAAAATTCAAAACGTTGGGTTCAAAATTCAAAACTGGGTTTGTGCTGCAGAACATTCCCCCCTTTACCAAAGGGAGTACCCTAGACTTCGGCGAAGTTCGGTACTACCCATTTTGGCCTGGTGCTTCACATCTATTTTTAAAATTCATAGTACCACTTTTGAAATTGTATGTTTAAAAAAATTGTATTAATTTATTTATATATGTATACCTATGTGATGTATCAGAGAATGACAATAAATAATAATAATAATAATAATAATAATAATAATAATAATAATAATAATAATAATAATAATAATAATAATAATAATAATAATAATAATAATAATAATAATAATAATAATAATAATAATAATAATAATAATAATAATAATAATAATAATAATAATAATAATAATAATAATAATAATAATAATAATAATAATAATAATAATAATAATAATAATAATAATAATAATAATAATAATAATAATAATAATAATAATAATAATAATAATAATAATAATAATAATAATAATAATAATAATAATAATAATAATAATAATAATAATAATAATAATAATAATAATAATAATAATAATAATAATAATAATAATAATAATAATAATAATAATAATAATAATAATAATAATAATAATAATAATAATAATAATAATAATAATAATAATAATAATAATAATAATAATAATAATAATAATAATAATAATAATAATAATAATAATAATAATAATAATAATAATAATAATAATAATAATAATAATAATAATAATAATAATAATAATAATAATAATAATAATAATAATAATAATAATAATAATAATAATAATAATAATAATAATAATAATAATAATAATAATAATAATAATAATAATAATAATAATAATAATAATAATAATAATAATAATAATAATAATAATAATAATAATAATAATAATAATAATAATAATAATAATAATAATAATAATAATAATAATAATAATAATAATAATAATAATAATAATAATAATAATAATAATAATAATAATAATAATAATAATAATAATAATAATAATAATAATAATAATAATAATAATAATAATAATAATAATAATAATAATAATAATAATAATAATAATAATAATAATAATAATAATAATAATAATAATAATAATAATAATAATAATAATAATAATAATAATAATAATAATAATAATAATAATAATAATAATAATAATAATAATAATAATAATAATAATAATAATAATAATAATAATAATAATAATAATAATAATAATAATAATAATAATAATAATAATAATAATAATAATAATAATAATAATAATAATAATAATAATAATAATAATAATAATAATAATAATAATAATAATAATAATAATAATAATAATAATAATAATAATAATAATAATAATAATAATAATAATAATAATAATAATAATAATAATAATAATAATAATAATAATAATAATAATAATAATAATAATAATAATAATAATAATAATAATAATAATAATAATAATAATAATAATAATAATAATAATAATAATAATAATAATAATAATAATAATAATAATAATAATAATAATAATAATAATAATAATAATAATAATAATAATAATAATAATAATAATAATAATAATAATAATAATAATAATAATAATAATAATAATAATAATAATAATAATAATAATAATAATAATAATAATAATAATAATAATAATAATAATAATAATAATAATAATAATAATAATAATAATAATAATAATAATAATAATAATAATAATAATAATAATAATAATAATAATAATAATAATAATAATAATAATAATAATAATAATAATAATAATAATAATAATAATAATAATAATAATAATAATAATAATAATAATAATAATAATAATAATAATAATAATAATAATAATAATAATAATAATAATAATAATAATAATAATAATAATAATAATAATAATAATAATAATAATAATAATAATAATAATAATAATAATAATAATAATAATAATAATAATAATAATAATAATAATAATAATAATAATAATAATAATAATAATAATAATAATAATAATAATAATAATAATAATAATAATACTTTATACTGCTTAAACCTGTCATTGCATGTAACTGTCGAAAGATGTTTACGTCAAAAGGCTGGAATGTACTCGGACATTTTCTGACCAAAAATTTAACTATATTATATAACTAATAATTTACATTGTCATTAACTTTATTTGCACCAAGAAATGAGTTCCACTTAGTATGTCCTGTTTAAATTTGTAAAAGTAACATCTACAGATACTACCTGTAGGGATTAAAAAATATTTAAGCAATGAACACGATATAAATAAGACCAATATTCAGTTAAAGTCATATACGGGCAATAATTTAAAGGTCCTTGGTTTGAAAATTCTGAAATGTAAAATTCATAATAAAAATTCGGACATAGTACTTTATATTGTATATTCACATACAGACGCAATTCTTAGCTTAAAAACATCTTTTAAACCGAACCTGATAAAGCGAATAAATTCTACAAGTGAAGAGACCAATTACAAAAATATCTTGGGTGGCCCTCACCCAACTTTCCGACTATATTATTGGACAGAGCCACTCTGCACCTTTTTCTATGACATAATGGCATTTGTCATACTGACATTTAATGTCACGTTATATCAGTGGCACTGACGAATTTGCAACACAGCGACGAAGGCTGTGGATTCTGTCAAGCCGCTTCTATAAAAGCTAATATCGCCTAAACCGTTCATCCCATTGGTCTGTAAATTAGTATACTTATTTAAAATCACTGGAGGATGAGCTGACATTAGTTTGGCCAAAATCTTATAAATCCCGATAAAGATGCATGTAACATTTTTCACTTCCGGTTGTCATATTGTGACCAAAAACAATCCAGTTTGTCCCCCGGCAATTCTAAATACGTATGCAAAATTTCACCCCGATTTGTTGTTCCGTTTGGACGCTATCGTGTTCACAGACATACATACATACATACACACACACATACATACATACATACATACATACATACATACATTTTCCAGAAATCATTGCAATCGATTCAGGAAACCCCAAAACGGGTATTTCCACTGAAATCCCGAATTTTTTTTTCCGTCGATTACAATACTTTCCTTCTCGGTACTAGTCGGAAAGTAAAAATTGCAAACAACATTTAAAGACATTTTTTTAGGTCCTGGATGTATTAAAGATGATCAGCATCACATAACTATAGATAAAAATGCAGTAGCAGTGGCACATCCCATAAGGAAAAGAGATTTTGTCAGACTTGGAGAGGTTAAACGTTCTTGTTAGGAAACCTAATTGTAAATTAAGAATATGTCTGGATTCGAAAGGTCTAAATAATTTAATTAAGTGAGAGTGCTGTCAAATTCCAACCTTTACTGTGATGCTGGTGCTTACATATATACTGGCTCAACCATGTGAATATACTGATCTGCAGAAGCAGCTAATTTTATTGTAGCCACTTAGGTTGTATAGATCCTTGTTATTCTCAGTCATCCCGTGCTCCGTCACGCGGATGATATCTGCCCGAGTCAGCTGTAATGTGGAGGGCTCTGGTTTTATTAATTATGCATTGTCTGTTTGTTGCAAGGATTGTTAGCGGTTTGTGATTTTTCTTCGGTATATTCTATATCGATTTGGGCAAATTTATGAAAAAGATTTTTTGTTGTAGCCGTTATACTGGTTGAAATCAAATCGCTTACAGCCCAATCCTTCTGGCCAGAAATCACCATCGTACAATATGGTCCCTTAGGTTGAATCTTGCACCAACGCAGAAACATTTGATTTTGTTATTTCCGACAGGCAGCTCTTTTACTTCAAAATCCGGATTTTCTAGATTGTTCTTTTTATTTAGGTACCTACACAGTTTCTCGTTAGATATGTGTTGTACTCGATATACATAGAGCCATACTTTGCGTGTCAATCCTACATTATGGTGCTTCTCATCATTTGCCTTGCCAACATTCATTATTAGCGATGGTCTCCATTTTTTAGATGTAATCTGTGTATTTTTGGTTGGTTTGGTGTTGGTTAGTCTTTACTGTTCTGAGCATTCCCTCGATAGCTGCTATTCACTCTCGGGCGTGATACTTAGGTAGGGTGTTCTTGAGTTGATTCTAGTTGTATTTGTTACACCGGAATTTTCCAATAAACTGCCAGTCCTACCTATCTTGTCGCCTTCCGTTGTTTGTCCACGAGTGTACGCAGCAGCAGCGAAGAGTGGGCAAGGGTAATCCACGACTACCGATGTAACAGGGCGCCACCCAATTGAACACTAAACCTTGGACGAAACTTAATTGGAACAGTGGACGGAACTGTATACATTCATGTATGTATATCGTTTATTATAAAACATCCAGAGTGTTTCGGTGATTATAAAAGTAACCGTGTATACAACTGATAAATATGCAACTATATACACGGACAGGACATATGCTGGCTAAGTACAAGAGTGGCACAATATACGCATGTATTAAGTTGTGTTCGGTTCAGTGTTCGGCATCAAATCAACAAAATGATAATTAATTAAAAATGATAATGCACGTGGATACGCAAACCATTATATAATTATTTACGTCTTTTGGAACCAGACACCATAAAAAAATTTATTGGATGCGTTTGTGTCCACTAAAGCACTGCTCCATAGGAATTTATTTTTTTTTAACTTTTTGCAAATTTTTTTGCCTTACTTTACTTTTTCACAACATTATCTTGGACATTGTAATTTCGGATCTCCGTTATTTCTCTGACAGTATTTTTCTAATTTGTAATATAATTTTGTATGTACAAATGATTAGGTAAAGCTTATTTCGCACTTTTCTGTATTTTGTTGATTTTTCCTTTGTTTGCAATTGTATTCCCGCCTTCCTCCTTGTGTCCTTGTTTACCTAAAATTTTATTGCCATTTTTTCCTTCACTATTTGATTCTTAATGAACACGTGATAATGTTCGACTGCTAAAGTTTTTTCAGTAACATCGTCTTAAATCAGCGAATATAATCCCAACCGACTGACTGTTTTGCCCATTTGCATCTTATTTACTATGTTTTTAATCATGATGGAAACCAGGTCGCATAAAAGCAGAATTGTTAAAAGCACAACTGTTACTAAGTCAACACCGAAAACTGTCCACAACAGTAGTTATATGTCAATTGTCTGCGATGATGAGGTCGGTGATAGAATGGAATTCCAGGAAAGATATTCTCGCGGATCGTCGGAACAAACTGGCTACCATGCAATCGGAAAATCAGGAGCTCTGTGAAACTTAAACGTGAAGTGGACGACGTGACGAACAAATGCAGCTACCAGAGAATACTGATTGACGACCTTCATCAGACTGTAGAAACCCTTTGTGCCGGTATTTCATCAGCATCCTGTGTGGAGAACTCAACCCAGATGGAGATTGTCAGTTGGACCGAGATGGTGACTCAGACGGCGTCAGATGGCGTCGGTCTCGCAGCGGACGGCGAGCGGCAGCTCAGGTGGATGGCGCTTTGTCGGTCGTGGGTCCGTCGGGTGAAGTTGGCGGTGGATATCTGCGACGGCGACTTATTTTGGTGCTTGCTGATAGTCATGGGGGGTGTGTCAGGCATCCTCAAGAGGTATTTCGGCGAATGTGATATGGTCACAGAGGATCTTCGACAACTGTTATCCGAATTTACGAGGAGAGACTGCGTGATTATCATGGGTGGAGTTAATAATGCACTTTGCGGAGTTTCGATTGGTGGCGATTGTCTGAGGAGGATCAGAGTGGAGTGCACCAAAACTAATATTGTGCTGGTGTCTGCGCCCACATGGCATGGTCGACCAATTCTTAATCGGTTAATAAAGGCAGTAAAAAATAAACTCAATGCAGAGGTTAACCAGAGTCGTCGAATGGTCTTTCTTGATAGTGAAGCCTTGCTGAGGAAGTCGGATTATACGGCCCATGGACTTTATCTTACCTGGGATGGAAAGGAGCGGCTTGTTGGATACCTGGCGTCAATTATAAGGTCCATGTTCATGACGAATGAGGATTGTGTGGCAATACCCTCAACATGCGAAGCGGCGCCAGTGGCTGCATTTTTATAGAGCGTTCGTCGAGCCAACTGTGCGTACTTCATTGCAACGTGCAGAGTATGGAGGATAAGGCTATTGACATTGACTTATTCCTTTACGGTCGTGGCGTGGACATTGTCAGTATTGCCGAGCATTGGCTCCGCGATAACCAAATTTAGTTCATGCATATAAGTGGTTTTAGGTTGGCCAGTAGTTATACGAGATTGTAGATTGTAGTACTTTTAATGTTGAGTCTTTGTTTGAGTCGTGTGCCATGCGGTTGTACCAGTGCGTGGTCGCCGAAATTTCCAGAACCCTCAGTACATCTCCCAGTTCCGAGATTCCTTGGAGGCACTCCTTCAGAGTGTGATGGGGCATGAGTATGTTATAGTATGTGGAGACTTTAACTTGGATATATAAAAGCCGGATGGCAGAGTGAAGTCAGCATTGTCAACGTTCCGAACATTTGATATGGTACCATTTATCGATAAACCAACGCGTGTCACGAGATTGTCATCGACTCGCATTAATGACTTTTTCATCAACTCAAATGTCTCTTTGGATTCACCACAAAGCAAAAATATTATAGTTGATTTCTCCGACCATAACTTGCTGTTTCTCTCTGTCTCCGTGCCTTTGAAAAGCGATCCACTACTTCAACATATAACGCGCATTTTTTTCAGCAAAGAACTTTGCCGCTTTTGATAGAATGATCAGGCTTAGCGATTGGAGCAAGGTGCTTCAAGCACAAAATGTTAATGACGGGCTGGAATTATTTTATGATATTTGAGGCGTTTGAGTTGCCGTTCCCCCAACGCAAAGTAAAAACCAACGTTGTTGACAATAGGTGGATCTGACTCGGTGGCGCGATATGGTTTGTTTTTCTGGGGAAACGATGAGTCTGTCAACCAGGTGCTGCTTTTACAAATACGGGCTATTCAAAAAATCCTGGGACTTGGTGTTCGGGACTCATGTCGAGACCACTTTCGGAGGCATGGATACCGACAGTCGTCGACACATACATATACATCACTTCCTGTTATATGTTTCACCATCGGACCGACGCTCGCGCTGGTTCGAACGTACACGCATACCGGAGAAGGGGTATTATACGTCCGGACATCCCGATAAACCGACGGCACGAAAACAGTTTTATTCATACCAGCGCGATGGTTTTTAATAGGTGGCCGGAGGAGTTGCGATGCGAGATATCGGCTCGAGCTTTCCGCCGTGGCGTGAGGAGCTTCCTGAGCGGTAAGACTTACTATACGCTTAGGAAGTTTCTCGACGAACGCATTGCATGACGCGTCCATGCCCAAGGTGAGTTTCACGTCAAACATGACGCCCAGGTCTTTGATGTAATTCTCTCTACCTCTACGCAACACTGAGGATCCAATGGTGTAAAGGTTCAGAACAGGACTTTTCTTCCTAGTGAACGTGATACACGAACACTTCGACTTATTCGGCTTCAGGTGATATTTTTCACACCAATCCAATACCCTGTTCAGATTCGACTGGAAGTCGCTGACATCATTCAAGCTTCTAATACGTACATACAACTTCACATTATCGGCTTAAGCCAAAACTCTACAGAATATGGAAACGATCAGATCATTAATAAATAAGTTAAATAACAGGGGACCCAGATTGGAAGACTGAGGCACGCCGGATGATGCAATAAATCGCTTTGAAGCATGGCTATTGTAAAACACATAATAGGGTCTTCCGGTCATGTCAAAACTTCAGCAGATATTCGGTTTAAACTACCGTACAAGTTATCAGGAGTCATGCCGTAAAGCTGTAAGCCTTTTGGTTTAGATTTCTGTGAGATAATTGCAATTAAAAGTGTATTTTATTTGAATTCACCGACCACCCTCGGTAACACACGAAGATTACCGATCACCAGTAGCGTTGGCAACAGGGGAACAGCTGGCCGGTCGTGGCCATTCCACCACACTTGTCAACCAAGGTGTGTGATTCAACATAACATAAGAAAACTTACGACGTTGCCAAGCCGCCCGTTTTAAGCGATCTTTGTGACGTCACAAAGATCAACTCTAATTCAAACTTCAAATGACGATTTCTCTTAATTTAAAGCAATGTTTGAGATTTTATGTGTAAAGTAGCAATCAGTAGCATCCTTACTTTGTGAAAAACAACAATTTGAAAAACACCGGAATACCCTATTTGATCTGTCAGTAAGATATGACCTCATGAACTCCAACAAGCGAGGAAAGAAACCAAACAAACTCAATTTAACCAACAAGATCTCGTGATCAATGCAACCAAACGCGCGCGCAAAATCAGTATAGACCACGTCCACCTGCCCACCATCATCCAAAGACTGACTAATAAACTGAACTAGGGAGCAAAGATATGGCGTGGTTGACCGACCCGGCATAAAGCAATGCTGCTCGGTTAAATTAATAGGTGGGCTTGAACACTAGGCCCTCGAAAACGGTCTCGCGAATGCGTCCACATTAGATGACGGCGTCCTCGTCCTCGTCACGCATGGTATCCACCCCTGGTATCCTAAACACACCTCGTTTCATATTTACAAAACTTCAAATACTTGAAGGGTTCGACTGAATGCCATCCTGAGCATCGCGCACATAGCGCTGATAAGCCTGAACAGCCATGGTCTTTGTCACAGCACGTAGACGTCTGAACTCGGAGAGAGACAATCCAGTTCGTCCCCCGGTAATTCTAAATACATATACGAAATTTCAGCCCGATCCGTTGTTCCGTTTGGGTGCAATCGTGTTCACAGACACACGTACATACTTACGTACCATCATACCCACATATATAATATACATTTCCCAGAAATCATTGTAACCGACACCTTGTATATACAGGATAGATATTAACTAACATAAAATCAACAACCTTCTTTTTTTCCATTAAATAATTATTAACATAAATTGATGATAGTTTTTTTTTGTTTCAGCTAATAAATCATTTCACACCTATCGATTTTATATGCTAATTAATGTAATATTCAAAGTGGAATGTTTACTTTTTTGGGTTGTTTCAAGAACAGGAACTTTTGGTAGTGCAAGTTTTGATAGACAATCTTCTGCACAAAGTTTCTGACCTGCTACACACGCAGAAGTGCAGCCATTTGGACCGCACATTCTCCCTCTAAAAATAATTGAACACAGCTTTCTAATACTTATTTTAAAAATGTTAAACTTTTCAATGAAGAATTTGTTCAATATTATTATTAACATACCATATGGCACTATCTCTATCGGCGTTATTTCTGTTGTGAAACAACTTGCTTTCTTTGGGAATGACCTATTGCCACCGAAACACCAACAACTACAGTCGTTATAAGGAGGAAGTTGGACATTATCTAGAGCAGCGCTTCTCAAACTATGGGTCGCGACCCAAATGTGGGTCGCGTTAAAAAAATTTTGGGTCGCGTATGAAGCTAACCACAGCAAGAAATAAATCACAATTTACAATCACACAAAGAGGCGTACAACAGATTTCATTTGAACAGTACAGTACTTGTACTGTCAGTAGAGTACTTGTACTGTACGAACACGCATCCGTTTTCGCGCATCAACATCATAGCATGTGTACCACACATGGCTCGCGTCTTTAAAGGCGGCTCCACACGCAACGGAAAATCCGAGTCTGCTCCACACGTAGAGGTTTCTCCATCCACACGTAGAGGTTTTCCTTGAGGTCTTACGCCTCGAGGCATGCCTTCGGATTTTCCGTTGCGTGTAGAGCCACCTTAATTTTCTGTGTTCAATGTAAAGTGTAAACCCGCTTATGAAACAGAAAGCGGCTAAGTACACTTTTGTCGAAGTTAAATAATTGCAGGTAAATAGCCACATATTAATTAAACTAATTTAAATTTAGTCTCTTTGTATTTGCTGCATCGGGAGCAATTAGCTGCGAACGGCATGAGCAATTGTAGATTACATCCGTAAAAGTGTAGTAAAAAAAAATTTTGAAAATATTATGGGAAGAAATGGGACCAGAACATCAGACATTGTTTTTGAATTCTCATATAATGATGGCTTTCCAGGGGTAAAGTATTAAAACAATTTTTCGAACTGAGAATGAAAATTGAAATATTTTTACGGGAACAAAAATCAACTTTATGCGAATTTTTTCAAAATAATTTGTGTCTTGCAAAAGTACCTAGCATATTTGGCTGATATATTTTCCCACATGAATGACTAAATGATCTTTCACTTCAGGGAATGCAGATTACTCTCTTTAATTGTTATAATAAAATTGAAGCATTAATAAAAAATCAGCTTTGGATCGATACTATTAACAGAGGTTGCTATATGATGCTTCCTTCGTTTGCTGAATTAGTTGATGACAACTCAGCAACAAGTGCTCGATGTACGCATAATTATACAAAGTCATTTGAAAGAATTGAAAGCAAAACTAGTGCAGTACTTTCCATCTAAGGACGACATTTGTCAAGGCAATATGTGGGTATAAAATTCTTTTAGTGCTGAATTATCGAATAATTTAACATTCTCTGAAAAAGTGCAGTTAATTGAATTATCTAGGATAAAACTTTAGAACAAAAATTTCAAGTGCTCAAAAATAATATGTCGCGATTTTGGTTAGAAATAAGGGAAGAATATCAAATATTAGGTGACAATGCATTGAAATTATTGCTTCCTTTTGAAACGACTTATTTAGCGGAAAGTGGATTTTCAACTATGGTAATAATAAAAACCAAATTGAGGAATCGGCTTTATCAGCTCGGCAATGCGAATTTCAATGACGAATTCGAATTCGATTATATATAATTATATTAGGTTTAATTCGATTGACAATGATTTTGACGAATTGGTTGCTAAAAAACAGCAGCATCCATCTCACTCACAATAAGTTTATTAATACTACTACGTACTATAAGTATGTTTACGTTCACTTTGTAATAAAGTAGTATTTTGTAATAAATAAAATTCAGTTGTATTACAATATCTAAAGGTTATAGTTATTTGGGTCGCGAGCTATTCAAACATAAAAATGTTGGGTCGCCAGTCTACAAAGTTTGAGAAACGCTGATCTAGAGTATCTAGACCTTTACAAATGTTCACTTCTTCCTCCATATTATTTTCTGAAAAACCCAAAAGAAATGTATGATAGTCACGTAAAATCAATAATTGTTAACCATATTGATATAAAGCATAAAAACATTACTTACCACCTGCTTTGTAGGAAGGTCACAATGACGGGAAAACGCGTGACGCGAGCGACTCCTACATGGTAGCTTTATGACCGGGCCGCGGTTTAAGGCCTTAACTATTTGATCACAATTCTAATTCAAATCTAATCGAAGGCAAAAAATTATCTGGGTTCTTTTTTCTGAACCTTGTAGACACACTATCTGGCTGCTAACTTACGCGTTCAACTATCTAACATTACCAGGGGCTGACAAAGCAAGACTACATAAATCAAACGAAACACTTCTCAAAACAATAATATCTATTAACAATTAAGAAAAACAAACGCACTTGATGCGGCATATTGTTTAAGTGACCCTATGGACAAAATGACGTTTAAATAAACAATTCCAATTTAAAATTAAATGCGAGAAAAGCTGAAAAGACTTACGGATTAATAATCACTACAGGCACAATTGTGTACTTCCACAACACACGTCTAGCCCATCTTGCGTCTGGAGAATAAGTAGCCTGACATCTTTATCGTCCTTTTCGCAACCCGGCTTCAAAAGGCGAAGTACGCCCAACCGGCCAATAGAATACAACTCTACTTTTGAATTTGAAATACGCGCTGCCAGTAAAACGGGCTGGTCAATTTCCCAGAACACGAGATGTTCAACTAAAGACCAAAATCCTTGACATTCTCGAACGTTCTATACTGTCTATATATCGATTAAGTCAATCACTTATCTTAATAAATAAACAATGGGTTTCCGACCCATCACAGCTTTACCACTCACAGAAAGCACATATAGAGAAACCAGTAACACTTCTATGGTTAACATAATTCATTCAATTAGGTATTTTTGTCATTTTTTTTTGTGATTTACAAGCATCGTATACATTTTTATATATCAATACTGACGTCGTTAAAAACTGTTAGATATGTTAATAATTTTTGTATGGAATGAAATGTATGTAATTCCAGAAATTTGTAGTAGAACTAGAACAGATATGATGTAATGTGGAAATGTTGTATTGTCACTAAATATGACGCAGGATTGAACATTTTATGAAATATTATTCATAGATAATTCGAATTTATTAATATACTAGTAGTCCACAGGCCGCCTAGCCGGCAGACCGCCTAGCCGGCAAACCGCCTAGACGGTAAACCGCTTGGCCCACGGACCGCCTACTCAACTGCCCGCCTAACCGGCAGACCGCTTAGACGGTATACCGCCTAGTCCACCAACCGCCTAACCCACAAACCGTCCGGCCCACTGTCCACCTACCCGGCAGACCGCTTAGACGGTTATAGATCCCATTCCGCATCGGAAGGGCAAAATATCGGAAAATGTTTGAAAAAAATTGAAAAGGGTTTTTGAAAATGATCGTGCGGGGCAGTGTGCGCTCCCAAGGGTCTGATTCTTAAAAAAAAATATGAAAACATTGAGAAATGTTTGGATTTTCTGGGCATTTTTTTTCCGACTATTTTTCTGGCCAATGTGGTAAGTGAATAAAAAGGAACTTGAGTTGAGTAGGTCAGAGCTACGAAATTATAATTTTTGGAAATTTTTGAACAACTTTCAAGTTGGCTGTGTGCGTTTAAAAATATTAGAAAGAAACCTATACCAATCACCCAGGCGACTAACAAACTAAAGAACCAATCAACACATAAAGCACACAACCAACAACAAAACAAACCAATCGACCTGTTTGGTGTGGATTGTTTTTTTTTGTAATTTTTGTACATTTTTTATTCTTTTGAAAATATATTTAGGATGTTGTTTTATTTTTTGGGCAATTTTGGGACATAAGTTGGGGAAGAGACTTTGGTTGGATTTGGTTGGTCTTTCCACTTTTGGAATTTGTAGCAATTTTATTTTGTCTCTTTTGCAGAACAAAAAAAGGAGGAATATTTGTTGGAAAATAACCATTTTGCGCGATTTTTTAAAATTTCAGACAGTTTTGCAATTTATTTATTTTCTTGAAACATTGACACATTATGAATAATTTTGCGCATTTTAGACAACCCCTTAACCATTTTGAACAATTTCGTACATTCTTCCATTTGCTACGTCTTTTTTTCAGTTTTCCATTCTTTCGAATTTTTGTCCAGTTTTAGGACATCTTAGCTCATAGCGGAAATTGGTTAGACAATTTTGCATTTTTTTATCTTTTAGAAATATTGACACAGTTTGTATAATTTTGCGTATTTTTGATAATCCCCATTTTTTTACAAATTTAAACATCTTGACACATTTGGACCAGTTTTTAAAAATAAATGACTTTTTTTCAAAACTTACCTAGTTCTGGTAAAATTGGAGATATTGTGGATAATTTTGAATGATGCTTCACAAATTTTAATCACATTGCACAATTGTACAGTTTAGTCGATAGATTAAATAGTGGAAAATTTTTGAAAAGAAGTGATGCGAGGAGCATACGGGACTAACGTTGAGTTTCTTGATAATAATTTTCAAAACATTGAGACATTTTTTGGGCAATTTTGGGAGGTAAGGGGGTAAAATGGGACTTGGGTCGAGTAGAATTTTTAATCATTTTTAAATTTTTTTTTAAATTGTAATAAAAACATTACCAACCACCAAACCAAGCCACCATCCAAACAATAAAACACTCAGCCAAACAACTAACCATAAAACAAACCAACCAACAGGTAGGGTTTGTTTATTGCTTTATTTTTAGAAATTTTTGTTAATTCTTAGATATGCTGAGCAATTTAAGGAAATTTTGAGAAATTGTTTAGATTTTTCTCTAGTTTAGAGTGTAATAGGAGAAACGACTTGGGTTGGATTTAGATTTATTGAGAAACTTTTGGCAATTTGCTTTAAGCCTTTTTTTGGGAGGTAAGACATGGGGGAAGAGACTTGTTTATGGTTGGAATCTATAGCCTTTATATTTTTCTACTTTCTTTTATGAGAAAGGGAAATCCCTCTACCGAATCGACTTAGCATAGTCGTTTACTTGTGGCTGTTTGTGCAGCAACTGTTGCAGTTACACACTCATATTGATTTTGTAATACCGCCATAAGTGTAAAACACAATTCTCTCAAATTATTAGTTTTCCTGATTAAATTCCAAGGCAATAGTGTACTAAGACAATAACTTGTCTATAACTTAAAACTAATGTTTTTTGAGTTTTTGCTGCGTGCTAATTTGAACAATGATTGTGAACACCTGTATGCAAAGTAATGTTCTTTTGTATGATATTGTTAGAAGGGTTTGGATTTAATGGAGTTTATGCATATCAAATTAAACGCGCTTAGAAAACCTCACAAAATAAATTTTCTGAAAGTACAGTTTTTAAACAAAACAACATGTAACTAACAAACAATTCATCTGCACAATAAGCTTTCCATGTCGATCCATGTTGAAGATCATACTGTATCCAGGACGAGCCGTTTTCTCATTAATATTGAATTTTGATTTAAAAACGACTATATACATTAATGTAAATACACGAAAGCCAAGGTAATTATACTATATTACTTTATATTTTAATTTAAATCAGACAATTTGTAAACTACCAAAAAAAATAACACCCTTATACACAATTATTTAATTTAAAAACACAAAAGTTACACACATATAACAGTATATAAGTATATAACAGTATGATATAGAAGACAATTTAAAAGTAACATTTTTTATGTGACATTTCTTAATAAATATTTCTAAACAAACACTTCTAACAATCAAAACGGCATCCAATATACAAAAAATAACGGTTTATAAATTATGTAATATACCTACCTAAGCAATATTATCTTTTTATCACTTTGGACAGTTTTGGCCAATTCTTAATCATTTTTGACCGTTTTAAACAATTTTAAATAATCATAGACAATTCTTAGATAATTTAGAACAATTTTGGCTATTTTGGGTTATTTTAGTCAACCTCAACGATTTTAAACATTAATATTTTTTTTGGACATATCAGCAACGGTATCTAACCTGAAGCAAAATACGACTGTTTATAACTTACACTCCGGTTTAGAGTGCTTTCTTCCTTAAGCTTCCATTGTAATACTTTAGTTAGTACTTCTCCGCTAATACATCTTTTTGGCACATTTTATGGAAAACAGCCCGCAAATAAAATGAATATCTGCAAGAACACATTATTTAGCACAACTGGCACATACAAAAATGGAGTATGTACTCACCTGACACAAAGCCCTCTCAATCGAAACGTTACCCGCTAACGTTATCGAACATATAAATATATGTACACCTATAAATTTGCATGTCATCGAAGCTGACGATCGAGAACAGTTGTCATTTTGGCGTTAATGTAAGTCAGCTCTGAGCTCACAACCAAAGAAACACCGCAATAATGCACATTTTGTGACATATACATTTTCTTGTCGGGTTAAACATTCTGCGTGGAGATAGTCGTTGAATTTTAAAATCTTTTTTATATTATTAGAGTTTCAGCCACCATCTGTCACAAACAGCACGTAATCCGATGTGATGTACGATTGCTTCAAGAATGCAATTAATCCTTCCTTAGTGCGACACTTGCTTCTCTCGCATTGCTTGTTTTGGAAACCTTGTTTTTGCTCGGGGTGGCTCGCCCGGTTTCCAAAGCACAAATTTGACAGTAAATAATCATTTGACGTTCGATGACATCGATCGACATAACCATGACATAACGGAAGTAAGGGAACTGTCACTTTGCGGCTACTCGAGCTCCGATTGGCTAATCGCGGCCGACCTGTGACGTCACATCCGACGGCCATCTTTTCGCGCGAAAAGTCCGCGACCCCCTTGCGACGCAAATTAGGGGTGCTAGAACGATATGGGTGCCCTCCGATTTACATTCATTAACCGCTACGATTCTCGGCGCAAATTTTGACGTACGCGTCGTCGCGATCGGTCGCGCGCCCGCGGAGGAGATAGCGTTCGAAATGCAGCCTGCAAATTTGAGTTCGCATTTATGTAATATAAGACTAGTAGTCCACTTACCGCCTAGGCGATGGACCGCCTGGCCCACAGACCGCCTAGGTCACTGCCCGTCTAGCTGGCCGATCGCCTAGTCGGTATAACTCCAGACGGTATACCGCCTGGCCCACAAACGCCTAACCCACTACCTGCCTACTCGGAAAACCTAGCCGGGCACTATACCGCCCAGGCCACAGACCGCCTAGTTCATTGCCTGGATCCTATTGTGCCATCCATAGAGCACAATGTTAAAGAAAAGAATTTGAAAAAAAAAATGTAAATGGTTCTTGAAAATGATTGACACGGGGCGCTGTTGAATAACTTTTAAGTTGGCAGTGAAATAATAAAAAAAATCATATACCAATCACCCTGGCGAACAAAAAGCGAACCAATCAACCAACCATCCAATAAAATACGCAACCAAACAACCAACCACAAAACACAGCAACAAAACCAGTTTGATTTGAATTTGTTTTTCTTGTAATTTTTGACAATTTTTTGGATTTTATGGTGTAGGGACCTGTGTTAGTATTAGATTTGTTGAGAAAATTTTTACCATTTTTCAAAACCTGTTTAAAACTTTTGGATTTTTTGTGCAATTTTGCGAGTAAGATGTTGAAGCAGGGAGTATGGTTTGATTTTGTGGATATTCTATTTCTGGAATTTGTAACCATTTTGCTGTTTGGACTTTTGGATTGGATTGAGTAAGGTTTTAAGGGCAAATTTTTACGCTTCTACAAAATCAACTTAGCATAGTCACCTTTACTTGGCACTGTTGTCATTTATTTACGTGCAACAACCATTGCCTTTACACACTCTCTTGGATCTTATAAAATGTCATATATGTAAAACACAATTCTCTTATATTATTTATCGATGTATATTTCATTCCCTAATAACGGCACATCCATATGATATACCACAGCGTGCTTGTAGATATCTACCTAAGAACAAAAATGTTTTGTATTTTGTCGTAGTTTGCCTTTTTCTCTAACTCAAAATTATTTACACTTATACTGGATGTTTCGTAATGAGATAGCGCACCACATTTATGTCTTTTTTAAATGAAATATACTACATTGTGATAATTTTTTGGAGAACTATCCTAATTTCTGTCTTTTCCAAAATTTTCTATTACTGGATACTCATCTCTTCTATTTGTCACAATCGTCTAAAATAAAATTTCCAAACAATAGAGATTTTACAGGTTGTCTGTTGTTTTGCTTTTCCTTGTGAGAGAATTTTAAATAATGTTTTATAATTTTGTGCCATGTTAGACCATTTTTCGAAAATTTTGGTCCAAGGATATTTAGGGCACCATTTACGGGCCATTTAGGATATTATTTTTTGAAGTTTTTTATCTTTTAGAGATATTGAAACAGTTTGAATAATTTTGAGCTTTTTAGACAACCTCCTGCCCATTTTGAACAATTATGGACAATCTTTGTCAAATCCGCTATTATTGATCCATTTACGGAGTTTTTTTGCAACATATTTCACACTTTCGGACTACTTTTTGAAAATGTGTAGATGATTTTTTGATCACATTAGGCAGTTTTGGAACATATTAGGTAAGTTTTGGCCAATTGGAGATATTGTGGATCATTTTGGAACTGTCATTTTTGATCAATTTGTACATATTTGCGATTTTCTGGTAACTATTAAAAAAGTTAATCTTAGATAAACTTCAGGAACATTTGTAGACGACTTCTGGCGATTTTAGATCATTTTGAACTGTTTGGACATTATTTGGCTATGTTGTTCGATTTGAACGATTTTACTAAGCAAGGTTGGGAGTAGAATATTGAGGCGTGCTATGCTGCTTTCCGTGCTATAGGACATTGCTGTATAATTCTGAACAATTTCTTTTTATTACATTCGGATATGGTGGCCGATTTCGGGAAATTTTAGGTCAAGTTGAAATACTTTCACAACTCTCCGTGCCATTTTCGACCAGACTTGATAATTTTAGGCTGTTATATTCTCGTTTTTACCAAAATTTTGAGACAATTTTGGATCATTTCAAACAATTTCCGACTATTTAGAATTATTTAAATGGACCATCTAGCAAGTAGACCATTTCAAGTAATTTGGTTAAGTTTAAACAATTATAGACTATTTCTTACCATTCTGAATTACAAAAGTTTAAGCAAATTTGTTGTGTTTAGCTTGTTTCGAATAATTGCAGATTATTATGGACATTTTTACGTGCTATGGCTCATTTCAAACAATTTTGGTTCCTGTGTAACAATTTTAGTATTTTAAGCAAATTTTGGGGCAGGGGTGTGCTGCTTTTGTTGCTATTAAATATTGGGTGGGTTTTCTGCTGTAGTATTTTGGATAACTTCACACCATGCTCGATCTCATAGGATAGCTACGGACAATTTTTGATCATTTGGCGTGTTTTATATCATTTTGAGTGTATAATTTTTAAGAAATTGTGGCACATATAGAAGCAAATTGATGAATGTTGTTAAATTTTTTATACATTTTGACAACCTTGGTCACTGTTGCCAATTTTTTAGTTAGCGATGCTGCTGCTATTTTGCTTTAAAAGCTGCGAGGACGCTTTACGCTGAACATTTTCTCATCCTTTTTGACAATTTTTGGCTAATTTGCATCAATATAATTTGTTTACAATTTTTAACCATATACGAATTATGAGACATTTTGAATCATTTTTAATACTTTTTTATTTTTCAATTTTGGAACGACGGGCCGTTTAAACATTTTCAAGACATAGATTTTTGATTAAATTTGTAGGATCCAAAAATGATTTTGTCTATATTAAAAATTTCACCCTTGCTCTATTATAAAGTCGCTATAATCTTTATCCCGCAGTTCATCGCCCGCTCTCTATGTGAATTGAATTGATTTGGTAATCCGAATGAGATAAGGACTGTATAAATTAAAATCTTTAAATTAGTTGAAAAAAAAGTAGGAACATTGTCCCGGATTCGAACCCACGGCTTCATCAGCCAGAGCCATCAACGCTATCTGATACGCCACCAATTTTCATTGTATCCCCAGTCGGTCAAAACACTGTCCCAAACGTGCATGAAATCCATTCTAATATCGCATCTGAGGCCGTTTTATTACTCGATTTGCGTTCCCAAACGCCTAATCTTATGACCCGACATGCGACATGTCGTGCACGGGCCATTTTTAAGCCATCGCGAACGTTCCAACGTAGCCTTATTTTGACAGTTCGGTGCGCTTGCGGTTTGCAGCTGTGACGTCACATCCGACGGCCATCTTTTCGCGCGAAAAGTCCGCGACCCCCTTACGACGCAAATTAGACGTGCAAAATGGTGCGGGGCCCCTTCGGTTTACATTCATTAACCTCTACGATTCTCGGCGCAACTTTTGACGTACGCGTCGTCGCGATCGGTCGCGCGCCCGCGGAGGAGATAGCGTTCGAAATGTAGCCTGCAAATTTGAGTTCGCATTTATGTAATATAAGATAAAATCAATTCATGAATAAAACACAAAAAATCTATATAATTTGTTACTAATGTTTTCTTGCTGCCTTTTTTTGGAAGATAGATATAAGATATAATATAAGTCCGGTCCTGTTTAGTGTTGACGGCGATTTTCGGTGCTCTTGAAAGTGTGTGGAATTGCGTGTGTTACACAGTGAATCAATTTTGTCTGGTGGTACCTACTTGTTCCTTTTAAACAGTGAGTTGTGCTGCATACTGTTTTATTTGTTTTCCGACTATAGGGTTGGGGAATTTTGCGGCAAACCGCTGAGTGTGTATCGTCCATTCTGCAGTTTTCCCGCCTTTTTCGGCGCTGCAAGTTTTTCAGTGCACAGGGCCGTACCGAGTACTCGGCGGGGCTGTTGTTTTGGATCGCGAATTTTATATTATATGATCTGTATCTTGTTATATGTTTCCTTTCCTCTCCGTTGCCCTGCCAGTGTTGTTGTTTTTTTATAAAGTCGCTACAAAGGGCACTGTAGCGTGAAGTTAGTGTCCCTGTCTCATACCTCCAAATTAAAATTTACCTGTTTCTATCTCCTTGTATGCCTGTTGTAAATTCTCTAGGATGGCACAGTCAAATTTTCCTATGCAAACTAGACAAAGTAAAGCAAAAAATGCGGATAAAGCTACCACTAAAACGGTTACTAAAGCCAAACAAATCTTGAACAATTCGTATATAACTATGGTGCATGAAAACACTCAGGATGAGAAATGTGAAACGACGCAAATTATGACGACTCTCAGAGATAAATTAGCGTCAGCTAATGATGAGATCGAAGTGCTGAGAAATCAGATTGCTGCGTTAAATGAAAAAATACGTTATATTCAGGCGGAATTGGATGCTAGAGACGCGATTATTCTCCATCTCAGAGAAATCATTGATCGCATGGCGTCGTCTACGATAGTGACTGAAACTGGAACCCAAACCGACTTTCCGGAGTGCATGCGTGAAACTGGCGTCCAGACCGACTTTCTGGGGGGCCTTGGTGGCTGTTGCGATCAGGTGGGCTGCGGAAAGTCTCGGGGTCCTGTGGTCGTGGCGGCCATCGAGGGTCCCGGTGGTCGGGTCAGGGAAGATACTGGTTGCCTGGAGAAGAAAGTAACATCTGCGAAGTTCGTAGCGAATGGGAAGATCGCCAATGGTGCCGCTCAAACTGTGAGGTCGAACAGGTCCAGGGTCATTGTGTTGAGTGACAGTCACGGTCGTAATGCTGGTGTGATGATGCGGGATTACTTAGGACATCGTTTTGATGTGTTCGCGCTATGTAAACCTAATGCCATGTTGTTAGATGTCTTGCAGGATGCAGACAATTTATGCTCTGATTTTAGCAAAAAGGACTATATTATTATAATGGGAGGGACTAACGATCTAATTAAACATAAGGGTGTCCCTGACTTGGCGCTGCGCAAAATTGAAACTCTTTCTGAGTTAAGTAATGTAATCTACATAACTGTGCCTTACTGGTCGGGAAAAGATAAATTAAATCAGCAAATTTATAATTTTAATGTTAAAATGTACAACTTGTTTAATGCGTTGGATGGTGGCAACTATGTGGATCTTAACACCTTGATAAATGATGGGGATAAAACAAGTCATGGCCTACACCTAAACCTGAAGGGCAAGAAAAAATTATATAGATATATCTCTGACTTGATAAAAAATAACATTTGTGATAATAATTCGTTTAGCAATCGCCGACATAATTTAATACGTGTAGTCTGTAGTGCTGATTGTAACGAAACGATCCATTCTGTAACTGAATCAGATGTCTCAACTGACCTAGATGGTATCAGAAATTTTCAGTCCGTCGAAATAATGCCATCGACAAAGTAAATAAACATAAGGATGGTAAGGTAGTTGCGTTCCATATTAATATTCAGGGTTTAGGTTCAAAGTTTTGCGAGCTTGGTGCATATCTGCATGATATAGATATTGACTATGATATTCTTTTTTTAACGGAACATTGGCTTAGAAAGGAAGAAATATGTAATGGTTTAGCTTTTGATCGATGGAATGTAGCCTCTTTCTATGCTCGAACCACCCATATTCACGGTGGAGTCTTAATATTTGCTAAAAATGAATTGACGTGTTTTACTGTTGATTGTATAAATTGTCTTTCGTCTGAAATGCATTGTGAATTAGCTGCTGTTATGTGTAAATCGTTGAACACTGTTTTTGTTTGTGTGTATAGATCTCCATCTAGTGACTTTGAAATATTTTATACTACAATGTTTGAAGTTCTCGAAAGGCTTAAAAACTACAAACAAGTAATGATTGCTGGAGATTTCAATGTCTGGTTTGGAACATTGGGTGGTCAAGCCTCTAGGTTGTCTGATCTGTTCACATCATATGGATTCACAAGAACAATTAATAGTCCGACTAGGGGAAAAAATTGCTTAGACAACATTTTCGTAAATTTTTCAAGTGATCACTATGCATCTGCAGTTCACGAACCAAATGTTTCAGATCATCTTGCGCAGAGCATTGTTGTCTCGGCAAATAGTATTGAATGCATTGGGTATGAATCAAGGATGACTCGACCGATAACTCGTGTTGGCTGCTTTAATTTTTTTCATTCTTTTGACGAGTGCAATTGGGACTTTCTAGACGATAACACTTTAAGAGCCGACGATAAGTTCAATAAATTTCACGACAATTTTATGTCATGTTTTAATCAGTGTTTCCCGGAGAGGTTCCATCGTTTGAGGCAGTTGGATGAGGGCGTGCACTGGTTTAATGAGTCTTTGAAGCAACTTAGATTAAATTACAGCCTTATTTGTGAATTGTACAAAAGATACAAAACAGCTAATCTGTTAAGCTTGAAGAGACAGGCACGTCATCATTATCGCAAATCTATATCTCTTGCAAGAATAGATGCTAGTAGTAGATATATCGAAAACTCTAACAATAAATCCAAAGCAGTTTGGGCAGTAATTAATGCTAATAGAACTAATCATAAAAAAACTTCACCCAGTATTGATCCGGGTGCATTGAACAGGTATTTTGTGGAACATCCTGAGAGCATAGTTACGACTTTGCCAGTGCCACAGAAAACGGCTTTAGAGCTAAGCAGTATCCGAATAAACCCCGACGCAGAGTTTTCGCTTACAGCTGCTTCTGAAAATGAAGTTAGGGATCTTCTGCGTAACTTAAAAAGGGGCTATACGAAGGATATATTCGGAATTACTACAAACTTTGTAAAACGAAATATAAGTCTTTATGCTCCCATACTAACTAAATTAATCAATTCTTCTTTTACCACCGCGGAATTTCCGAATCTTTTAAAGCAGGCGTATGTGGTCCCTGTACCTAAGGGAGAGAATTTGGATGATATCAGTAATTATAGACCAATAAGTATTCTTCCGACATTTGCTAAAGTCTTTGAGCGAGCAATATATAATCGAATTGTACAATACGTGGACGAAGCTGGAATCTTGTATAAAAACCAGTTTGGATTTCGGAAAGGATTGAGTACTGCGGACGCTGTGTTAGAGTTCACAAATAATTGCTTAGATGCCTTTGAAAAGGGTGACTACTGTATTTCTTTGTTCCTGGACCTCTCTCGAGCATTTGACTGCGTGTCACACAATATTCTTTTACAGAAGCTGAAATATTTGTACAAATTTGACGAAACAAGTTTAAAACTGCTACAGTCGTACCTTTCTGGTAGGTTTCAGCGAGTTGTGAGCAATGGTAGCAGTTCGGATGACTTGCCAGTGCAGAGAGGGGTTCCACAAGGTTCAATTTTGGGGCCACTTCTGTTTCTCCTTTTTTTTAATGATTTCCCATGGTACGTAAGTAGCTGTGGTGACGTAGAAGGCATACTGTTCGCAGACGATGCCACCTTTATGATTCGCGGAAAAAACTATGGTGAGGTTTGGCAGAGATCAAGAATTGTGCTTGACAGAGTCCGTGAGTGGACAGTCGCGAGTCAGCTGTCTCTTAATGAGGGTAAAACTGTGACTATGACTTTTTCGCTGCGTAATTTTGAAATGGAGAATTCTCCCTGTACTAAATTCCTTGGTGTGTACGTGGACACGCCATCTTTAAAATTTGACAGGCATGCCAGCACGATTGGTTCTAAGTTGTGTCGAGGCATTTTTGTTTTGAGACGGTTGATCGACGCGGTAACACGGGACGTTTTGAAGACTGCATACTTCGCACTAGTTCACTCCCACTTGACTTATTGTATATTGTCCTGGGGAAATACCTCAGCAAGTCATTATGTTTTTAGGCTACAGCGTAGAGCTGTTCGGGTGCTTGGTGGGATCGGTTATGCGGATGACTGCAAACATGCTTTCATAGAACATGCAATACTAACTTTGCCGTGTGAGTACATACTATCCTGCATTCTGTATGCCAATAAGAATAAAGGTTCGTTTAACGCAAATGCCGATTTCCACAACTACGAAACTAGGGGTAGAAACAATTTGCGGCTCGACTTTGGCAGATTGACAAGGACTCAGCAGGGTCCTCAACATATGTGTAGGAGGTTATTTAACAGGCTGCCACCTAATGTGAAAAACATGACCAATGCGTCCTTGAAAAAGGTCTTGAAACCGTACTTGTTGAAGCAAGCTTTTTATAAAGTAGAGGATTTCTTGAACTGTGATAACATAATTTTGTAATATTTATATTCATAGATAGGATGATGACGAGTGTAAAAGATGTATTTCTTGTTGACACAATAAAGCATTTTGATTTTGATTTTGATTTTGAAGCACCTGACACAGTAGTAGGCGTTATACATAGGCAAGAACATGGGTTTGAGGGATTTATTTCATGATCCTTCTTTCCAGTACAGTATTCTAAAAGTAGAAAGAAACACTATGTCTTCTTTACACTTTTTCTCATCTTTACCTGTAACTGGTTCTACTCATGTTGTTGTTAGTGTAGATGTTGTTGGTACTGTAGTTGTTGTGGTTACTGGTGGAGTACATATGGGACATACTAGATTAAGCTTAGCTTAAGCTTGGCATACTACCAAAGTGATACCAACAACTACAGTTATACTTAGGTATTAGTACACATTCAAAACCAAAGCAGATTATAATGTTTCTAGATATTCAAATTTCAATAATTTCTCTTGAGTTCGAAACAGAAATAATTGCGTTGTAAAATTTACATTGTCATTATGTTTGGAATGTAGTAGTGACGTGTGTTACATCACCCACATAGTAAGAAGGTATTCAATGGCTAAATTTATTTCAAAACTCTAACATCGATTAAGAGAAAAAACAATTCTTTTTCCAACGGGGTATGAATATGCAGGGTTTTCCATTGAAAAAAAAAAATAGAATCTGATGTTTGATAATGTCGAAATTGATTTTTACATTCTGAACACCCTCTAAACGATATAATGCAAAAGTCGACCTGCCTACCAAATAAGAAAGTATATATATTTACCGAGGTATTCAACAATAAACTTCACCGCAAAAACAACGAAAATTATAGAAAAACCAAAATAACTAAAAAAAAAGGCGGTGATATTTGGATGTAGGCAACCCTGATAAAAAACGACACATTTTCATACGCAGACTTCAAATTTAACGTATTCAAAAATAACGAAGTCGATGTTGACTTCCGCTATCAGGAGGTGTTAGTTGAGCTGAAAGTATTATAGATTAAGAGGAATCAGTACCCATCGGGCTATAGTTTCGCTACGGGGTCGGGTGGCCGGGGGAACAGGCGAAGGCGGTGCTTCTCGTTGCGAGTACATTCGGAGCGAAAAGTAACTATTTTCTCCTCTTGTCCCGTTCCGCTGACCTAAGGACAGTGTCGCGACAATTCGGCGCCTGGAGGCTAGTCCACAACAGATAAAATAGACTCAACGCCTTTACTCTAAATTATTGAATCAGCGGTTTCTACATTGCACTTCAGCGTTCCTCTTCTATTGTATTGCATTTGTTTTTGCACTGTTTTAAGGTATTTATTTTGATGAAAGCAACGACTAATTTAAAGTTATTTTTTAAAGTAAAAGAGTACAAATAAAAGTATGATTAAAAAAAAAAACATTGTACGATATTTTCTATGTAGAAACGAAAAAACAAGCCACTATTGCCAGACCACTTTGACGTTAATTAATCTAAAATATCTGATGTGGGCCCACCCAACTTTCCGACTGCATTGACACACTGTTTACACATTTATAAACTCTAAACGCATAGACCAAAGAGGGTGAAACGCCAAAAGCTAATGTCCGTGAGATAATAATAATACTATGTCGGGATTATAACAATACATACAAGGCACCTCTCGATACAAATAACTATAATATACTGTCACGTATCCATGTGCTTTCCTACAAAATTTATGTCTCTACTGCTTGTTTATTTATTCTTCAATCGCAGTCGCAATTACGTCACGTCATCACAAACCAATAGATAAAAACCCTTATAGCACCTAAACCGCCCTTCCTATTGATCTGTAGATTTGTTTACTTATTTAAAAGCACTGCAGGATGAAATGGTGTCAGTTTGGTCAAAACAAAAAGAGTAAAAATAAACCATGATCACATCTTGGTTCATTTTTTTGTTCTATTAAAAAAAACCTATATTCTATACATAAGAATATACAATTTTGACTTTCTTTTTAATTTTTAGGCAGTAATTATTAATAGAGACACTGTGCAATAAGTATGGCAGACTCCTCTCGCTGTGACCTTTCCATCAATCATTGCACTCGGATAAACAAATAAATTTCTTTGTTGCTAGATTTTGTTGCTAACATTTAAAGTATATATTCTTCGCAATCAGTTATCATTCGTGTTTATTTTACTCCGCAGTTTTAATTTTGTGGTTCCAGGGCGCATTTGCAAACCGACTAGGTTGCACGTCCTTCCTAGCAAGGTCGTGTATCCTTAGACACGCACTTGGAATAATAATGCTTCTAAAATACATACACACAGTCTCATACCATACATACATAGATTTTCCAGAAATCATTGCAATCGGTTCAGGAGACCCCAAAGCGCGTATTTCCGGGGAAATCGCATTTTTTTCCGTCGATTACAATACTTTCCTTCTAGGGTACCCTTAGACACGCACTTGGAATAATAATGCTTCTAAAATACAGACACACAGTCTCATACCAATACATAGTGCTTGGGACTGTACCATGCAATATCATTTTACTCCCATTGGTCCAAGCCTTCCGAAGGGGATTTGTACGTTTGGTTGCATACCTAGTCCGAACAAACGGCGCAGAAAATATGTCCTTTTCAAGTGTTTTCATCATTAATATTTTGATTGAAAAAAGCATGTCAGGTATTGATATTTTCACGTGAAATTTTGTACACTTACAGAGGAAGGTGTAACTTAAATCTATTATGTGGTACTTTTTTCAATTTTAGCCTGTGTTATACGTAAAAAAATCGCAAAATCCGTCAATTTTAGGTCACATTCGGCAATAAATTTGCCCAAAACAAACAAAAATATCAAAAATCTACCACTAGACGGAAAAATTATATAACTTTTATTTATGATATGGTGAATTGCTTTTAGGATTCTGTGAACTAAGAGCGGAGAAAACCCCTCGGAACTTTTACGTGTTTTGCGAGTAGAAAGTAAGGGGTACTGATTCCTCTTAAAAGTTTAGATAGAATATAATACCATTCCGCAGTTTAAAAAATGTCGCGTAAGTGAAACGTCAGAAAAGTCTAATAGACCACTTCCGCGAGACACCTGTATGTATGTATAAGCAAAACTTGTACTGAAACGATACAACGGATCGAGCTGAAATTTGGTACACATCGCAGTTATTATAAACAAACTCTGAACGCTCTGACACTGATGGCGCAATTTAACTCCCCCCTTCCCCCGATAACAACGAGTTTGCAAATTTCAAATTTCCAGGTGCCGAATCAAATTTCCGCTCTTGGCGATGTGCTGCCGAAATTGCATTTGCGGCCCAGTGGTGGCGCTGTCTACCGACTCATATTTCGATTGGAGACTTCCGCGGTCCAAATCACTACGTTCTAGGTTTCCAGTCAATGACGATAACGTAGTCAACGCTTGGCACTTTGTTGCAAGAGGCACCTTCAGGACGTAACAATAACGTTAAAGAACGCAACAAATGACTAAACTTCGAGTGGAATTTACTAAACACTCTTATCATTTTTACTATACAGTCCCGTAGAGATTAGTATATTTAGATTGGAGACTTCCGCGGTCCGAATCACTAAGTTCTAGATTTCCGTTCGAAGTTTAGTCGTGTTCTTTAACGCCACTGTTGCGTCCTCTGCCCGCTGTTGCAAGATGCCTCTTGCAACAGAGTGCAAAAAGTTCGCTACTTTATCGTCGTTGACGCGGTTTTCTTCCGGAAATCTAGAACATACCGGTTCATGTTAACACGATGATTTCGGACGTCTGGGACAGGGAGTTGTTTTGCAAGGGGCGGTGGGGGTTGTTTTGTAGTGGCAGTTTCAAGGGAAGGGGTAGTTTTCGGTGTTTTACAAGTATTCCGCCACTCAAGTTATTGGTTGTCGGTAATATGGTATTGTGACCGCCAGGAGTCCATTTGTTTCGCATCTCTGTTTTATTAACAAATTAGTATTGTTGTGTTTGTGAATGGCGATTCATTAAATGATTTATGATGATTAGTAGCCTACTGCTGCCGTATTTGTAGGGTTTGTAAGTTTGCCTAATATTGTTACCCCCGAAATTGCGGAACTTCGCTTGGTATTCTAAGTGCGTTGAGTTGCCTCAATTCAAATTAAGCTAATAGCAAAATTGTTTTGGGTGTTGATTGATTTTGTTAATTAATCTGCTATTCTAAGCGGCAATAGTTATAAATATGGTTACAAATATGGTTGTGGCTTTTCTAATTTTAAAATGTTTGCAACATCCAATGACTTGGATTTTGATGTTTTTTTTATGCAAGTTATACGCAACCGATTGTCAGATTGTCACCAGAAACAATCCCGTTCATCCCCTGTTAATTCTATATACATACAGGCTGTACCGAAACTCAGCGTCAAGTGGGCACCAGGAGAGAGGGTCACTTAGTTGAGCGATAATGGCATTTTTTCAAAAAAGTAGAAAATCGACATCCTTTACCACATCTTTAGTTACTGTGGCAACAAATTTCCTAATTCTCTTGCGTTTTTTTTTGCTAATATAATCTTAAATAACCGTACCATTAATGGCAGTTGCAAATCGATCAAAAAAAATCATTGTGACATTGATAAAAATAAGGTAGTTTGTTTGAGTTGTGGTTTGAAAAAAATTTGTCACTTAAATTTGACTCTTTATTACAGAAAAGTATACTGTACTACCTTCGGCAAGACTATTCTGGCCAAAAAAAATTTTGAGAATTTTTATTTGAAATTAGTGCAAAAAATTCAGCCTATCCTAGTTAGTCAAATGAGGAAACAAATTGAAAAATAAAAACTATGAGACTAAAAAAGGTGCTTTTATTTTACAAATTCACATGCTCGAATTGTTTGCTTCAGGACGAATACAGGCATCGTCTGCACCTTTTTAATGCCTCAGCCACGAAATCGGTAGCATGGGCGTTTTCGCTCATAGCGTCAAGATTGAACGGGTGACCGCCTGTTCCAAATGCATGCGTAGGAGAGAGAAAGGAGCTCTACGCTTGTAGCGTTTCGCAAGGAGTGAGGATTCCGTGGCCGAGGCATAAAAATACTCGTTTTATAAAACGTGCGTAGCGAGTTGCATTGATCTCTTCTGCTGCTTGATTGGCGCAGCTCTGTAACATTTTGAATAGCGCTGGAATAAACTTTTTCCTTTCTACTATTAAAAATTCACCGTTTTGAAATCCTAACTAAATGGCCCATTTTTTACAACAACTTGCCGAGGATAGTACAGTATACTTTTTCTATAATAAAGAGTCAAAGTTAAGTGACAAAATTGTTTTAACCCACAACTCAAAAAAACTACCTTATTTTTATCAATGTCACAATTTTTTTGATCGATTTGCAACTGCGATTAATGGTACGATTATCTAAGATCAAATTAGCAAAAAAAAAATGAGAAAAAGAGAATTAGGAAATTTGTTGTCACAGTAACTATATATGTGTAACTATATATATGTAAAGGATGCAGATTTTCCACTTTTTTGAATAATGCCAATTATCACTCAACCAAATGAGATTTTTTTTACTATTTTTCCCAGAACAGAAAAAAGCCACCATCGAAGAAACCATCGTTTAAATATTAATAGGCTATTAAGCAATTGTGTTTACTTAGTAGGATGACATACCTACACTTGGCGGCGGTCCTACCTAAAATAGCTTTTCCCCTTGCACCGGAAACTTGGTATAGGCCGCGACCTGCCAGTCGAGAACAATAAGGACCTCCAAAGATAAATAGTGGGGACCGTCTCCCCCAAATATGAAAGAGCAATTAACGGAGGAAATATAGGTTACGTGAAATCGGTTTGCGCTCAGCGGAAGAACGCATTTTCGTCTCGCTAAAGCGAGCAATTCTATACCGCTAATGTTCTTTTTGACCAAAAGATTACTGTGAAAATAAAAATAGGGAATTATACAGGAAGATAACAATTTTTAAATATATTGTTTAAATATACAGGAGAATTGTACGCGGTTCTAGACATCATAAAATAATGTAAATTCACTGCACATACATATGGATGTACAAACTGGAAGTTCGGCACTGCCTTTGGCGTTTATGTGATTTTATGTATTTCCGTAGGTGATTTCTTTTCGCAATGCCTCAACCACGAAAACATTCTTTTGCTGTTTTGGACTCGAGCAAGCCATATGGTGTGGACGTGATGTCTATTTTTGTTTTCGCATAAAAACGGGATTAAATTCGACAAAACGACAAACTAAATTTATATCTCTAACATAATAATTCTAGAATTATCAAATAATATATTTTTACAGAAAAAATAAATAATATTAAAAGTTACAAAGTTTAATATCTATGACATTGTTATCTATGACATTATTATCTCGACCATATTTCTTCGACTGTCCCAAATTACTTGTGGAATTGAATTCCAATCAGTTACAATATTGCTAATTTTTTATTAAATATAAACTTAACTAGATGAAATTTATATTTAATCATTATTTACTTTCCTTTTAACAATAGGCGATTTGTCATTAATATCTATGTCTAATTAATTTGTAAGACATTTTATATCATTGACCAAACAAGACAATGCGGTTTCAGTCCGTTTTGTTTCAAATAAATTTTAAAATAAATTTAAAATACTTGCGTTTGTATAATTTGCCATTGTAATAAATTGTTCTTAACTATATTCAGTTAAATGTACAAACTATGCGAACTTTTAGGGCTGGTTTATTCACTTACACGTAAAGTCCTGTATATATATATGTCAGATAAGGTGATTTTGTTACCCAATTTTTTGACATTAAAACGAAAATACGTATGTTAATGGTAGTGTGTAGAACGTGAACAAAAAATCAAATAACAAGTTCTGTACATCATGATTAGTAATCTATTACTTGAATGAGTTGTAACTCACGAACATAATTTAGCCTATTTGACATATAACCATAGTTTCATGGTCTAGCAATAAAAATATAAAAGAATTCAGTCATTTTTTGTATTATTGGATTATTGGAATACCTTGTATATGTGTCCAACACGTCAATAACTTAAGAGACATCGACTCTTTTGATTACCAATCAGATTTAAATTTACATTTACAAATCAAACGAGCACATTCTAAAACATCTAGACGACTCTCATTTCAACACACATACAAAGTATGTAAATCCTGATGCAATCAATTCAATACCCAATCCGAAAGCAGAGCAAGCGTCCGTGCAGACACTATGTGTTTCATTCGTCGTACTAACAAAGCTCGGTTCATTTTCAATCGTAAAACATTTATGGGTTCATCGGATTAACATTCAAAGCCGGGGGAGCAGACGAGGTTCTTTCTCCCTTAACCCAAACGGCACATATTCAGCTGATACAATACGTAAAATAATTATTTCTCCAACTTATTTGATCATTGTAAACAACACATTTTTCTGGACTAACTTTGTATTTACCAACTGTACTTTTGTATTGCGGTGTGTTATCAAGGAAAATCTTCATTATTCTGGATTATAACACAAGGGAACAAATTTCAAACTTGCTAATACAACAAAAAAATATTTGTTCCAGATTATATCTGTCTTACATGACTAGAAACTGAAAGTGGATTTATTGTAACAGGTCTAGATTTACAGATACAGCGATACTCTAAAAAACTGCAAAAAATCAGTTAACAAATTATATAAATTCAAAGAATATGCAAAAGTACTGCTTTCAAGCTGTGTTTTCATGAATCGATAAAAAGCCACCATTCAGAAGGATCGTGGGGAATATCAAACTCGTTTGTAAGACCCTCAACATCGTGACATACACGTAACGATCCTTCCATTTTAAAGTATGCTTTAAAAGGCTCCTTACGCTTTGTAAATGAAGACGCTGTCACACCTCGTGCAAAAAGATTTCACTCCTGTAGCCTAGAACATAATTACTCGACCTTTTCTTTTGATAAACCTAAGTCTTTCACCAAATTATTCAGTTCGCACTGGTTTATACGATGAGGTGTTGATAAAACTTCAAATGGTGAATCTTCTCTACTTGCCTGCTTTAACAGAGTGATTTCAGACACTCTCAAATCAGGCAAGTTTCTTCAAACAGGCAAAATTTCTTCTGTGTCAAAAATCGACGATGATGAAGTGGACGGCGCACTTGAGAGAGGATGGTTCTCTCCATGAGGGATAGGTCGTGCAAAAATAGCAATCATCTAGATGATTGGAAAGCTCTTACAACAATATGAGAACACCAAACGGCATTTTCTTTTGCTTCCTTTTCATCCACTTTAATAGTTAGATCTAACAGGAAATATAGCATATATTAGCTGTCCATGGCTTTTCCTGATCTCCAATTCTAAATGCAAAATAGCGGCAGTAAGCTGCTTTTACCATATTTTTTGTGTCACTACATGACAACCGCAAATGTAACAAAACTTTTTTGTAAATTTTTACAACATCTTCTTTGATCACTTCCCATATTTTAATGCACACAGTGTCTGTATAACTTAACTTGATAAAATATGATAAAAAACCTGTTGATTTGTAATATTTTGAACAATCTGTTATGAAAACTTACGCACAGAAGGCTACTTCAAGCGAAATATGTGACTTCAAATAAAATGGACCTTAGACCTATCACCACACTTTGATGACGATCTATGAAAAGTAATGTTAGATCAACAAAAATATGTGATCACTGTTCTGGTTGTAGGACCCTTGTTCCCTTGTGTAATTGCCAATTACATGGGACTACTGGTCTACTAGACAGGGAGATTTGCCCAGGAAGAAATACGTGGTGTAATTGGTCGTATCATTCGACAGCCTACGCTAATACAAGCTCCTCTCGAGTGAAAACGACTAAGTTTGCATCGCAACACACAACGGCACTACCGTAGAAAACTATCCGCGCTCACGTATAACGACCAATTAAAACCTAAAATCCATTTCAAGTTTTGCTCGTCGGCGAAGAGAGCGGCTTAAAATTAGTTAGCGTCATCTAGTAGTGCACTAATTTCCATAATTATTACATTAAGTTACAACCAAATGAGCACCACTAGAGTTTGTATTAAATTTTCGAACTTGTTCGGCATTATCATTAATATTATTAAACGAGATGTACGGGTATTTAGGTATCATACAGGCTGCGCTGTAAAGTTTGAATAAAAAAATGCTTTACTTCAGGTTCTGTCGAGACTATTTTAATTATGAAAATGGATGAAACACAATCGATCCTTTATCCTTGTTCGTCGCTGTGGTACGTCAAATACATCTCCTAGGTTCACTCAAGCTGATTTAAAATTAAAATCAACCATAGTACATGTTATTGTAAATAGAAAAGTATGTTGCTTTAATTCCTAACACATAATTACGACAATTTGTGACACGTGTATAGGTAATGTTGTGTTTCACAATATCTCGGGCAAGCTGCTATCAATAACCAAACATGTAGTGTAATCCGTCTAAACTGTTAAGCGGATTATACTTAAACATAATAATTACTGCACTGGTGAAGCTAGGCTGCTAGTACAGATTAGTATACACGAAATACAATATTCTATCGTTAATATGAATGATGATGAAGTTAGAATTATGATTTAATAATAGCAATTTGTAATACAAAACTTTTCCGTACGTTATTTTTTGCACTAAGACGTCGGAAAACCCATAACGTGGACAGTTACAAAAACTTCATATGAGATTTCCGGAAAGTTTAATTCTACTTCTATAATTTGCAGAAAGAATCATTAAAATCCCCCAAGAAACAAAAGTTACAAGAATATAAAAACACGGCGACGAAAATGGCGGATGCGCCGGGGATTTAACAAATATTTTGTCCGTAAATAACAAAAAACCTTGTAATTTTACATCAAAAATCGCCACCCCTATCTCACCCCTTCCCCCGTTCAATTTTTCCCGTATGATTTCGCAACATTAAAAATCCTGTTTCATATTTTCACACTCGATAAGGTTATACAGCCCCCGAGAATAGACCCCTATGAGCAGTTTGTCGCCTTTTTAACGACCCCAGCCGTAAATTTGTACCGCGGGTCCGCTTCCACCTTCAAAAGCCCAAATCGCGTATATGACCCGCGCCAACCTATCGGAAAAGCCGTTTACGTACTCCAAACAGTTTCCGTTCAAGCGAACAGGTGTTGTTTTGCGTAACGGAAACACGTTCACGCGAAGTTACGTTAGAGTCAGACCAGAGCGACGTGTTAAGCGACATCATTGGCGTAACGGAGGTTGCAACTAACTTTGATGACTTCTTAAACTGAAGGTTATTCCATTTGGAGATAGATTATGTTGCGTTCTTTTAGTTTTTGTTTTGAGATATCCGTGGTGGAATTTTTGCAATTTCTAACATACCCAAAACTTTTGATGTGCAAAATATTCATAACATGTGTTCAGTTGTGTGTTGGAATGGACACATTCAATCACAGCTCTTGTTGGGAAAAGACAAGTTTAATTAGATAAAACAATCAGGTGTGTGCTCTGGAAAAGTAACCCGCGGAAATTCGTGTCGGAAACTGCGACTGGAAATTTCAAGGCGGGTTATTTTCTTGATTAGATGAGGGCACGGTACCTTCATTTTACATTTTCCACGGTACCTTCAATACCGAACGTAACGGAAAACGGAAGAAGTTCAGTTTGTTTACTTAACGAACTTTGAGAAAGAAGGTAAAGAAGAAAATCCAAAAGGGAATGTATTTCTTTTTCAGTGGACTTTGCTTATTCAAACTTGATCTTTTATTTAATCATTGCATCTTTTGTGAAGTAGACATATTAGGATCTATATTAGTAATTTTACATGGTATTTTTCTTTATATTTTCCCAACTGAATTAAATCAAGAATTCCAATGATGATGATTCGGCTTTATTCATTTTCTATCAGAGAGTTTATTGAACGCTATACACGCTATACATACACATTATTAATTCCCCGAATTCGCTTTTGTACCATATGATCAAATACAATAGAGCCGATGAAATTTATTTCTCTGGCTAAATGCATAGATATTGTAACATTTATGCCATGTCCTCATTCGCGTTTGTAATTTAATTCTATGCTTTATGCTGTAGATATTCATTTCAAAACGTGTGGCTATTCAAGCACAAACTCGTACATTTACATAATAGAGTACACATATACATACGTATAATACGCATTTATAGACATACGTACACATTTACATACCGTTTGGAGGCAAAATTATTTTTAGGGGATAATTGGGATAATATTTTATTCCGTTTTTGGCTAAACGATTTGTGGATGAAAATTACCGAATTTATTACACAAATTTAATCCAAATTATAATAATTACTGCATGGAAGTCAACTCAAATCATTGAATACAAAAAGTTAATACAAAATGATAAGACATTATAAGACAAAACTGATTAATTTTAATCCGAAAATTAGTCAAAAACTCTCATTATTTATTCCGTATTATATTCAGTATTATAAAATTGCAAACATGGAGACAATATTCAATCTTCTTTTGAAGAAAATATTAATTAGTATCTAGAATAATGTTTAATTGTTTCTCGTAGTTTGAATTCTTAAAGTTTCAATGATTAACTTTTTAACGTAATATGCCAAGCGATATGCCTCTCTCTCCGGTGCACGTATACAAAACGATGGTTAATGACAAACAGCGTCATAGCCACGACTCGCGCTATGCCCCTATTTACACTTTAACAAGCAACTTTTACTTTAAGCTAATATTTTGCGAATGGCGGCTTTGGTTCTTTCAAATTGCATGCCCGAGTAACGCATGCCTTTAACAAGCTCATTATACCGTACATTGAAGGTGGGATGGGGGGAAGGGGTAGTGATGTAGTAAACGCAGCTTTCTGATGCTGAAGTACGCTTTTCCAGTTATTAGCTTTGAAGTAACTAATTTTCTTTTTTTGTGTGTGTGTTATTGTACATTGTAAATTGTAAATTAAATTCAGTTTTATATTTCTACCACGTAGTAACTTGCTGTAAAAATAATTCGGCATTATTACCTCGATGCGATGGAATAAGCAGTATTACATAAAGCTCACCACATCTTACCAAACTCAGAGAGCATCAATAGACAACCCACATTAAAAAATACACCCCTTCCGTTGAGAAAATCGTGGATCCCCACTATCCACGATTTCAAAAATGTATATTCCGAACGGTATTCCTGATGTATGTATGCATACATCCGTCGTTTCGGTATTCAACAACATGCATAAACCTGCTTTACTCACATATTTCCTATACACATACATATGTATACGTGTGGTCGGGAAGGCAACAGTGTGTTTAGTTTATATTGAGCACGTTTGTAGGTGTTTATCTGGCGTCGGATCTACGCTACGTCGACTTTCGTGGCGTCGTAACTGTAGTGTTCGTATAGCTATAGGGGGATGGGGGTACCTACGGTCCGAATAAATATTCAGTGGTAGTCGAATGTGGTGGTAGCGCTTCGTGAATTCGGTGATCGTATCAAAGAGAAGGGAGGGAACGCATAAAAAAACTTTACGTTTCTGGCGTCAGCGAACGCACCACATATGTAAAGAGAGTATTGCGTCACGTGACGAGAGCAATATACCATCTGAATTGACAATATACTGCACGCCAGACGCGTCGATGAAATGCGAGTGCTTATTAAATTTAACGGTTGCGCTACTGGCTCTCGCCAGCGCTCAAGCCGCATAATTAAAGTATTATGAAGTTTAATGAGTTGACGCTAGCTGACTAAATGCGAGTTTTATGCCATACACTTGATGACTCATCAGTCATCACTCTGTGTGACATCCTTGCGTTTGACGTCCAACAGGTTCAGAGTTTTCTGAATAAAACTTCTCAGTTGTTTTAATGATGTTATAAATATTCATTATTAAAATATAAAACATCGCTGACGACCCTGTTCCTGGTCAGTTGGCATTGTGCTGACGACCCCCCGTTCCTGTTACCGGTGAGTTAGCTCTGTGCTGACGACTCCCGTATCCAGTTTTTTGTTCCTTGTCAGTTGGCCTGTGCTGGCGACCAGGTATTCTGTTATTGTTTGTGTACCGTCCGAAATTTTGATTCATGTATATACATATGTACAATTGTGTTTTGGAAATAAAAATTCTTTTGTTTAAACTCCTGTACGTGTTACAAATTTTATTAGATATTTAAGTGATTAATATCTGTTTTAGGAGTAGCGATAAACGGTTCGATTCATAACGATATCAATGTTAATCCGACTAGCACTGACCGTGAACAGGAACGGGGGTCGTTAGCAGGGTCAACGGACCGTGAACAGGAAAACGGCGGCAACCACATCTGGTCGGTCGGTGTAGAATATTGCTCCGATAGCACTAGCCACCTGGAACGTTGTCCTCGGTATTCACCGCCAGGATTAGCGCCAACTGGTAGAGACAGAAGTGTGTTCTACGGTAGAACACACTTCTGTGGCAAGTTGCGGGTTCTTATATAGCGAAAATCTGATCCCTTCTACACACAAAATAGGTAGGGAAACTCGTTCTACGACTAGCGAGTGGGAAAACCAATCCTCGAGGCGGTTCGAGTTCGCGGACATAAAACAAAAAAAAAGATGTACATAAATAAATGCGAATAACCTCCATATAAAACAACAAAATCTTAACACTAATAATAAATTCGCAATTATTCATAACGCAATGCGTGCATTTCGTTACAGGCCGATGGAACTAAATCGAACTATTGCAAAGGATTGTACTTACGTACTTTTAATTACTTTTCACACGTAACATCTAATTAAAGTTGGATAACAGTTCAGGTATGCAAGTGAAGTCGACGAATGAAATTAAGGCGAGAGATAGGTCTGTGGGGATTGGGGGGTGTGGGCAGATTGAAGGCGACAAGTAACCCCACCAGTTCATAATCCTGTTGTTCTTTTATGTTAGGCGACTACTTAAGATCAACTACGATTTTCAATTATGTATGTTCAGATTATTTTATCTTAGAAAGTTGGAGACAAGATGGAAGTCGATTTTCGAAATTACAATTTTAATTTTAAAAATTGCTAAATGAATTTTGGCACGCCTATGTGAAAAACGAGGGCCCGGATAGACATGAAACCAAATTCGTATTAACGAAATCTAATTCCACATAAATGAAAACAGAATTCTCAATTCTGAAAATAAATTAGTCCACATATTGCTGTTTCTCGTGTATGTATTTTGATTTGATCCTTGCATTTTACAAGTGATACCACAGCAGAGATGCTTGGACTATATATAATTAGATATCTATGTACAGGGTGGGTCCGATTCATGTGATAAAATCGAGCTAAATAAAAACTTGTGTCAAAGAAAGCACCCAAATAGCTAAATTTTGATGACACTTTTTTACGTTTTAGTTGTGAGCGGTGTAGAGCAACGAGGTCTTCAAAAATGGATTCCTGGGATGATTTCGCATCCCACACCGCTAGACTAATCCAAATCGTGCGATTAGATCTGACACAGTTTACTCCGAAAGAAGAAAGTATTGTAAAATAGCTATTTAGGCATATTATTAAACTTTGGAACGTCACACAGTGCTGCGTCCCACAGCAATTAATCGCAAAATGACTTAAACGATAGTAACTTAAATTCTTAAAAAACAGCTAAGTAACTAACTAAACATTTGAACTGTTGAATTATTTCGTTTGGATCTGCTCGACATTAACGATTGGCAAGGCCTAAACTTAACACCAACTTACAGTTGGTATCTGCATTTTTGATTTTTATTTAATATGGAGGCCAATCTAGAAGGTATGCAATATTTAAGCTAACACGTATTTGCAGAAACATTCTATAAGGTTTTAAAACAATGTATTATCTATGAAATGTAGTACACAAAATTAAATTATGTAACTTTATGTGAGATTTTGTCAAATAACCGAAATATAAAATGCGTGTAATAGTAAGAATTTTTGTTGTTCTTCTGTATCAAACAAGGGGCAAGTATTTGTTTTAACTATCTTTAAAATTTATATTTAGATATTTTTATAATCTTGCGTCTATAATATTTATTATATACTCAACGAAACATGATAGAATAAAAAAAAACTTGTTTTACGGTAACTGGTGCTCAAGAACCATATTCATTGTTGAAGTCAACTTGTCACTACAACCTAAGAAATAAAATTTCATCAAATTCTACCAACTCTTTCTATTTTTGCCCAACATTTGTATTGGGTCGATGCACTGCGCGTCATAACTTCCGAACCGTTTAAGATAGACAAAATCCAATAGCACCATTTGAATTAGCGTGGAAATTGCCACAATCGGTAAAAAGAACCGAGTTATAAACGATGAAAGTTAGATTTATAAAGATGACAAAAATTAACGATGATCAAAATTTGTCTTATTATTAGGTTGGGGGCTTCTTTTTGCGATAAGTATATAATATTCAGCGAAATGAAACTGCTGAATTTTGCCCTACTCAGGAATGTAAGTCTAGGATTACAAAAATTGTTTATCCCCGGATACCTTATATCTAGAAGCGATGGGAACAAAGCCGAATTGGTCCTTTGTTGGTCGACATCTTTCAGAACTCATCCTTTCCTTAGTCTCTCTTTCCCTCCTTTCTTTCCCTTTCGTCTCTCTCTTTACCTCGTCTCTCATTTCCCCTTCGTCTCTCTTCCCCTCGTCACTAGAAATTAATGAAGAACAGAGAATGATGAAAGTCTCTCTCTTCTTCGTTAATTTCGAACCAGGACCAGTTTCTGATCGCCCTACAAGCGAGTCCTGCAGTCGAAAATCCAGTACGCCACAACCAATCATATCTAATCCCTTCCAGTGTCTTAGCGGCCCAGGATTACCGACCAGGAGGCGCCTCACGGATAGTCAGAAATTCAATATTACCATGACACTTAATATTTTGTGTCAATCATTCGGAATGAGGCGGAAACTCGCTTATTTTTCCCTCATTTGTCAATAATAACGGCTAATAGATTTCTGTTCACCGCCTATCGACAATCTGTCGTCGCAACGTTGCCATTTGTTTCTAATATTGTCGTTTGTTAATGCTTTGTCCCGTTTGTTGCAGGTAAGAACGGTATACTGCATACGTATTCAATAATTGAAGAAATGGCCATGAAAACAACGATATTTCCCGAGCGCCCTCGACTGACCTGAGCGCAAAATTATGTTACATAGAGATAACTGGGAAACAAGGCAGCTTCTAATTTCCACAAAGCGGTCGCCTCCGGGATGCCCAATGGCAGAGATGAGGACACACACAATACAAGTGTGTGTCCAGTGTCGACTCTTATCCTTTGTAATGCGAACTGTGGTCCATATCAATTGGATGGTACAGTCCTGTTCATTTGCATTCACTCGTAAACATTACTCTGTTGCTACCACTGCTGCTAGCGCTGATATTGAGGTTGCTGGTTTCTGCAGGGCTAACCTGAACGCAAGCAAATACAAGACTTTACGTTAGGAAATTGCATGCCGCTAACAATAATTTAACAATAATGGTAATGTATGAGGATGTTATCCGCGTTCGCTCCACGGTGATGCTAATCTAGCTGGACGTCGAGTGTCTTCTGATGCTGAAGCTTAGTAACAAAACAGTTGACGTGAATAGTGCCGAAATTAGAGGCGCTCAGCAATGGTAATAACATAATTTACTTACGCGAGAGTCTAACGTGTGCTTGTAAAGTTAGCTTTACGTTCCTCATAGTTCTGTGCGGACGGTAATGCATTTGTAATAGCCTATAGTATGCGGTGCTTCGTTCATATGCCACACACAGCAGACATTATCGCTGTTACGGTATAACTTTTGGCTAAGAAATGCGAAACTAAAATTATTCTTGCCACAATATGTCACTTTCAGTCGAACTGAGCCAACTGTAGCGGCGCGCGGCAACACTAGCGAGCAAACGAGCTCGCGCACGATGTCTACTAAATTTCGAAGAGAAGTTGGAACAGTTTAACGAGTAAGAAACACGCACCAGAGTGACAACACAAGCATTCACATCCGAGCAAAGTTTTCTGCCGGAAGTTCGATCGATGTATTCTTGATTCAATTTTAAAGTTATGAACGCGCGCGGCAAGAGAAACTTCACTGTCGGCGAAATTCCGGAGATGGTAGGGTAGTTTAGGGTGTGCAAACGGTCCACTGATAACTTTAAGTTTAGTTGAGATTTGAATAACCGAAGAGTGATAGTATATCCTTAAGAAGTATTCTTAATAATACATAGTGCTATTTTTCCAATTTCTCATTTCTCTCAATACTTCTTTTGGTTTATTTGGCCGAATCTATTTTCAATCAACAGTCTTCTTTACCGAGCGCAACTTAAGAACTAATAAGCGTTGCAGACGTTGCAGCGGTCGTCGGAGTACGTGTGCCTTTGAATTTTAATCCTGCAGCACTACGGCGATTCTGCCGCATGCCACTGAGCCGCACGCCCGAATATCCCCTGGCTGCTGCCAGGGGTATCGGGTTAGCGTGCTTCCGAACAGTATCGAACTTCAATCGCATAACCGTTTGGTGAACACTTTAAAGTCATCGACGCCTGGTATGTCTAATGAGCTTCTCCCACTGCCCTTAGCCAAGGGGATGGCTTTTGTCAGCAAAACGCGTTTCGGCGATTCTGTAGAGTTTGCCAACTGGTTTGTTTTAATCGATATGAGTCTGACATAGGACAAAATTAATATGTTTGCTAAAAATTTGGTTTTAACTTAAATGATGATATTTAGGTAACAATATATGTCTGCTATTGAATCTATACGAAATGTAGCAAAAGCAAACAATCACTGAAACAATACACAGAATAATGTAATTCTATCAAGCTTGATTTAATAACCGCCATGCTCCAAGCACTGAACGTATTATTCCCATTAGGGTAAACTCCCTCATTAATTGTTCCATTATTAGTTATAGGCATACTAGAATTTGGTTATGGTCCCATTAAGTTATATTGGTGGCCGCTTAGAGACCACTATACTAGTCCAAAGTAGGTATCCGATGGTAAATACCATAGATTCCTAATTTAAGACTCACAAAAATCTATCACAATTTATATTTTACACAGAAGTGAATGTGCCAGATGGAGATTTTTATATACACAACAGGTAGTCTTAAGTCTAACTAGGTAATAGTGATAGTTATGTTGATAGAGTGATAGTTAGTTTTCTTTATGGTAATTCTATTTTCGTTTACGAACAACATTTATTATAGAACACTATCTAATTTTTATTTGTTGCTATGGTCTATGCACCAGTATATAATACAGACTTTCAAAGTTGACATTTGCGGGTGTTAATACGCAAACGAGTTGTTCGCTATACAACACCAACTTGTTGAGTTTCCCCTGCATATTTCCCAGTAGGGGTGGCGCGTCGCCTAAATTTGCGTACACAGCCCCAACGAGGAATGTTGTATTAACCGCTTAAGGCTACAATTGAATAGGAAAAGCGCCATCTACTGGACGATTTATACGTCCTAACCATCAACCCACTTTAATTAATCTTGGATATTTTCTCGCCCAACCACCCCTTTCCAGGGCATGATTTATCGACCGAGCGGGGATAGTTTGTCATAATTCGTGTGATACTTTTCCTTTGGGAAGGGTGTAACAGGTGTCGTTGAATAGTCGCATCTTCGGAATTCCTCTATTATCATCCAGTGGGGAAGAATTTTCTTGCATGACAACCGTACAAAATCAATTTTAATATCTGTGGTATTTTTGGCGGGTACCCTCCCTAGCACGATTAAGGGGTAGGATGCAAAGCGTTCGGAGACATAAATCCTCGCGGGCCATAAATAAAAACAAACGAAAACGCGGGATATTAAATGAAATGTGCACCGACAACGGTATAATATGAAAAGCCTTCTTCGAAAATATACCTAACCGAAAATTTTCAAGCAATGTTTTGTGAAGGAATATGTTTGAAATGTAAGCAAATTCTTTAATTTCCTCTTTCTGGATTTGCTTAACATAACTTAAGCGACGACAAATGCACGCGGTTTGCTCTCGGTTCAAAGAGTCTGGTAAAAAGAACCTGGTTTTATTAAGTGGGGAGGTTTATATAAAAGGACAGTTTAACTGGACTGGGAACACAACAGTTGTATAAACTCGCACGTATTCGTGTTTTAAACAGCTCTCTTTTGACCTGTATTTTATATTACAATGCGTGACTACAGTACATATAACGGATTATTTTCTTTCATCAGAACAACCAAAACTATGCACGAAGCAATAGTAGGAGTCTTTCACATTTTTGGTTGATCACAACAACAAAACAAAAATCCAAATAAACTGAAGTAACTAAAAAATGTTTCATAATATATTTACGAAGGTTTCTAAAGCTTTTGTAAGAAAAGAAGTACACATAATATAAGTTATAACTTATAAAATACATAAAATCAAAATACAAATAACCAACTGGCGAATAAAATACTTTGATGTCAAACAAAGCCTCCACGAGTGACAAGTGTCCGCCCCCCACTCAACAAACTTACTGAAACGGACCTTAACACAAAGGGTAAAGATTATCCACAATAAATCTTCGCCGACGTAGTTGACCCGGATTAGTCTCGGAATAATACTATTCTATGCAAATATTAGGACTGCCGGGAGCAGCAGAGGGGGCGGTTTGGTGGAGCGGCAAGGGGGCCGGGGGCGGTGTCTTTACTAATAGATAATGGATTGCGTGAAAACTTCTCGTTTACCATCCCGGCCAGTTTCCAACCAATGACCTAATGGATGTTAAGGGTTGAGCAGTAGGAACGCGCGGTGGCGGCGGAGGCGGAAAAAGTCGGCGGATATTAAATGCAAACTCACACTTGACACCAAAACAGATGGCGATACCGTTGTAATTAATAAAGCAGCACAGATATGTGGCCGGTTTGGGAGCAGAAAGCCGCCCCCAGTACTGTCACACGAACCTATGAATTGATTAATATCTATTCGAGCGCAGGCAACTGCCCCCGGGGACCGGTTCTGTTCCCGGTATGCACCTTGCCAACCATCAGTATATTGAGAGGTTGTTTATTCACCTACCTATAACGTCCTGATTAGCCATGGGTCAGATAAGTTGACTTGTCTGACACATAGCTATACAGCACCTTACGTGTAGGTGATTAAACCAGCACTCAGTTGTATTCAGTATTCAGTATAATATATTGGTTCCTTAAAAACAACTTTTCAAATAAATTGAAATGATAAAGTGCTATGTTCTACCTTAACATTATTCAGGATAGGTCGCACACTGGGGTATTTCGTCGATCTATCTGGCCAAAATTATACAATTTTAATGATTATAATTATTTATGATAATAATTGATTCAGAAATCGATTACTAAACTGATTACTAAAGTGATATCATCTTACTTTCTTTCGTCTTTTAGCCTTCTCTTTGTGGATTCTAACAAGCATCTAATTTCGCTTCAGCACAAGTTGCAGTAATTCTACATGCTGATTTGTCAGGATAGCATTCTGATTTCTTTTTTTGTATCACGGAGATTTTTTTTAGTAGCTCGTATAATATTGTATTGTGTTCTCGTAAGGCCGGCTTATCCAATTATAACAAGTGCTTCAAAGGTACTAGTTGTTTTTACATCATCTTGTCTAAAATACGCGTTCTTAAACTTTGACGCTCGCTTTGGAGATAAATTGATCTCCTTCACTACTAAAGCGAGATCTCTTCTTCCTGTGCTATTCCGGGTAATTCATTTAACCTGGAATTTTGTAATACATATCTCGACAAATGTGCATGGTACCGAAAGAATTTAAGAATTTGGTGAATCGATACGTGTTTTTTATTTTTTCATACTTTTGATTTATGTTCCATATCTTGCAATTACAGTGCCACTTGTAGGGAATGAAACAATGTTTCAGACAAATCGTATGTAGTTTTTGACGTAGAATAAGAGTTAGATGCAAATAAAAGAATATTATTTTGAAAATAGTTTGATAAATCTATTATGTGAGCACAGGGGCTCGCTGACTGAGACAATCGAAAGTAGACAGCCCCGGTACAAAGCAAATGACAGGCGGACCGTTCTGCATACTCTTTCTTTTGATAGTCCTATCAATGTACTTCATAATACCGATATTTTTTCATCTTGGTTTTACTATTTTATAATTTGGCTTATGACCAGCTAGACTGGCAAAATACACCAGTGTGTAGTCTGTGCAACTGGGCATAACAGCGTAAACGTCTCTAAATAATAGATGTTTTATATTTTAATAATGAATATTTATAACATCATTAAAACAACTGAGAAGTTTTATTCAGAAAACTCTGAACCTGTTGGACGTCAAACGCAAGGATGTCACACAGAGTGATGACTGATGAGTCATCAAGTGTATGGCATAAAACTCGCATTTAGTCAGCTAGCGTCAACTCATTAAACTTCATAATACTTTAATTATGCGGCTTGAGCGCTGGCGAGAGCCAGTAGCGCAACCGTTAAATTTAATAAGCACTCGCATTTCATCGAGGCGTCTGGCGTGCAGTATATTGTCAATTCAGATGGTATATTGCTCTCGTCACGTGACGCAATACTCTCTTTACATATGTGGCGCGTTCGCTGACGCCAGAAACGTAAAGTTTTTTTATGCGTTCCCTCCCTTCTCTTTGATACTAAAAGTTTTGAGTAAAATAAAGACAGCGGAAGGCATTTTGGTAGTTCCAAATTGGACCACTCAGGTCTGATTTCCTTTATTTAAAGTTATGCTTGTTACTACACCTTAGACATTTGCACCTAATCCTAATTTGCTTTTATCTCCTTGTAGGTGGGGTTTACCATCCTTTAGCCAAGAACCTTTCACTACTGCTAGGAATTGTATCAGGAAAGCCTTCGCCAAAAAAGCACTTAACCATCTTGTCATAAATATTCTTGTTTCTTCTTTAACAGGGTCTACCATAAGACAATGCAATTTACCATTGAAATCTTGGTGGTCCTTTTATTCAGAAAGGAGTTACGATTTTTATAACCCCATGGAATGTACACTTCTGGAAATACTTACGGAAAAGTATGAACACGGTGCGTCGTATGGTACCCTAAATACCTTGAGGTCAGCAATTTCATTAATATCAAAAGAGAACTTGTCTTCCAGTAGCTTGATTAGCAAGTTTTTTATAGGTATATTCAAACTTCGTCCTGTGAAACATGATGAAACTTGGGGTCCAAATATGGTGTTGGATTTTATTTCTAAATGGTATCCATTAGAAAATATAAACAGAAAAACTTTGACTGAAAAACTCATTATGCTTCTAGCATTAATAACTGCTCATAGAGCACAGATCCTATTTTTAATTAGATTGGAGAATATTACATTTAAAGATAATAGAGTTGATATACGGGTTCCTGACAGAATAAAAACATCAAGACTGCATTCTTTGCAACCGATTTTGTTGAAAATCAGGAACTGTGTGCTGCAACAACACTACGTTTCTATTTAAAGGCTACAGAGAGTGTAAGAGGTAACATTCCCCTCTTATTTATCAGTACTAAACAGCCTTTTAAAAAAAGTGTCAGCTTAGACCATCAGTCGTAGGATTAAATCAGTTTTAACACAAAGTGAAATCAATACACAACATTTTACAGCTCATAGCACAAGACATGCTGCAACTTCAAAGGCATTGAGAAATGGTATTGATTTAAACCTCTGAGGTCTGATAGATCTAAATTTCCTAGCAGTGTTGTTGGCTAAATATTTTTATTGTTGCATTGTTGCAAATTATTATTTTGTTTTTTTTTCTTCCTATTTCTGTATTATAACAGTATAAAATAAGTTTCTGAATAGTATACTTACCTTTTACTGTAGTTTTTACAATTACATACATAATGGAGTATTTGTAAATGGATTTAGTTCCTATTGTAATATTTATATTCCAATTAAGTTTAATTAAAAAAAAAATGAACATCTACAAGTGGTAATCTGTAGAAGGAGGCGAGAAATGTAATTAAACGATTAATGGAACTTACCTTAAGTGAAGTTCAATCGTATTTATATGATGGCATCCTTCTACACATTACATCCCACCCTTCGCCCGTTTTTTTAAGGTAAGTTCCATTAATCGTTTAATTAATACGGGGAACAATCAGAACAACAGCAAAATTGAGTGTGTGTAGGTGCCGCATAGGACGCCTATGGCTAATTTTGCCTGGATTAGGTCTTTTAATTTTGCATGTTGTGATCTTTGATACTTGCGTTTAGGAGGGAAGACTTGAAAGTTATGCTAAAGGAAATATTTACTCCAGAATTTCCGTTAAGTAGTCTGATGGATTTTGCTTAATTAGCAAAACCGTATCTGCTTTTATGTACTAAGATAGCTTTAGTATATTGGACCATTTTTATGTGTTTACGTATGTAAACTCAATAAACTAAGTATGTATTCACAAAACAATTTTATTTGATATATGGCTCATGTGTGACACCATGTATTACTTTTAAAATATGCCTCAAACTGCATAAATCATGTCCAGTTCCACGAAAATGATTAATAACAACATGCGCTATGACATTAACCCCTGAAAAACTATTATTAGACCAGACTAAAACCCACCCCTGTTAACAAACCAAACTTTTCGTGTCCATAACCCATAATAAACCCTCCAGTAAAACAACGAACATGACATTCATTCTGACTCTTTCGGGGTGTACTGCAGACAGTTTGGTTGAAGCCAGAGGCGATATTAATGCGACTAAAGTTTGGTGGACCCCGAGGTTTATTTTGAGTCAGTTGCGCTTAGATCTGTTGCCGATTCGCTTTTGTTCTCACCGCGCAGCTTTTATTAATGACAGATTTTTTTGCCAAAAACTCACCGAATCCATTGTCTAACCCGTTCTATTCCAGCGCACTGTGAGCGTGTTCTAGGCTAGACCCTTTTAACACGTTGCATGTAGGCCCCCGGTCGCTATTCGAAAACCCATCTGCTGGGGACTGGAGGCGGTGCAGCGACGCGAGCGCGACCTGGTGGTTTTGTAAATTATGAATTTCGCTTCATGAAATGAACGCGAAACGACGGGCTTAATTAATCATTATTTCGGCCCTGTTTGTTCTTCATCCCTCTTTCACCCCCTAATGTCCATATATCTCTCGCGGTGACCGTTTGATTGTTTCCATCATCAGGAGGTCCATTCTGCCCTTTGAACTTACATGAATCAACGCGAGAGAGAAAAATACTCGCCTTCAGAAGCAGCGCATTTCGGCGCTGCGCTGATTCTCCGGACAATTAAAACAAAACATGCCGGAGCTATTTTAGGAGCCCTACTAAATGTAGATTAGCCCGGCCCTTATAATTGTCAATCGGCGTTTGAAAACCATGCGATTCGTAATATTTTCTTATCAGACATTGCCCGTATTTCTATTCCAAAGATAATTTACAACGCAATTGTTACATTGTGTGTCACAAGAAACTGCAAAAAAAATTCACCACATAGAATGTACAATTACCCTTCGTAGTAACGCTGTGGTAGCGTCTAGGTAATTGCCTTCGTAGTAACGCTGTGGTAGTGTCTAGGTAATTGCTGTAAAGAAATAATGAGCACAACACGTGAGATATTGCATTTCGGTTGGCAATTCTTGCATTCCGTGAAATTTATTCTCAATTTCTTCAATCACTTTTTCTACATATTGTTCTGTTTCGGTATTCATTGTTGGTAAAATATTCCGCATCGAATGTTGTCTGAAATACTAATATTTCTTCATTTAGCTCTTGAATTGATTCCCACTGTTTGTTGATTCTCTTCTGTAGCGTTTCGTAGCGTATTTTGCTTTTTTCAAGTTGTATTTCTTCTTCGGCTTGTCTTAGGGAGTAAAACAGTTGCTCTAGCCTCACGGATTGCTTCTTGATTCTTCGTGCTTGCTCGATGTCTGCTGGATCTTCTCTTTCTTCGTCTTCGGCTAAGATGTTGAGGTCGGTACTTGGTTTTCTTGCTTGTAAATTCAGTTTAATGTTTACTATGTGCTCCGTGATCTCTTGATACGCCTTTTCGATTTGTGCGATGTAATTGGTTTGACAGTAGGTGTGATCACAGGGTGTCAGCTGTAGTCACAGGGTGTCAGCTGTAGTTTGCCTAGTGTCGGTATACTGTGCAGTTTTCTTTTGGAGGGATCCTTCTTCATGTTTTTTAGCATTGTCATGAGTTGGAGTCCCAGGTCCTGCTGCTGCAGGGCTAGTTGATTTATTTCTTCCATCATGGATATCGGTTGAATGACGATTAGTCTGGAGTTGCGCTCGCTATTTAGTGAGCTTGCGGTTGTCTTCTTGAGTTGACTGTGACGGGAATGTGTTCCGGTTGCCTTCTCCAAGGGCCGCTATGTGTTTCGCCTTGTAGTGACCTAGATTGTGCGCTAGGTTTCTTCTCCAAGGGCTACTTGTTGTTCCACCTTGTTGTGAACTAGCTGGGACGCTAATTTTCTTCTCCACGGGGTTGTGGGCTTCTTTGAATTGACCGGGGCCGGACTGTGATGCCGGTCGTCTTCTCCAAGAGCCGCTGTAGGTTCTGCCTTGTTGTGACCTAGCTGGAGCGCTAGGTTTCTTCACCAAGGGCTTGTTGTTTCGCCTTGTTGTCAACTAGCTGGGACGCTAGTTTTTTTCTCCAAGGGGTTGTTGGTTTCTTTGAATTGACTGGGGCCGGACTGTGATGTCGGTCGTCTTATCCAAGAGCCGCTGTAGGTTCTGCCTTGTTGTGACCTATCTGGGGCGCTAGGTTTCTTCACCAAAGGCTTGTTGTTCCGCCTTGTTATCAGGGGTCGTGGGCTTCTTTGAATTGACTGGTGCCGGACTGTGATGCCGGTTGTCTTCTCCAAGGGCCGCTGTAAGTTTTGCCTTGTGGTGACCTAGCTGGGGTGCTAGGTTTCTTCTCCAAGGGCTTGTTGGCTTCTTTGGGTGACTGGGACCGGGCTGTGATGCCGGTTGTCTTCTCCAAGGGCCGCTGTAAGTTTTGCCTTGTGGTGACCTAGCTGGGGTGCTAGGTTTCTTCTCCAAGGGCTTGTTGGCTTCTTTGGGTGCCTGGGACCGGGCTGTGATGCCGGTTGTCTTCTCCAAGGGCCACTGTAGGTTTTGCCTTGTGGTTACCTAGCTGTGGTGCTAGGTTTCTTCTCCATGGGTTTGCTGGCTTCTTTGGGTTGACTGGGACCGGACTGTGATGCCGGTTGTCTTCTCCAAGGGCCGCTGCAGGTTCTGCCTTGTGGTGACCTAGCTAGGGCGCTAGGTTTCTTCTCCAAGGGCTTTTTTGCTCGACGGACCATGTACAATTACCCTTCGTAGTAACGCTGTGGTAGCGTCTAGGTAATTGCCTTCGTAGTAACGCTGTGGTATCGTCTAGGTAATTGCTGTAAAGAAATAATGAGCACAACACGTGAGGTATTGATACTGGTTTATTGAATAATTTGGTTAGGTTTATATACAAAAATAATATTTACAAATACAACAGTGGTTCTAAAACAATTGATAATTTTGCCTAAGAAATATATAAAATTTATTAAAATCAATAATAGTAGTTTGTTTGTAAACACTGGCTTTCGGTTGCACTCTGACCAGCTGACTGTGCAATCTCAGCAATCCTCGCCAGAGCGGATGTCCCTGATAATAATAATAATAATAATAATAATAATAATAATAATAATAATAATAATAATAATAATAATAATAATAATAATAATAATAATAATAATAATAATAATAATAATAATAATAATAATAATAATAATAATAATAATAATAATAATAATAATAATAATAATAATAATAATAATAATAATAATAATAATAATAATAATAATAATAATAATTATATTAATAATAATAATAATAATGATAATGATAATGATAATGATAATGATAATGATAATGATAATGATGACGATGACGATGACGATGACGATGACGATGACGATGACGATGACGATGACGATGACGATGACGATGACGATGACGATGACGATGACGATGACGATGACGATGACGATGACGATGACGATGACGATGACGATGACGATGACGATGACGATGACGATGACGATGACGATGACGATGACGATGACGATGACGATGACGATGACGATGACGATGACGATGACGATGACGATGACGATGACGATGACGATGACGATGACGATGACGATGACGATGACGATGACGATGACGATGACGATGACGATGACGATGACGATGACGATGACGATGACGATGACGATGACGATGACGATGACGATGACGATGACGATGACGATGACGATGACGATGACGATGACGATGACGATGACGATGACGATGACGATGACGATGACGATGACGATGACGATGACGATGACGGTGACGGTGACGGTGACGGTGACGGTGACGGTGACGGTGACGGTGACGGTGACGGTGACGGTGACGGTGACGGTGACGGTGACGGTGACGGTGACGGTGACGGTGACGGTGACGGTGACGGTGACGGTGACGGTGACGGTGACGGTGACGGTGACGGTGACGGTGACGGTGACGGTGACGGTGACGGTGACGGTGACGGTGACGGTGACGGTGACGGTGACGGTGACGGTGACGGTGACGGTGACGGTGACGGTGACGGTGACGGTGACGGTGACGGTGACGGTGACGGTGACGGTGACGGTGACGGTGACGGTGACGGTGACGGTGACGGTGACGGTGACGGTGACGGTGACGGTGACGGTGACGGTGACGGTGACGGTGACGGTGACGGTGACGGTGACGGTGACGGTGACGGTGACGGTGACGGTGACGGTGACGGTGACGGTGACGGTGACGGTGACGGTGACGGTGACGGTGACGGTGACGGTGACGGTGACGGTGACGGTGACGGTGACGGTGACGGTGACGGTGACGGTGACGGTGACGGTGACGGTGACGGTGACGGTGACGGTGACGGTGACGGTGACGGTGACGGTGACGGTGACGGTGACGGTGACGGTGACGGTGACGGTGACGGTGACGGTGACGGTGACGGTGACGGTGACGGTGACGGTGACGGTGACGGTGACGGTGACGGTGACGGTGACGGTGACGGTGACGGTGACGGTGACGGTGACGGTGACGGTGACGGTGACGGTGACGGTGACGGTGACGGTGACGGTGACGGTGACGGTGACGGTGACGGTGACGGTGACGGTGACGGTGACGGTGACGGTGACGGTGACGGTGACGGTGACGGTGACGGTGACGGTGACGGTGACGGTGACGGTGACGGTGACGGTGACGGTGACGGTGACGGTGACGGTGACGGTGACGGTGACGGTGACGGTGACGGTGACGGTGACGGTGACGGTGACGGTGACGGTGACGGTGACGGTGACGGTGACGGTGACGGTGACGGTGACGGTGACGGTGACGGTGACGGTGACGGTGACGGTGACGGTGACGATGACGATGACGATGACGATGACGATGACGATGACGATGACGATTATAATCATGATAATAATAATAATCTTTATTAATCCCTGTTACATACAATGTGTGAGACATGTCAAAAGAAAACGGTAAAAAAAATTTCAACTAAAACTAAAACAGAGAAGAGAAAAACAGAGAAAAAGCAGCATAGAAACAAAACGAAAGTGCATATTTGCAAAAAATGTACAGAAAAGAAAATATAAAATTATAAGATTACAATGATTCAAAATTAGTGTCGAAGAACTCATTCAAATTGTATATTACTTTATTCGTCAATAGACGCTTTAACCTTATCTTAAACGAGTTTAAAGGTAACAGTTTCAATAGCTCAGGAAGTCGATTGTAGATGCGTACTCCTAACACATTGGGTGATAATTCAGTGGTGTGCAACCTGTGACGGGCAACAAGCAAACTATCACTTCGAGTCGGATAACCATGGTTATTTGATTGAAACCTGGTACGATTTTTATGCACATAGCATGATATCTCAACCACGTACACCATGATGTTGATGAACTGCGACTGGCCGTCGGAATGTGCTGAATTGCATAGGAAGCCAGTGTGTTACAATGGAATTGTCGCTAAATTAGTACATAAAAAAATGTTTTAATATGAATTAAACATAGAATGATACAACCGTTCCCCGACAGCCACACATATGTACTCCAAAGATTCCTAAGTCAGCTCACGTCTCTATCATCAATACCGGCTAATGACTCTTAATTCTCCGATAATCCTGGTCGTCCTTCACCAGCAGATGTACAGGGGTCGCTACCACCGGCACACCGTGTCAAATATATACCCTGCAGAGGTCCACAGGGACTAACATCCCCATAACCAGGTTAACCATTACTATATTTAGACTGCCACCACCAAAATTATTGATATACATAGATAGTTACAGCAGTAATAATTAAGCAGGAATGATGTTTACGTTTGTAAAACGTTTCTAAATGGGGTTTTTTATGGTTTACAAAACGTTTCCTGAACGCAAACGTAATTCTTATTTTAATTAGTTTATACTGAGTAGTAATTAAGCAGGAATGAAATAATGAAGCAGGTTATATTTGTAACGATTCTGAAACGGTTTTTTGCTAGCTAATGTTTGTATGGAAACTTTATTGCCAATTTGTGTAAGTGGTCGATAAAAGCTTAACTGCAATCAGAATATTAAATTTGTTATTTAATGATTTCTTTCGTCCTGTTTCTTTGTAAAAATCCACTTTATATCTACAGTTTAAAGTATATTTCGTGTTATAACCACTTTTAACAATCAAAACTCATTTTTCTCATACTACAATATGAACTGGATTGAAAAGATATTGTCTGAGTAACATATAAGTAGCGGCACCGGGCTAGACAGAAATATAATTTTGGTCGCAATGGAACATATGTACACTTGACCTGATCCGAAATAAATAGACTCCGGCAGATTTAGCAATGGGACATTTATCAAGAATGTTTATTTTCTATTCAGTACAGTTTAAAATACTTACACACTTACATAATAACACACTTACGTATACAGAAAATGAAACTAAACGGTTATAAAACGTTTTTTCGGTACGGTGTTGGCGACTTATAAAACGTTTCTTTTTTTGTTAGCGGAAATATTAATAATTTTTAATTTATATAATAATTAGTAATTTATTGTAAGCAGTGCAGGAAACATTTATAAAACGATGTTGATGCGATTTTGCTGGTTTGGAAACGTTCTATACGTTGACTAGCTGGGAAAATTCTTCTAGACAATTCATTTTCAAATTTGCAGAGTAAAATTTAGATTTTGTTAGTGAGCAGTATAAAATAGGTTTATCAAAAACGTTTTCGGAACGGGTCTATAAAATATTCCGCACGTAAACTACCTTGGAACATCTTGTAAACTGTTGTAGTGCAAAATATGCAGTCAACGTCCATAACACGTTTCTTGAACGGTTTTGATGGTTTATAAAACGTTTTATACATAAACCAGCTAGAAAATTCTAAAAAAAGAGTTTCTTTTTTTAGTTTGAAGTGTAATATCTAATTATTTGGTGGTGTAAAATATGCAAAAAGCTTTTATAAAACAATAACAATAACAATAACAATAACAATAACAATAACAATAACAATAACAATAACAATAACAATAACAATAACAATAACAATAACAATAACAATAACAATAACAATAACAATAACAATAACAATAACAATAACAATAACAATAACAATAACAATAACAATAACAATAACAATAACAATAACAATAACAATAACAATAACAATAACAATAACAATAACAATAACAATAACAATAACAATAACAATAACAATAACAATAACAATAACAATAACAATAACAATAACAATAACAATAACAATAACAATAACAATAACAATAACAATAACAATAACAATAACAATAACAATAACAATAACAATAACAATAACAATAACAATAACAATAACAATAACAATAACAATAACAATAACAATAACAATAACAATAACAATAACAATAACAATAACAATAACAATAACAATAACAATAACAATAACAATAACAATAACAATAACAATAACAATAACAATAACAATAACAATAACAATAACAATAACAATAACAATAACAATAACAATAACAATAACAATAACAATAACAATAACAATAACAATAACAATAACAATAACAATAACAATAACAATAACAATAACAATAACAATAACAATAACAATAACAATAACAATAACAATAACAATAACAATAACAATAACAATAACAATAACAATAACAATAACAATAACAATAACAATAACAATAACAATAACAATAACAATAACAATAACAATAACAATAACAATAACAATAACAATAACAATAACAATAACAATAACAATAACAATAACAATAACAATAACAATAACAATAACAATAACAATAACAATAACAATAACAATAACAATAACAATAACAATAACAATAACAATAACAATAACAATAACAATAACAATAACAATAACAATAACAATAACAATAACAATAACAATAACAATAACAATAACAATAACAATAACAATAACAATAACAATAACAATAACAATAACAATAACAATAACAATAACAATAACAATAACAATAACAATAACAATAACAATAACAATAACAATAACAATAACAATAACAATAACAATAACAATAACAATAACAATAACAATAACAATAACAATAACAATAACAATAACAATAACAATAACAATAACAATAACAATAACAATAACAATAACAATAACAATAACAATAACAATAACAATAACAATAACAATAACAATAACAATAACAATAACAATAACAATAACAATAACAATAACAATAACAATAACAATAACAATAACAATAACAATAACAATAACAATAACAATAACAATAACAATAACAATAACAATAACAATAACAATAACAATAACAATAACAATAACAATAACAATAACAATAACAATAACAATAACAATAACAATAACAATAACAATAACAATAACAATAACAATAACAATAACAATAACAATAACAATAACAATAACAATAACAATAACAATAACAATAACAATAACAATAACAATAACAATAACAATAACAATAACAATAACAATAACAATAACAATAACAATAACAATAACAATAACAATAACAATAACAATAACAATAACAATAACAATAACAATAACAATAACAATAACAATAACAATAACAATAACAATAACAATAACAATAACAATAACAATAACAATAACAATAACAATAACAATAACAATAACAATAACAATAACAATAACAATAACAATAACAATAACAATAACAATAACAATAACAATAACAATAACAATAACAATAACAATAACAATAACAATAACAATAACAATAACAATAACAATAACAATAACAATAACAATAACAATAACAATAACAATAACAATAACAATAACAATAACAATAACAATAACAATAACAATAACAATAACAATAACAATAACAATAACAATAACAATAACAATAACAATAACAATAACAATAACAATAACAATAACAATAACAATAACAATAACAATAACAATAACAATAACAATAACAATAACAATAACAATAACAATAACAATAACAATAACAATAACAATAACAATAACAATAACAATAACAATAACAATAACAATAACAATAACAATAACAATAACAATAACAATAACAATAACAATAACAATAACAATAACAATAACAATAACAATAACAATAACAATAACAATAACAATAACAATAACAATAACAATAACAATAACAATAACAATAACAATAACAATAACAATAACAATAACAATAACAATAACAATAACAATAACAATAACAATAACAATAACAATAACAATAACAATAACAATAACAATAACAATAACAATAACAATAACAATAACAATAACAATAACAATAACAATAACAATAACAATAACAATAACAATAACAATAACAATAACAATAACAATAACAATAACAATAACAATAACAATAACAATAACAATAACAATAACAATAACAATAACAATAACAATAACAATAACAATAACAATAACAATAACAATAACAATAACAATAACAATAACAATAACAATAACAATAACAATAACAATAACAATAACAATAACAATAACAATAACAATAACAATAACAATAACAATAACAATAACAATAACAATAACAATAACAATAACAATAACAATAACAATAACAATAACAATAACAATAACAATAACAATAACAATAACAATAACAATAACAATAACAATAACAATAACAATAACAATAACAATAACAATAACAATAACAATAACAATAACAATAACAATAACAATAACAATAACAATAACAATAACAATAACAATAACAATAACAATAACAATAACAATAACAATAACAATAACAATAACAATAACAATAACAATAACAATAACAATAACAATAACAATAACAATAACAATAACAATAACAATAACAATAACAATAACAATAACAATAACAATAACAATAACAATAACAATAACAATAACAATAACAATAACAATAACAATAACAATAACAATAACAATAACAATAACAATAACAATAACAATAACAATAACAATAACAATAACAATAACAATAACAATAACAATAACAATAACAATAACAATAACAATAACAATAACAATAACAATAACAATAACAATAACAATAACAATAACAATAACAATAACAATAACAATAACAATAACAATAACAATAACAATAACAATAACAATAACAATAACAATAACAATAACAATAACAATAACAATAACAATAACAATAACAATAACAATAACAATAACAATAACAATAACAATAACAATAACAATAACAATAACAATAACAATAACAATAACAATAACAATAACAATAACAATAACAATAACAATAACAATAACAATAACAATAACAATAACAATAACAATAACAATAACAATAACAATAACAATAACAATAACAATAACAATAACAATAACAATAACAATAACAATAACAATAACAATAACAATAACAATAACAATAACAATAACAATAACAATAACAATAACAATAACAATAACAATAACAATAACAATAACAATAACAATAACAATAACAATAACAATAACAAAACAATAACAATAACAATAACAATAACAATAACAATAACAATAACAATAACAATAACAATAACAATAACAATAACAATAACTGAACAAGCTGGGGTAGCTTGTGTAGGGTTGAGTAACAAACACAGAGCATTTGTTAACTGGTTTATTGTAATGTTTTATCAACTATATATACAAAATCTATCCTAAAACTTATTCTAGAGGTTCTCAACAATTAACAAAGTGTAAAACAAAATACATAGGAAACATTTTAAACATGTTTACAAACTCTGAATCATTGATTGCTGATGGTACAATATTTGAGTGCAGTCGCACTAGTATCGGAATGTCTAGCCTAATTTCCTGTTATTTGCTGAGGTTGCAACTCAGCAAATTGTCGTTCACCTGTTTCTATGTATTAAGAATTCAATTTAACAATGAATTTAATAACTTTAAATATTATTACTTAAGTTAATTGCTATATATTATGATATCAGGGAAGTTTGTAGGGTTAATCTTTATTATATGTAATAGTAAGAATAATAATAAAAATAAGAAAGAAAATTGTTTAATGAGATTAAACAAATTGCCCCGCCGGGAAAGATATCTAAGTTAAATGTTACGTTTCCTAAACTATCACCACACATTTGAGTTCACCAATAAGCACGGGTTAGGTTGCGTGGACCTCCGCGTAGAGAGGTTGTAGAGATCTTGACTCCTCGTCAATGGCTGCATGCTGACTCTGTATGTGGATCGTGCTGGTTGATGATGCGGGATTCATATTGAACTGCCTTTGACGTGGGATTGGGCGCAGAGACATATCCTCATCCTTGTCGGTCAGTTCCCTTGGTTTCTTAAGTTGTCTTCGTAATAAACGGATGCCCAACCACAGTGGAATGCATAGGGCTAATATGGTGATTGTTGTTACGGTGCTAGTTACAGCACCATGCTGTCTGATCTTGTGCCACACTGTATCTGTTATTTGTTGATGTATTGCATTTTGCTCGTCCATAAGTTCTGCTAGGTTCTCGGAAACGGATAACACTGGTTCGTCCTCCATGACTGGTGACATCGGCTTCGGGGTGGTTCTTAACGTAAATTCTTCTGGCAGTGATACGGCTTTGTTGTAGCTGCCAAGTATAGTAAGACTGTCATCTTTTTTAGGGGTGAGAATGTTCTGTTTAGTTTTGATGATGCAGTCTTCTGTAATTTGGATGATTCCGACCTTATCCAGTTGAACATCCTCCCTCATTCCATTGCAGATGACGGCAATTTTTTGCGGGCTAGTGGAGATGAATAGCCAAGTGTTGATCATGTATAGCTGCTTCCAAATCACAGAGTGAAGTTTCATCTCGACTATGTTGCAACCATTCTGTTCTTGTCGGTTATACAATTCATTTATAATGCAATTGTTGTTGGTTTCAATGTTCTTTACAGTTGTCGGGGAACAAAGACACTTGTTTTCATCAAGTGCAGTTGATCTTCTGTATTCTTCATCCGCCAGTTCAAAGTATAATTGGTTGTTGTAGTCTACTGCAATTATGTTGTTTGGAATATCGAATACCCAGTAAGATCCATTTTGTATTTTAAGTGGTATTGTGGTGACCTTGACGACGTCAAATTCGGCGATCTCTGCCATCGGAAAAAAAGTTTGAATTCGAATAATATCATCTTTGTGAATCACTCTAGTTTTGATAATCGATGTAAGAATGTATATATTTGATGGAAGTTTTTTGTTGGCGTCGCTGATCATTTGATGAATATGTGATGGTGAGATCACTTCATACACGTTGTCATTTCCCAAATTTATGTTCAACAAATGAGTGTAGTGATGACATACTTCTGTTAGGACGTTGGTTGCGAGCTGATATGCGTTGAGTATGTGAATGTTGAGATCATGAAAATCAACTCTTGCAAACCACCCTTGATTCGCTCGAATAGCTTGAAGTCCTTGATTCAGTTTTCTTCTAAATCTCTCGAGACGATCGTTGACGCGAGTTTCTGTCTTGTTGAAGGTTGATAGTGCAGATAACATGAATCTAGTTTGATGGTTCGATGCCATGATGAGTTCTTTTTGGTTCTTCTCCAGGGATTCGATGTCGGTATAAACTTCGTCGTTGACACCAAATATTGAAGTCAGTAGTTTTCCAAACAGGCCTCTTTTTCGTCGATTCTTGATAACCGCGTTAATACCCTCTAGTATCCATTGTGCCTCACTCTGTTGTTCATGAAGATGATGTAGAAAACTAGTGCATTGGGAAGATGATGACAACTTTTTCGCTTCCTTACATAGCTTCTCAAATTGCTTTACAGCCGTGGATGTGGAATTTATGTCTTGTAAAATTTTTGTCCTGTTGAATTCTACATCTAACTTGAATATACCTCGCTGAATTTGTGCTTGACCAATGTGCTCAACATATAGTCCAGGAGTTGGATATTTTATTGTATAATTAGCTCCTGTTGAACTGGTGAAGATTAGCATCAATGCTATTATGAAGTACCACAACTTTGAAGAACCCTTTCTCAGTTGAACTCCATGAACTTGGTTTTCTTGGCGTTTTGTTACCGTAGCCAGATTAGCTTGTACTAGTGTTAGCTTGTCATCTGGCTTTTCAGTAGATTGAAGTATCGGTATCAAGTTGTGGATTGCTCGTTTTGTGATGGTCCCTCCGGGTTTTCTTAAGGATACAACCCGTACAGTACCATCGCTTGCGGGGTGTGTGTCCAATACTTTTGCTATCGGCCATTTGGAAGGAGTAATATTGTTTTCTTTTATTAACACGATGTCTCCTACTTCCATGTTCGTGTAAGGGGTTTTCCACTTGTGACGCTGTTGGAGATTACTTAAATATTCTGATGACCATTTTTGCCAGAAGTCTTTCTTCATTTTTTGTACAAGTCTCCAGCGAGATGATAGATTTGTATTGATGTCTGCCGTTATAGGATCTGGTGGTGATAGAAGCGGTCTTCCAATTAGGAAATGTCCAGGGGTTCGAATGATGGGATCGCTGCTATCAGTGCTCAATGTGCACAAAGGTCTAGAATTGAGACAGGCTTCTATTTGGTGTAGTAATGTTGTAATTTCTTCATACGTTAACGTAGCTTCTCCCACAACTCGTTTGAAGTGGTATTTCATAGACTTAACTCCCGCCTCCCATAATCCTCCGAAGTGGGGAGCTGCTGGCGGGATGAAGTGCCATTGGGTGCCTTGGGTTGCTGTGTAATCTTGTACTGTTGCGGATTTTGTTATAAGGAGCGCTTCTTTCTCTAGGAACTTGCTTGCTCCAACAAATGTAGTTCCGTTATCGCTATACATGTGGGAACAGTATCCTCTTCTTGCTGTAAATCTTCGGTATGCAGCTAGGAATGCATCTGTAGTCATATCGGAAACAGCTTCCAAATGTACGGCCTTCGTGGCCAAACACACAAATACTGCGATGTATCCTTTGTATGATTTGTGCCCTCTGCCTTTGGTTGTTCGCAGTTGGATTGGACCGGCATAGTCTACCCCCGTATGTGAAAAAGGTGGTGATGCCGTTATCCTTTCTTTGGGTAGATCTCCCATCAGTTGTTGTTTCGTTTCTGCTTTGAATCGAAGACACTTCGTGCATTTTCGTAACTTCGATTGCACTGCTCTTTTTCCATTTATGATCCAGTAATTTATTCTCGTGTGAGCTAGAGTTGATTGAAGTCCTCCATGAAGTGTCCTGTTATGCGAATCCTGGATGATTAACATTGTCAGATGATGGTCTGATGGAAGAACGATTGGATGTTTTGTGTTGTATGGAAGTGAAGAATTTTTTAACCTTCCTCCAACGCGCATTATTCCTTGGTTGTCGATGAACGGATTTAGACTTGCGAGTTTATTGTTCTTGTGAATATGGTTACTTTTTTGTAACACTTGTAGTTCGACTTTATACTGCTCTTCTTGGACCAGTTTAATCAACACAAGCAATGTTGAGTTCATTTCTTTCACCGTAAGGAAGTCTGTTTCTGGTTTAGATCTTCTAATTCCGGCAATGAATCTTCGGCAGTATGCACTTACTCTCACCAGCCGTGTTAAGGATGAAAAGTTTTCAATATATTTGCTTTGGTGAGTCATAACTGTTGCCTGGTGGCACGTTCTTCGTTCTTCTGCTGGTTCGGGCCAAGTTTCTTGCTTAAGACGAATTGTAGAATTTACTAGCCAGACTGGACCATTCCACCATATGGAATATTTTTCAATTTTTTGCGGATCAATGCCTCGGGATATCACATCGGCTGGATTTTCTTTGGTTTCTACGTGGTACCAGAATTCGCGGGGAACCAGAGAATTTATTTCTGCCACTCTAGTAGCGACAAATGTTTTCCATCGGGACACCTCCCCTTTGATCCATGATAATGCAATCATTGAGTCGGTCCACGCATATACTGGTGCGTTTTCCCATTCTAAGGCCGCTACTGCACGCTTTATTAATTTTGCAAGCAGTACAGCGGCACACAGCTCTAATCTTGGCAAAGTGGTTTTTGTTCTGGCTGGTGCTACCTTTGATTTGGCGACTAACAGAGATGACTTGATTATGTTCTTATTATCTATCGTTCTGATGTAAATCACAGCTCCATATGCTTTTTCGGATGCATCACAGAAGCCATGTATTTCTAGTTTTGTTTGGTTTGTTGTCTGCACCCATCTGGGTATGGAAATATTTTGTAGGTGTTTTAGTTTAAATTGGAACTCACTCCATTTTTTCTCAATATCATGGGGTAATGGCTGATCCCATTCCAAGTTGTGAATCCACAGGTCTTGTATTAGTATTTTTGCATTGATGACAACAGGGGCTAACCATCCTAGCGGGTCGAATAATTTTGCTACTTCCGATAGGATTGTTCTTTTTGTTATTGGTCTGTCTGATATGGCATCTACCTTAAATCGAAAGTGATCCGTATGCGGTGCCCAATATACTCCAAGTGATTTCTTTAAATCGTCTTCTGAAATTTCTAGTGCTGTTTGGTCTCTCAGTTCTTCCGGGAGAATTTTGATTACTTTTTCGGAATTACTTGACCATTTCCTTAAGGAAAATCCGCCAGATTGAAGCATTGTTATTAGATCTTGCTGAAGACTAACAGCCTCTTCTTCTGTATCTGCTCCAGATAAGACATCATCCACGTAAAAATCTCTGAGGGCAACCTTGGATGCTTGTGGAAATTTGTGTTGATCATCTTCGGCAAGCTTCCTCAAAGTTTTTATTGCTAGGTAAGGGGCGCATGCGGTGCCATACGTTACAGTTTTCAATCGATATTCCTCTATTGGTTTCGATGGATCAAATCGCCATAAGATTCGCTGATACTCTTGATCTTCTTGATTCGTGTAGATCTGTCTATACATCTTCTCTACATCAGCAGTGAATACTATGCGATGTTTCCTCCAACGCAGTAGGATATCCGCTAGATCCTGCTGCAGTCGTGGTCCCGTATGGAGTAGATCATTTAAGCTTCTTTCATTCGAAGTCTTACATGATGCATCGAACACCACGCGTAGTTTTGTTGTTGTGCTTGATGGTCGTATAACTGCTTGATGTGGAATATAATATTTTCCATCACCCTGCCCATATGTCACTCTTTCCATATGACCTAGATTAATGTATTCTTCCATAAAGTTGCTGTACTGTTCTTTGAGTTCAGCATCTTTGCATAGACGTTTTTCCAATTGAAGTAATCTTGCGACAGCCCGTTTTCTCGACTCTCCTAGGTCTGGATTAGTTTTGAAAGGAATGGCTACGGTGTATCTACCGTCATCATCACGTTTCACAGTGCGTTCGTATTCTTTTTCGCACTTAGTATCTTCTTCACTTAACGGTTTCTTTGTTGTGACTTCTTCAATCTCCCAAAACTTTGTTAGTTGCTTATCTTCCTCAACTCTGCTTATAAGACTGGTGATTTGAATATCGTCTTCATGTTGTCTCTTTACATTGCCTGAAAGAATCCATCCTAGTTCCGTATTTTGTCCCAGAAGTCCATCTTCTGACTTTTCTAAGCCATCTAGTACAATCTTCCCATATTCTTCGGCACCGATGATTGCGTCGATTGGACCGGGAATGTTGAACGTAGGATCAGCAAGGAGTTTATTCTCGAAGGATTTGGATACGTTGACATTTATTTGACCGTTCGGAAGGGAATGCGTCACTTTTGAAAGGATAAGGAATGTACTTGTGAAGGAAAAGTTACTTGGGAATCGGGGTTGTATTGGTAGATCAATTTTTGATTTGGATATTTTTGGATCTTCGCCGCCTAGTCCAGATACTTCTGCACGTATACGCTGTTTTGGAACTCCTAACATTTGTGCAGCGTGTTCAGTAATAAAACAGGCTTGTGATCCGGGGTCGATCAGCACTCGAAGATATTCTCCTTCTCCATTTGATTTCTTGGTTTTGACTAGTGCTGTTGCTAATAGCACTGTTCCTTCTTGGGTCCCCAAATGAGTTGACACTTTGGCTGATGGTGAGCGTAAATCTTTCCTAGTCGCCTGGTTATGTGTCCATTGTTTGGATGGGGCTGCATTCTTGCCGTTGCCGTCGCGATGTAGTAAGGTATGATGCGGGTAGTTACAAGTAGAGCATTTGAAGGTACTCCAGCACTTGGTCGTATTGTCGTGTTTTAGACAGTTTTGACAAAGTTTGTTGAATTTTATGAATGCGATTCGCTCATCTACTGATAACGTTTTAAACTTTTCGCAACTGTGCATTTGATGTTCTTCTTTACAGTACTTGCAGACGATTGATCTTTCACTGGGTTTTCGGTTTTGAAACGTCGTACTCGCTTTGGATTCATCTATGGCTTCCAATGATTGAAATCGTTTTCTTAAGAACTGAATTAATTCTGCATAGTCTTGAATCTCGTTCGGGTTCTTGAGGGACTGCTCGTACATCTTGTTTGTCTCTGCATCCCATTTTCTGACCACAATGCGACTAATCAGCGGTCCCCAGGTGTCCGTTGGAATGTTTAGGTTATGAATGGCTTGTACACATTCACATGTTGTATCATGTAAGTATTTTATTTTCTCACATGATTCATATTGGAATGATGGAATGTCGAGTATTTTGTCTATTAGTTTTGACAAAATAAGACGGTTGTTTTGGTATCTCTTTTCTAAAAGATCCCATGTTGTTTGGTAGTTGGCATCCGATATTGCTAAGTGTTGTACAATTCGGCTAGCCTCTCCTTCCAGATGCGTCTTGAGGTACTGCATCTTCTCTGCATTGGTTAATGATGCATTTATATGGACTATCTTTTTGAACAGGTCATGAAATGTTGTCCATTTGTCGTAGGACCCATTGAAAACTGGAATCCTAATTTGCGGTAGTTGAATGGTGTGGCGCGACATGCCGTTTGCCATCGATGTAGGGTTGTCTTGAATTGCTTCATCCAGCTTCTCGATGACTTCATCGTATGCTGTGGCGGCTTTCTTGAATACCTCTTCGGTAAAGTATTCGTCGTCATGTTGATCTTCGTAGATCAGAATTTCTTCGTTTAATTCACAGATTGCGTCGAACTGCTTCTGAAGTCTTTGTTTCAGTGTTTCGTAGCGCATCTTGCTTTTTTGTTGTGGTAATTCTGCCTTGATTTGAGCAATTACTTCCAACAAATTCTCCATCTTGATTGATTGTTTCTTCTTTCGGTACATTTGATTGTCGTCCTGGACTTCTTCCTTGATGTGGCTCGAAGTTCCTTCCCCGGTTGATGAGTCTTGCTTACGGCATTCGTTCAAGTATTTTTGTGTTTCTTGAACTTGCCGTTTCAGTTTTTCGAAATAGTTTTGTGCGAAATAAGCATGAGTTGGGTCTTCAATGTCGGTAAGCTTCACATGAATCGCCTGAATCTCAGCCCAGTAATTATCAAGCTGCTTTTGGTGGTTTTGTAGGTATAGTTCTGTCTTCCGTGTCGGTGAATCCTTCTTCAAGTTTGTGGTGAATTTCTTTAGTTGTTGTCCCAGTTCATCCTGCTGGCGGGCATAGGTATCCAGTTCCTCGGACATGATGATTCCTTGAACTGCTTGGTTGAGTTTGATTTGTATTTGAGAATTTAATTGAGTTGAATATATGGATGCGACCGTAACTTTTCCGGGACGCGATCCGAATTTATCCCTTTCGACTTGTGCGAAGAGACTTATTACCCGCGCGCGATGGATGATCTGTGTCTGTTTGTTGGTTTCAACGGAAACTGTTGGGATGTGCTGTCGAGAGCAGCCTCACTCTCAAATTTGTAGGCTTGGGCCACAGCACGGTAAGGTATAGATGATTATTGGAATTGTACTGCCGAGAGCAGCCTCACTCTCGAGTTTGTAGGCTTGGACCACAGTACGGTAAAATTAGAAGGGATTTATTAGGATGTGCTGCCGAGAGCAGCCTCACTCTCGAATTTGTAGGCTTGGACCACAGCACGGAAGGGCTCGACGGACCATGAACAAGCTGGGGTAGCTTGTGTAGGGTTGAGTAACAAACACAGAGCATTTGTTAACTGGTTTATTGTAATGTTTTATCAACTATATATACAAAATCTATCCTAAAACTTATTCTAGAGGTTCTCAACAATTAACAAAGTGTAAAACAAAATACATAGGAAACATTTTAAACATGTTTACAAACTCTGAATCATTGATTGCTGATGGTACAATATTTGAGTGCAGTCGCACTAGTATCGGAATGTCTAGCCTAATTTCCTGTTATTTGCTGAGGTTGCAACTCAGCAAATTGTCGTTCACCTGTTTCTATGTATTAAGAATTCAATTTAACAATGAATTTAATAACTTTAAATATTATTACTTAAGTTAATTGCTATATATTATGATATCAGGGAAGTTTGTAGGGTTAATCTTTATTGTATGTAATAGTAAGAATAATAATAAAAATAAGAAAGAAAATTGTTTAATGAGATTAAACAATAACAATAACAATAACAATAACAATAACAATAACAATAACAATAACAATAACAATAACAATAACAATAACAATAACAATAACAATAACAATAACAATAACAATAACAATAACAATAACAATAATAATAACAGTAACAGTAACAGTAACAGTAACAGTAACAGTAACAGTAACAGTAACAGTAACAGTAACAGTAACAGTAACAGTAACAGTAACAGTAACAGTAACAGTAACAGTAACAGTAACAGTAACAGTAACAGTAACAGTAACAGTAACAGTAACAGTAACAGTAACAGTAACAGTAACAGTAACAGTAACAGTAACAGTAACAGTAACAGTAACAGTAACAGTAACAGTAACAGTAACAGTAACAGTAACAGTAACAGTAACAGTAACAGTAACAGTAACAGTAACAGTAACAGTAACAGTAACAGTAACAGTAACAGTAACAGTAACAGTAACAGTAACAGTAACAGTAACAGTAACAGTAACAGTAACAGTAACAGTAACAGTAACAGTAACAGTAACAGTAACAGTAACAGTAACAGTAACAGTAACAGTAACAGTAACAGTAACAGTAACAGTAACAGTAACAGTAACAGTAACAGTAACAGTAACAGTAACAGTAACAGTAACAGTAACAGTAACAGTAACAGTAACAGTAACAGTAACAGTAACAGTAACAGTAACAGTAACAGTAACAGTAACAGTAACAGTAACAGTAACAGTAACAGTAACAGTAACAGTAACAGTAACAGTAACAGTAACAGTAACAGTAACAGTAACAGTAACAGTAACAGTAACAGTAACAGTAACAGTAACAGTAACAGTAACAGTAACAGTAACAGTAACAGTAACAGTAACAGTAACAGTAACAGTAACAGTAACAGTAACAGTAACAGTAACAGTAACAGTAACAGTAACAGTAACAGTAACAGTAACAGTAACAGTAACAGTAACAGTAACAGTAACAGTAACAGTAACAGTAACAGTAACAGTAACAGTAACAGTAACAGTAACAGTAACAGTAACAGTAACAGTAACAGTAACAGTAACAGTAACAGTAACAGTAACAGTAACAGTAACAGTAACAGTAACAGTAACAGTAACAGTAACAGTAACAGTAACAGTAACAGTAACAGTAACAGTAACAGTAACAGTAACAGTAACAGTAACAGTAACAGTAACAGTAACAGTAACAGTAACAGTAACAGTAACAGTAACAGTAACAGTAACAGTAACAGTAACAGTAACAGTAACAGTAACAGTAACAGTAACAGTAACAGTAACAGTAACAGTAACAGTAACAGTAACAGTAACAGTAACAGTAACAGTAACAGTAACAGTAACAGTAACAGTAACAGTAACAGTAACAGTAACAGTAACAGTAACAGTAACAGTAACAGTAACAGTAACAGTAACAGTAACAGTAACAGTAACAGTAACAGTAACAGTAACAGTAACAGTAACAGTAACAGTAACAGTAACAGTAACAGTAACAGTAACAGTAACAGTAACAGTAACAGTAACAGTAACAGTAACAGTAACAGTAACAGTAACAGTAGCAACAGCAACAGCAACAGAAACAGCAACAGCAACAGCAACAGCAACAGCAACAGCAACAGCAACAGCAATAACAATAACAATAACAATGTCAGCTGGGAGACCATTAAATGTCCTAACCATCATATAATACGGGCCTCTTTCAAATACAGATAGGTTATGCCTTGGGTATGCTAAGAGGGAATGTCCACGGGTCCGCATTGTTACAGATAGGTCCCCGTTCCTAACAAACTCATCCCCATTTTCCCTACAGAACAATAGCATACGGTATAGGTAAATGCTCGGAAGCGTAAGAATTTTACTCTGCACGAAGTGTGCACTAACTATTTCTTTGATCTAAAACTCTCCGGAACTTTATTCATGTACGCTGATGATATATGTCTGTTCTATTCGGCAACGACCAAGACACAGCTACAACAGGAAATCGACAAAGACAATGAAAATTATTGAAGACTGGTGCTACAACTTCCTTACCATTAACTAATCCAAGACGGAATACATGATTTTTAGCGGAGGAAAAGGGATCTCAGACCTGGAGCCTTATTCTACGATTATAGCGACTGTCGCTATCGCAATACTGTTTCGATTCGTCATGGCGGTGGTGTAAGTGTCAATTCAAGTTTAGAATTGTCCAATCTAAAAGACCGATCTAAAAAAATAATTTTAGGTAAATTGCAAAAAAAATGTTTAGACAAATGGAATTTATATTTAAGATAAATTAAGATATCTCGAACATGTAATTTATAAGTCAATTTCACAAAAAAGCTTTTTTCCACCATAATTACAAAAAAGGTGAAATGAATAATAGTTTGTTATGTAAACAATAGGAAGAAATTGTTTAATGAATAATGTCACTCTAAGATAATGAACTGCCATTTTGAACTCAGAAAACCTAATTCATACGGCTTTTCGAGAAAAAGTATTTATTTAAACAAATGGAAATTAATTGACAAATTTTATAAATACTACACTTATAGTATGTAATGATTTCTATGAGCAAAAAGATCATGAAATGATTAGAAGGGTAAATTTTATGAAGATTTTTTTTATTTAAGGGTAGTTTTCACTATACTCAATACGCTTACTAATGTACCACTTCACTATACTAAAGAAACCACGATAAAACAGGCTAAATTGTTCATAAAAACGATAAAAAGTGAGGTTACGTACGCGTATCGACATCGAATCAACTTAGCGACACCTCCGAAGCACTCGCTAAATATATCGACATGTCGAGAAGTGATGACGTCAGTCGATATCGACTAAAACCGTAGAATACCGCTATCGATGTCGCTAACTGTTCGATATGACGTATTGCGATATCGCTAAATGCTGCAGAATAAGGCTCCTGACTATAAATATCAACAATAAGAAACTAAGAAGAGTAGAGCAGATAAACTATTTAGGACTACACCTGCAACAAAACCTTAAATGGGAGAAGCATGTAAACAACACAACAGCAAAATAATTGCCCTACTTACAAGGATACGTCATCTAATACCAGCAGAGATGAGAGCACAAATATACCACTCACTATTCACATCTACCGTAAACTACCTGACAACTGTGTGGGGACAAACAACACAGGCAAACTTACATAGACATAAACTCAGCAAAATAAAATCTTAAAAGTTCTACATGCACTCCCAGTACTAACCCCCACCACCGAGGTCTACAAAAAGACAAAACAGATGGACATCAGAGGCATAATAGAGTACAACAACATGGTTTTGATACACAAAATAAAACAAAACGAGATAAAGTTAAACACAACTTAAAAAACGAACCCTGTTCACGACCATGCCACCATTGTCTAAGATCCCGATCTAGTTCGACCTTCCCTCATCCTTTTTCCTAATCAAATCTAGCGTAGACAGACAGTAGTCGGATTTCAATAATTTATTAAATGTTTTTATGGTTACAGTGTTTCGGGGGTCAACCCGTCTTCAGACCAAGCTGGAAAGACAATTATAAGTTATATACAGGAAAACACATGTTAAAAGTACTGAACAGCGATAAATGAGCAATGATTACCGTCAATTGCGTAAAATCCCGTCGAATGGTTGAGGTTATGGAACACATGTACACATGTACAGACAGAGAGATTTTTGTTCGGATTCGTATTGTCGATCTACAAAGGGATATAAACAAAAGAACAGAACATTTACAGTCAATTAGAACAGTGCAAAAAGGGCAAAACATACCATACAGACACAGTACTCAAACTTATTCAGTATAGCGAGACGAACAAGTCACGTAGACGCGCGTCAGCCATTTTCTGGCGTTTCGTGTACCGCTTCCAGTGTGGCGGGAGATTTGAAAAGTTTCAGGAATAAACGGTTAGGACCAATGTCTGTAATTTCATTGATTAGCAGGTCTGGTGTTCTACTGTGACATTTGAAAATCTCAAGCTCCTCCAACAGATGCATCCGCTTAGATTTATCGACTTGATGGACAAGTTCAACGGAATCCTCGTTAATTGTGTGCCCACATTCTTGGAGGTGCCTAAAGACGTTGGAATTATTGTTTTTTTGGTGTTCCTTTAGACGAATATTGAGGTTACGGCCAGATTGGCCGATATAGAATCGATGACAATCATTACAATTAATCCTATAAATGCCGCTTCTGTCCATCTTGCCAACTTTAGGTTTGTTGTTGAGCAAGAGGTTGCCTATCTTAAGGTGGTTCTTGAAAGCAGTGTGTATATTAAACTTTAGCAATAAGTGTTGAATCTGGTAAGATATCTTTCCCTGGAAATTGAGAGTGATGTACCTAACGTCGCTTTTAACATTGGGGTAGAGTGTGGTGATTAAAAGTTTTTTGTGTATTTTGTCAAAAATGCCTTGACTACTGTCTTTCTACGCTATTTATTTCAATAATATGGAGAATTTCATTGCTAGTTTGAGAGAAGCGGAGCTATCCGATATACTTCACCAGCTGCGTAAGATTTTGAAGAAGCGTTACAGGAATAACGAACACATACACTTTTTACACCGAACACTTGAAGAGAAAGTAACACCAAGAGCGTTCAAAATAAAACTCCCCCGTAACTTCGAAAAGCATACTTGTCTGTTGGAAGCTACGTTGATGAAAATACGACTTAACGAACACCGTAAGGAGAGAGATGTCATACACATGAAACTTAAGTACATGCACCGACTTCTAACCACCAAACTACACCACCTAGAATATACCAACATCTTTGAAAAGTTAGAGGAAGAAATCCAAACCCAGTTACAAGAGGAGACATTTACTCGTATCAAGATACTCAGGAACCTTTTGGAAGTACAGAAACGAAAAACCGATGACAAGAGCCATGATATGTTCCATATTAGGCGAATAACAAAGGAACACTACTCCAGATCAATCGATCTTACCGCAGGACACGACTCTCACCGGTTCTCCACCCGATTTACGAACATGACTCCAGTCTCATTTGACCCCGATGAAACTCATCTGTTGAATAGGGGATATAAATACAGCATACCACGTGAACGTAGAAATGTCGAAGAAATAGCCATTGATGTCGAAGCCCAACTTTCAACACCCCCCCTATATCAAGACTTCCAGAATGTAGTGGCCTCCACCCTCAACAAGCACAGACTCCCCACTGGACCCTCCAGGAAGACTCAATCCAAGAAGGAAGACACCATTCTCACTCGTATCAACGACAAACTTACGCGAGGCAACATCACTGTTACGTATGCCGATAAAAATGCAGGTCTGGTGTTCGTTCCGACTGATTTATATAATGAGAAAACCTTTTCATTTTTTAAGGGCAATAAAATAACTGCTTTAACCAAGAACCCCCTAAATAAAATGGTAAAAATTGTCAGAGATGGTGTCAGGGAAGCCAACCACACTCTTCAGAAGTTTGGGTTGTATCCTCACCATGTCATTGAAATGAACCCTAGACTACCTACACTCTATAGTCTCATAAAGTTACACAAGATCGACAAAAGTATAAGACCTATTGTGACCAATATTGGTACTCCTGCTGGAAAGCTCGCTCACCGTCTTCAGCAAGTCTTTCAGCACGATTTCGCTTTCAAACCTAAACATACTATTTTAAATTCCCACCAGCTAATTGAAAAGATAAAACACCTGAATATCGCAAAGACTCATAAACTCATTTCATTTGACATTAAGAACCTCTATTCTAACGTTCCTATTTCTGAAACCATTAAAATTATTAACAATTTCTTTTTCGACAACCTTCATAAATATCGCAATCTGGACTTTTTCGACCTTTCTAACCTTATTGAATTGTTACACATTGTCACTAAACAGAACTTCTTCGAATTTAGAAATAAATACTACTGCATGCACGATGGCTTGCCTATGGGTTCTCCTATCTCAGGCCTCTTTGCTGATTTTTATGTTGATGACTTGGAAACTGAGCTTTTTTCTGATAAATATCATTTTGTAACCAAGTATATTGACTTCTATGGGAGATATGTTGATGATATCTTTATCCCTTTTAGGGGTTCTGACGCTCAGATAATTGCTCTACACAATATCCTTAATAACCTAGGCAACCTCCAGTTTACACTCGAGAAAGAGAGAGATGGTAGACACAGTTTCTGGATTTGGAAATCTCTAGGAACATAGTTTCCGGTAGGCTTGATTTTAATATATATCGGAAACCAACTTGCACTGATGTAGTAATCCCTAACACTTCATTTAACAGCCTTTCACAGTGCCCTCAGCATTCCTCTTAACAATGAACATTTCACTAAAGAAATTTTAACCATCATTCAAATTGGTCTTAATAATGGCTATGACATCGGCTTCCTTCAAGGCATTTTTTACAAAATACACAAAAAACTTTTAATCACCGCACTCTACCCCAATGTTAAAAGCGACGTTAGGTACATCACTCTCAATTTCCAGGGAAAGATATCCTACCAGATTCAACACTTATTGCTAAAGTGTAATATACACACTGCTTTCAAGAACCACCTTAAGATTAACCTCTTGCTCAACAACAAGACCAAAGTTGGCAAGATGGACAGAAGCGGCATTTATAGGATTAATTGTAATGATTGTCATCGATTCTATATCGGCCAATCTGGCCGTAACCTCAATATTCGTCTAAAGGAACACCAAAAAAACAATAATTCCAACGTCTTTAGGCACCTCCAAGAATGTGGGCACACAATTAACGAGGATTCCGTTGAACTTGTCCATCAAGTCGATAAATCTAAGCGGATGCATCTGTTGGAGGAGCTTGAGATTTTCAAATGTCACAGTAGAACACCAGACCTGCTAATCAATGAAATTACAGACATTGGTCCTAACCGTTTATTCCTGAAACTTTTCAAATCTCCCGCCACACTGGAAGCGGTAAACGAAACGCCAGAAAATGGCTGACGCGCGTCTACGTCATATATATATTATCTACTATATCGCTGACTACGAGCCGATCCGATACGGTGCAATAGCGTGCGGACATATATCCCTATCTTATATACAGAATGCACTGCGATGCGCATGCGCGGGCATCCACAGGCATTAGGCATGCGCTGAACAGGTGGTTGGTTATAAATTGGCCATAAACAAACCAAACCGTTAACCGCGTCTGTTCGCCGTTAGTGCTTTTTGTTTTGTGTCCGCGGATTTGTGTACAATTGACTATTATTTCGTGTTTTAGTTTTGTTCTTTTCTATATACTTTATTTAGGTAAGCAATGCTATAATTTAAAAGTCTAACCTATACTAACTGTTGTTTACTTTTAGTCCTTTGTGATAAACAATGGGTCGAAGTCGGTGTTGTTTATGTCACAAGAATCCTCCTAATGCTACATTGCATTTGTAAGTAAAGGAATATTAGTTATTTTGCAACTTAACATCTCACATCAACAAATTTGTTGCAGGTTTCCGAAAAATGCTGTCTACCTTAATTTATGGAAGCAGATTTGTAATTTTACTGATACAGATGACGTATCACAACTTCGAATTTGCTCAGATCATTTTCTACCTGTTGACTATATAGACCCAAACGCCAAACAATTTGGTGGAAAGTTAAGGTTAAAACCTAACACACTTCCATCTGTGTCTGTACCGAATAAACGTAAAAGATGTGAACCTACCGTTACGGCTTCTACATCCAGAGAAAATATAAAGGAAGCGTCAGAGGTTGCAAACTTATCGGAGATTACTGAAAATCCCCAGCAGTTAGCTTCTCCTACGATGCAATTAATGGAGACGAATACATCAATTGCTGACACTGAACATGGTATGTATAAATTTATAACTTTTTTTTATTCATTGTGCGTTGTATTTCCTTGTTAAGTACATTATAGGTTTATATTAATAAGCTTTTTACTTTTTTTTTTTAAGATTGTTTGCAACCCTCTACTCCCAAAAGGAGAAGATTTCACTCCCCCCGTTATGTTGGTGACATTATATCCCCCGATGTCGCTACTCCTAGAAGAGCTAAGAGAGCCCTCGCACTCGCACGGCAGGATTTAAAAAAGAAATCGCTGAAAATACAAACTCTACAACATACCGTTAAAAGACTACAGAAAAAAGTTACGACAATGCAGGAACTTCTCAATCATCTCTACAACACAAAGGTTTTGTCAGAAGATGCTTCTGATAGTATAATGGTAAATTAATGAATTATTTGCTATAAAAGACAATGTCAATCTTCAATTAATCAATTATGAAGATTATTTAAGGCTTATTGACATACAACGTAACCTCCACAATGAGGATACAAGTATTTCACCTCCAAATGAGTATGCAACATTTCTTAACCCTGGAAGAGTGGACTAAAATTTTGATTTGATTAATAACTATGTAACTTAAGTGGTGTCTTTGACAGAATCAATTGTATTATTGTAGGATATGTTGCCAGACAGCATGAAGCAAATGATTACCAGACAATTGCAGAAAAGAAAAAGACGGCGATATACACCTGAACTCCGAGGATTTGCACTAACGTTGCATTTTTATTCGGCCAAGGCGTATGCCTATGTCAGAAGAACATGGCTTAATTTGTTGCCCCATCCATCAATACTCCGTGCCTGGTACAGTGTGATAGACGGAAAGCCAGGGTTCACTGCGGAAGCACTGAGTGCAATTGGTATGCGGGCCAAAAGCAGAACAGTGATATTAAATTTCGTTATTGATGAGATGTCCATTCGCGAGCAAAGAATTTACGACAAAAATGTTTTTTATGGAGGTATTAACATTGGAACTGCACTTGACCAAGACAGTGACAATGCAGCCTTAGCAAAAAATGCATTAGTTTTTATGGCAGTGTGTGTTAACAGTGGATGGAAGGTTCCTGTGGCATACTTTCTCATTAAAGGACTGACAGGATCTGAGAGGGCAAACCTATTAAAGACATGTCTTGAGCTGTTGTTTGAAACTGGTGCTCAATTACATTCGATAACTTTTGATGGGGCGTCAGTTAATCTAAGCATGTGTCAGAATTTAGGAGCTAATTTTCATTTTGGTACACCTAATTTTGAACCCTGGATCAAACATCCTGTCACAAAATGAAGGTATATATATTTTTTGATGCTTGTCATATGATAAAATTGGTGAGAAACACACTAGGTGATAAAGGAATAATTTTATATAACAATACTAAAATTAATTGGCAGCATATCAAACAACTTAATAACATTCAATTACAGGAAGGATTGCATTTAGCAACAAAAATAACAAACAAGCACATACAATTTGAAAATAATCGCATGAATGTTAAATTGGCAACACAAACCCTAAGCAAAAGTGTTTCTAATGCTTTATTATATTTAAAGAGAGTAAATACTCACCAAATATATTTGATGACTGTGAAGGCACTGCGCAGTTTTGCGCAATGTTTAATAATATGTTTGACTTGCTAAACTGCAGAAATAAGTTTGCAAAAAGTACAAAGTTTAACACCCCGATAGATAATAATTCATTTCAGCGTTTGAAAGAGGGTGCTATTAGTTTTATAGCTTATATTGAAGATCTCAAAGATCCACATGGGGTTAAAATTATAGAAGGTTGTAGGAAAATAGGTTTTTTGGGTTTTATGATAAACCTAACAAATATTTTTGAACTTTTTATGGATATTAAAAATGAAGTAAAATACCTTTTAACATTTAAATTAAGCCAGGATTTCATTGAAACTTTTTTCAGTGCAATAAGAAGTCGTGGTAGTTTTAATAATAATCCCAATGCCAAACAATTTGAAAGTGCATATAAACGTTTGTTAATTAAAAATGAAATTAAATTATTTGACAATTCAAATTGTTTGGCAGATGGACTGGACATCTTACATGTCTCTTCTAGACGTTCTAGATATGTTCATCCATTAGTTGAAGATTGTGACAATATATCTGCTGATGTATTTGATCATGATTATTTTAATACAATGTGGAAATTAAATGATTATGTTGAAAATGTCATTGAATACATCAGCGGATTTATTGTGAAGAAAGTCACGTCCTTAAATATATGTAGTTTTTGTAAAAATTATTTAGTAAGGGATAAAAAGTGGAAAATAATTAAATTAAAAGATGAGGGAACCCGTCCACAGATGTGCCAAAGTTTGCAAAATAGCCGAACAAGTATTTCGGGAGAATATTCATCGCATTTTTAATCCAACCACCAAAGGGTTGATGATGAATGAAGTGCAACGTAGGTGTTCCAGAATTGTTTTTAATTCTGTTGAATTAATTGAACACATTAAATCCCAAGATTACTTGGACAACCACATTGTCCAAATTATTAAATTAATTTTAGATAAATTCTTTACAATTCGATTATTTCACTCTTGTAAATTAGATTCTGCAAAGCAAGATTATATTAGAAATAAGTACCATAGTTTAATTATATTTAAAAATCAGTAAATGTTATTTTTAAACTGGCATTGTTTTTTTATATACCTATTCTTCCTTGTGTGTAGTGCAAAAATGTGGTAAGTACATTTATGATATTTACAATAGTATAGTATTCAGTTTGTTTTCAAATTCACTCTCATTACATAGTCATGCATTCAATAAATGCTAAGTTTACAATAGTTTACTTACAATAGGTTACTTTAAATGCCACATTTATACAAATTTTGCATATATAACACTATACCACAGATGATACTGATAATTAAATTTGAAGGAGTTACGCGCGAAACATTTTAAGGTTCCTATTTGACGCATGCGCATGAACGGTAAGTCTGTTTATAGAGACAGAATCTCATACTTCTGTCTCACTTTCTTCCGTACACCGACCGCTCATTGCTGGGGTCGGTAGCACGCGATATAGTAGATAATATATATATGGTCTACGTGCCTTGTTCGTCTCGCTATACT